>CM046030.1:32290707-32890707 GCA_025215565.1 Flaveria ramosissima
ACAGTATCTTCTAAGCAATGGTTTCTCTCGTGGTACCATTGATATGACACTCTTCTAAATGGAAGTGAATGGTGAAATGTTATTTGTCCAAGTTTACGTTGATGATATTATTTTTGGATCTACCAATTCTTAATTGTGTAGAGAGTTCGAAGAGGTAATGAGTCAAAGGTTTGAAATGAGTATGATGGGAGAAATGTGTTTCTTCCTTGGATTACAAGTTGAACAACAGAAAGAAGGAATTCTTATTCATCAGGAGAAGTATATTAAGGATATTTTAAAGAAATTAAAAATGGATGATGCTTCTCCTGAGATGACTCCATTTACTGCTCAAACTTTTCTTACTCCAGATGAAAACGGAAAACCAGTTGATCCTCATCTTTTTAGATCTATGATTGGCTCTCTCATGTATCTTACCGCAAGCCGTCCTGATATCACTTTTGTTGTTGGTTACTGTGCTCGATATCAGTCGGCTCCAAAAGAATCTCATGAGAAAGCTGTCAAAAGAATATTTCGTTATCTCAAAGGATCATCTCGTTTAGGGTTATGGTATCCATATGGAGGAATTTTGATTTACATGCTTATTCTGATAGTGATTCCAATGGTTGCAGGTTAAACAGAAAATCTGTGTCTGGAGGGTGTCAATATTTGGGAAATTTTTGGTGTCTTGGCAGAGCAAGAAACAAACCACTGTTTCTCTTTCTACAGGGGAAGCCGAATATATTGCTGCCTCAAGCTGTTGTTCTCAAGTTCTCTGGATTCAACACCAAATGATTGATTATGGATTTAATTTTCTCCATACACCTTTATTTTGTGACAATGAAGCAGCCATTGGGATTGCAAAAAATCCTATTCATCATTCCCGAACCAAGCATATCGAGACACGAATTCATGCGATTCGTGATGCTCAAGAAAAGGGTTTCATCGATATTATACCCATTGATACCAAACATCAAAAAGCTGATCTTTTCACAAAAACTTTTGATAAACCTCGTTCTTATGAATTGATCTCTATGCTCGGGTTAATATCCTTTTAAATTTTCATTTTCTGTCTTTTATTAAATAAACAATAATAATAATCAAATATAATAAATTCACTAATATTTTTTTTATAATTTATATAAATTATCTATTCTTTGAAAATAAAAATTTGGGGGAGTAATTTCATATCCTGAGATCGGAATTTAAAATGACGAGAAATGATTGTATATCCTCTAAGTATGTTCTTTATACATGACCGGTGCTTCAATGAGAAATGATAGTAACTGATACTGGATTCTGTTTCACATAAAATTTTTAAGAATCGATCAGATTCTTTAACGATATGCTTGATAGACTCAGCCTGACGAATAAAGTAGACAGCAGCTCTATGATTAAATTAAACATCATGCTTAAGAATGTCTGGATTTACTCAATTGTTTTGGCTTGCACAAAAACTGAGTCCTGACGAAAATTGGATTGAGAATGAATCTTTCACCCATTCTACTCTTATATGACATCTCCCTAGACCATATCTGGTATATTCTTGTATTTGTGTATCTTGTGTCTGTGCTAATCTCCTCTGTTGTACAAAAGTACTGACCTGGAGTGATGATCTCCTCTGCTGTATGATAGTACTGACCTGGAGCTCTCATCAGCAAATGTTTAAATGGTCATCTCCTTTATTATACGTGAGTATAGATCTGGAGCTCTCACCATTTTGATATAATTATGTCAAATCATCTAATCGATGAGTTTTTTCAGAATGAAATATTCTGTTCATAATCATTTGCACACTAATGCACAAGCCTTGCTCTGTATAGATTGATTCAAAATTCAAGAAATCCTGAGGTTGGGTAAGGGTTTTTGCCAAATGATTGTGGGTCCTAACATTCTAAAGCATCTAATTGAACCTTAACAAATCATAAGCTGTTTGTTGAAAAAGGATAAGGCATGAGTTTAAGTGGATAATATATCAGCAATCGTTATTGATTTGTTCTAATTTCAGTTGTTCCTGTGCAGATTGTGATAAGATCTCGTATTCAGTATGATCTCATTGCCGGTCGATGATTCTTGATCATCTTTATGTTCATAAATACTTAGAGGATGTGATCTCTAATTAACTTAGATCTCATTATGTGACGTGCTTCATGTTAAAAAAATATATATATAAAAAATTATATAAAAATAAAAAAAATAATAATAATAATAAAAAAGGTGCCGAAACTATACTTTCGCTAATTGTTTCGCATGGCGAAACTGCAATTTCACTAGGTTTTCTAATTAGTTTTCAACTGGCTATCTCTTAGCGAAATTACAGTTTCTCTGGGCGAAACTGTAAATTCGCCATGCGAATCTATAGTTTCGCTCACTGCGAAACTATTTGCTATTTAAGTCGTTTTTGCGAAATTCTTCTCACATTTTCGCAAGATCGACCTGTGTAGTGTTTTAGGGTTTTCCGTGACTTTCGTGGGCGATTCTGTGTTTTGTTTGTGTTTTAGACCGATTGATTGTTTCTTGTACTTCGCATGTGAGTTTCGAACCGTGTTCTATCATTTAATCTGGTTAAAATTAACTCCTTTTAAGGCATTTGGATTTTGACCCTTTGGTGTCTTCCCTGTTCATCCAGCGAAACTGCAGTTTATTCTGCGAAACTGAACGAAAGTTCAATATTTCTCAGCGAAACTATAAAGTTATGCTGTCCGGGCGAACTTAACAGTTTCGCCAAACTATTTTCAGTTTCGCAGAATCAGGACTTAAGCTTGTACAGTTTCGCCTGGTCATGTTTTCTTTTTGAACAGCGAAACTATTTTTTTTTTGCCAGCGAAACTATGTTTTTGCTTGCCGAAACTAATAGCGAATCTATTTTAACCTATTTTCGCCTAGTCGAAACTGTCTTTTGTCCAGCGAAACTAACATGTTTTAATGAGCGAAACTATTGTTTCGCTTGCCGAAACTGTTAGTTTTTATTGTTTTAGTATTATTTTCTTCTTTTCTTAATTTCTCATTCAACTTATCTGATTTCTTCATCAGGTTATCATGGCTAATCTCAAGTTTGATGAGCGGAATAATATCACCGCTATTTTAGATGATACTCATCCGAAGGCAGCTGGATTTAGAGATTGTATCAGATGGCTTCAAAGATCACCTATAGCTCATGCCATATCTCATTCGCCTACCATCTATGATCTTCATATTAGAGATTTATGGCATCTGCAGAGTATGATACTCGAGGAGATGTACAGCGGATCACTGCTAAAGTCGTTGATCACGAAGTGACGATCACTGCTGAGACTGTATCGAGGATTCTTAGACTTGAAGAAGATTCAGGAGATGAAGTGACTATGACAATTCTGAGGTGTTCCAAGCCTTTAGAAGTATGGGATATGAGGGACCAGCCTTTGGTTCCCGGAAGGAGATCAAGAAGTCATTTTTATCTAAAGAGTGGAGATACATTGCTCATGTTTTTATCATGTGTCTTGATCACCGTAAAGGTGGATCCGATGGTCTTAACATTGATTGGGCTAAGGCAATGGTGTTATGCTGTAAAGGTGAAAATGCCAATATTGTTAGACTGATTTTTGCGTGCATGGCGGAGAATGTGATGGCCTTAAAGAAAGACAAATGGCTGTTGTATCCTCGTTTTCTTCAGATGATTTTTGATGATCTTATACCTCATGTTCCAAAACATGGAGAGATTAAGAGGCTGGTACAGATGAATCCCCGTATATTTGTTGACTGCTGTGCCATTCGGCACGACTTCAGTGGAAAGATCACCCATCTTTGGGAAAACATGTATCCTCCAGAACGCTGGAGCTATATTAGACGGGTGGATGAATCAGAAAATAAACGAGCTGAAGAAACAAGAGTACAGCAAGCTGATGCTACAAAGAAAAAAAGAGATATGCCAAAGAAAAGACTATGATTTTGAGGAGGATATTGCTGCACAAGCTGAGGAAGTTAGGGTTGAAAAAGAAAGAAGGTCTAAGAAGAAAACTGATTTTGCTGAGCCTGAGCGACGAACCAAGCATAAACATGAAGGATTTACAACAAGAAGAGAGGCTAGTGAAAACCTTGATGAGGATATGATATGCAATTTGAATACTTCGTTGGCTAATGAACTGAGTATGATCAAGACTAAACTTACAAACCAGGAAATCAGAGAAAGACAAAAAGATGAAGTGATTGAAGGTATGCAGAGGATGTTAGTTGATCAAAACAGACTGGTGAAGAAGTTGTTTGAGGAGATTACACAACTGAAAGCTGCAGCCGGCCTACCTAATCAACTAACTCAATCTGAGTTAGACGATTTGACTGATACATCAAAGGTACTCATTTCTGAATGTGGGTACTTCATCTAAGGTAGGAGAGGGCACTTCTGGTGCAGCAACTACTGATGCTAGAGAGCAGGAAGCTCCAGGAGAGGATGTTGGAAGAAATGATGAGGAGGATATTATAGAGGCTGGGTTTGTAAACATGCAATTTGACTTTGAAAAAGATCTAGTTGGTGAAGAAGTTGTTGTAACAGTTACTACTGAAGGAGTATTTGAGAAAGGTAAAGGGTTGGTTGATGAGGAAGAGGAAGATGAACAGCTCATAGACTATGATTCAGAACCTGAGTTCTATGAAGTTGATGAACGACCATTGATCTATGTTGCTAAAAAGGGAGAGGATGATGCGGATGTATTTGAAATGGATAAAAATGATTGGTGGGTGAAAGAGAAGGAGGTAGAAGAAATCACTCCTCTTTTCCAACACTTGGAGGGATTGAGCAGGAAGGAAGCTGACAAGAAAATCATAAGCTGGTGTTATAATTCAAGCTTAAAGATGTTTATGATCAAGAGACGGGGAGGCAATATCAGTTATATGCTTAAAAGGAAGGCTTTTAAGACCTTGCCTAAATGGGATTTAAGGCGTTTGGCAACTTTACCTCTGATCAATGCTCATCTGAGTGAAAGAGCCACATTTCTTGAAAAAGAAATAAAAAATGGGCTTAATGACAATTTTGAGTCTTTCGGGTATATGAAGGCTGAAAGAAAGAGGTCAAAGAAGGATAAAGACTGGGAGACAGGAAAGGGAAGGATTGTTCTACGAGTTAAACCTCCAAAGACTGTAAATCGGGTAAGATTGGCTGATCCTCTTCCCCAACAACTACATGACTTTGAGAAGTGGTTTTATGATAACAATACTGGAGAGGCTGTGATCAGGGTTAAACATGGAAAGGAGTTTAGAGTATTTGATCCGATGGAGTTGTTCAGTTTCTGTGATGAAGATCTTCTGGTTCTATGTGAAAATCATATTAAGGCTGGAGCTGGAGAGGAAACAAGGAAAGAAGCAAGTTTGTTTATGAACGTTGCCAACAAGATCAGGGGAGTAAGGTCTGAAGTAAAGAAGTTAGCTGAAAGGGTAAGGGCTCAGGATGACTTTAATATGGATGTTCAAGATCTGACCAGGCAATTTGCAAAGGCTAGTTGTCATTCCGAAGAAGCTAGTGATGCAGGAAAGGACCATGGAGGATCATTTGCTGAAGCTTCTAAGGACGTAGCTGCAGGAGGTGACGAAGACAGATCAATGGCAGCAGAGGAAACTGGAGCTGACAAGTCAAATCAAGAAGAGTGAAGACGGTGAGATCCAACCTAGGGGGAGTATTGAAGATCATGTATAGGTTGGACTCACCTTAGTATAGATTGTTTACTTTACTTGTAATAGGACTTTTGTTAGTTTCCTTTTGTATGTTCTTAGTTTTGTGTGTTTTTAGCAGTCCAGCGAAACTGTGAGCGAATCTGTAAATTCGCTCACAGTTTGCTGTTCTAGTTTACCCGGCGAACTTATGTTCTGCCGGGCGAAACTGTAGTTTCGGCATGACAGTTTCGCTAATAGCGAAACTGTCTGTGAAACTACAACTGCTATATATACTTTCGTTAATTTTCATTGTAAGGTAAGCTTGCAAAACCCTAATCGTGGATCATTGTTGCAAGTTACCTATTCCAAGCAGTTATTACACAGAAATATCATTGTGCTTCATGTTGTTGATTGTCATTGTTCCTTTTGTTATCAAATATGATTTAGAATTGTATTCTATCTTCTCTATTGTCATTGTTTAGCATGCTTGTTAGATATTGAGCAATTCATCACATCATTTGCGCTGTTTTTCGATCACATTGACCAACATAAACAAGGATCAAAAGTGGCTTCCACATCTAGGGTTAATCAAATGTTGTTCAACATCCATAAAGGTATTGTGACATATGTAATATGTATAATTGTTGGTCCATTTGATCAAATTTCAGTACAATTGATGTGTTCGATCGTTCAATATCAGAAACAATAAACAAACAACAAAGATGAAGATGACTAAGAACAACGGCAATGTATTCAAATATGAACAATAAGGATCCAATACAATAAAGTTAAATAAAGCTCAAATGTATTTCAGTGAATTGACAGCTTACAATAGTCTTTTGCAACAATAATATTCGATTACGGTTTTGCAAGGATGCTCAACAATGAGCAAGATCAAAACTATATATAGAAGACAGTTTCGCTGACAGTTTCGCTGTGAGCAAAAGTATGCTGCAGAAACTATAGTTTCGCCCGGCAGAAACAACAGTTTCGCCGGGTGAACTAAACAGCTGACTATGAGCGAAACTGCAGTTTCGCTCATAGTTTCGCTGGGCAGCAAAACTACACAAAATAAAAAAACATTCAAAAGTAAACTAACATTAAACCTATTAGAAAGGAATATAAACATAATCTAATCTAAGGTGCGTCCAACCTATACATGATCTTTAATACTCCCCCTAGGTTGGATCTCACCGTCTTCATTGGTCTTGATTTGTCTGATCGGCTCCAATCTCTACCGCTGCCTCTGATGATTCTTTTGCAGTTTCTGCAGCATCTTCCTCGGGGGCTCTAGTCACAGATTCTCCTTGGTCAGCTTCAGTCTCCCCCGCTGCCTCTGATATATCTACATCAGCTCCTGCAGCAACCTCCTTGGGAGATTTAGCCACTGATTCACTTTGGTCACCTCCTGCTTCATTCGCTCCCTCGGGACGAGCACTAGCTTGCTCAAGTTGTTTCGTTAATCCTGCACATCCATATCCAGATCATCTTGTGCTCTCACCTTCTCAGCCAACTCCTTCACCTCTGCTCTCACACCACTCACCTTATTAGCCACAGTCATAAACAGACTGGATTCTTTTCTTGTCTCCTCCCCTGCCCCTGCTTTAATATGATTCTCACAAAGTACTATCAGGTCTTCATCACAAAAGCCAATTAGTTCCATCGGATCAAACAACCTATACTCAGCTCGGTTCTTCACCCTGATCACAGCCTTCCCCGTGTTGTTATCATAGAACCATTCTCAAAGTTTTGTAATTGCTGGGGAAGGGGATCTGACAGTCTAACCCTTTTCACTATCTTTGTGGGTTTCACCCTCAGCATGATCTTTCCTTTACCTGTCTCCCAGTCTTTATCTTTCTTAGACCTTCTCCGTTCAGCCTTCATGAAACCGAATGACTCAAAATTATCATTCAATCCGTTCTTGATCTCCTTCTCCAGCAACATAGCTCTCTCACTAAGATGAGCATCAAGTAATGGCAGCACCGCCAACCTTCTCAAGTCCCATTTTGACAAGGTCTTGAATGCCTTCCTCTTATGCATGTATGTAATTCATCCCCCTCTCCTCTTTATCATAAACATCTTGAGGCCGGGGTTATACTTCCAACTGATGATTCTATTATGAGCCTCTGTCTTACTCAACCTTTCCATGTTTTGGAATAGGGGAGTTAACTCCTCAGTCTCTTTCTCTCTCACGAACCATTCTTCTTTGTCCATCTCAAAAACGTCTTCATCATCGTCACCCTTCTTTGCAACATAGGTCAATGGTCTCTCACCGACCTCATAATATTCGGGCTCCGAATCAAAGTTAACCAATTGTTCATCATCTTCCTCTTCATCCACCAATCCCTTCTCAACAGTCTTCTCAACACTTTCAGCTGGATTATCTCTTACAACCTCCTCACCCACCAAATCCTTCTCAATATTGAATCCCATATTCACAAAACCACCCTTAAACACCTCTTCAACATTCTCCATATTCACATTCTCCTGTCTCAAACCAAAACCCCCTGCCTCCTCAGTCGCTGCACCAAACGTGCCCTCTCCTGCCCGAGAAGATGTACCCACATTTAGAAATGAGTATTTGGAAGTGTCAGTCAAATCATCTAACTCAGGTTGAGTTAGCTGATTGGGCAGGCCGGCTGCAGCCTTCAGATCATTCACTTCTGTTAGCAATCTCTTAATCAATCTCTGCTGATCCACCATCATCCTGGTCATCCTTTCAATCACCTCATCCTTCTACTTTTCCCTCAGTTCTTGATTAGTGAGTTTGGTCTTGATCATACTCAACTCATTAGCGAGAGATGAGTTGAGATTCCTAATAACATCCTCGTCCAAACCTGCTCTTTCCTCCCTTCTCGAGGTCTTAGTAAAAGATTGATGTCTGTGTTTGGTCATTCTCTCAGTTTCTCCCTCATCTGCTTTCTTCTTCGACCTCTTTCCTTTACCAACTCTAGCCTCAGATGCCATCTCATGAATTTCCTCCTCAAAATCATAATCTTTCTCTTTCGCGTACCTCTTCCTTTTCTTAATAGCTTCAGTCTGTTTATGCCTCGTCTCCGCTGCTCTTTTCTCCTCCGACTCATCTACCTTCCTAAAATAATTCCATCGCTCTGGAGGGTACATATTTTCCCAAAGATGAGTGATCTTCCCGCTGAAGTCATGTCTAATAGCATAGTAGTCTGCAAAGATACGGGTGTTCATCTGTACTAATCTCTTAATCTCTCCATGTCTGGGAATGTTGGGAATGAGATCATTTATATTCATCTGAAGGTATCTAGGGTACAACAGCCACTTGTCCTTCTTCAGTGCCATTACGTTCTCAGCCATAAAGTAAAAGATCAATCTTGCAATGTTGGCCTTCCGTCCTCTGCAACAAATCACCATGGCTTTAGCCCAGTCTAGGTTTAGCCCGTCTGATCCACCTTTTCGGTGATCTAAGCACATAATAGACACTTGGGCTATATATCTCCACTTCTTGGAGAGAAAGGATTTTTTGATTTCCTTTCTCGTGCCAAATGGAGGTCCCTCATATCCCATAGATCTAAAAGCATCAAACACCCCTGATCAGATAATATAACCTCCTCACCAGTATCCTCATCGAGTCTCAACACCCTCGATATAACCTCAATAGTAATAATCAGGTCATTCTCCAGCACCTTAGCCACAATCCTCTGAGGATTGGCTCTCGTGTCATACTCTGCGGTCCGCCAGAAATCTCTAATGTGTAAATCATATACTGTAGAAGAATGTGAGATCGCATAGGCGATTGGAGATCTCTGTAGCCAGCGGATGCAGTCTCTAAAACCGGCAGCTTTGGGAAGAGTGTCGTCCAAGATGGCTGTGATGTTATTCCTCTCATCAAACTTTAAATTAGTCATTTAATCTGAAAAGCAGATGAGACGCATTAGAACGGTATATTAAAAAATTAATATTAAAGAAAAATAATTAAAAGAATAAAAATAAACAAAAAACCATTTAATTTCGCTAGCCGAAATTATAGTTTCGCTGGTTAAAGTATCAGTTTCGGCAAGCGAAAAAGTAATTTCGGCAGCTATTATTAATTAGTTTCGGCAATACAGTGCAGTAGATTCGACTAGCCGAAACTATAGATTCGGCGCATCGAAACTGAAATTTGATCAGCAAAACGGCTAAATTCGCTCTGATAGCATGACTTCACAGTTTCGCTGAAAAACCTTTGAACTTTCGTTTTGTTTCGCTGGACTATCGATACTTTCGCAGTAAGAACTGTGAAGGTACCAAAGAGTCTCAATCGAATAAACACACAAGGAGGCGGTTAAACATAGATTAAACTACAGTCCTGAGTTCGAAACTAATTTGCGAAGAGAAAACAAGGGTCAATCGTATGAAAACGTCACGGTTAAACCCTAAAAAGTCTAAAACCCCGATTGTGCGAAAATGAGGTCTCAGTTTCGCAAAATGAGTTATATAGGACTTAGTTTCGCAGGCATCGAAACTATAGTTTCACCCGAATAAACTCTGGTCAAAACTGACCTTGCAACGTGCGAAAGAGCCAGCGAAGCTATAATTTCACCCTACAAAACTACCAGCGAAAGTATAATTTCGCTGGAGACTTAAAAAAAATTAAAATTTTTATTTTCCTTTTAAAATAAAATAACATAAAGAAAAATTATTTAGAAAAGAATTAAAACAAAGTAATCAAAAGAAATTTGCCCCTCAAGACCTCACCACACTTCACGTATTTTTAAACAAAATCAAACAGTAGAAAAAGGATATGAACGAGAAGCTGAAAAGATATTCTGGAGAGTCAAAGTTTGGTGGGATTGCTGATATACTTGTCCTTTTAAGTTCATGCCTTCTTCGTTTCAACAAGTGCACCGCATCTACTGTTATCATGTTTTGGTTCTTTCAAAGAAACATTGAATGACCTAGTCCCCACAGACATTTGTCAAAGAAACTTATCCTGTCCTCATGATATATTGAACAAATGACACGCTCTGCTTGACTCTTCCTCTTAGAAGCAACAAAGGTTCTTTTTCAAAAGAAGCAAAGCCCTTATAGACATTAAATGATGAGAGCTCCAGGTCTATACTTACGTATAACAGTGGAGTTGATCAATTGAGTCTTACAGATGAGAGCTTCAGGTCTATACTTACGTATAACAGAGAAGATCATCATATTGTGCCGATAAGAGCTCCAGGTCAGTACTATCATACAGCAGAGGAGATCATCTTTCCAGGTCAATGTTCACACATAGAAAAGGAGATAAGCACCAAAAATAATATAACAAGGAGATTCTTAGATGCGAAGATGAGTAAGCATATAGCTTTTGAGATAGGGTGGAAGATTGCAGGATTGGTGAAGGGTATGCAATTACAACACAACAACACAATAAGGATAGTTCCTTAGAACACTTAACAGATCAAATGGGGAACTGGTTAACTTATGTGAATGATGCTAAGAACACAAGTAAAAATAAGACAGAACAAGATAGCTAACAACACAAGTATTTGGTTTTCAAGAATGATGTATATTGCTTCTTAAGTTCTTTTACAAATGTTACAAAGATAAATTAAAAGTTACAAGTACTTGAGATACATATACTACATCCTACAATCGGCCATATTTGAAGGCCAGCTGGATACATAAGACTAGACAACTACAAAATCAAATGTAGAGTCAAAAGGCAGATTGCCTTTTGACTAGTGACTATGACATGCCATAGCTCACATCCTAATATATTACAAAAAGGATAAAAGTACATAAAGTAGAAAGCACAGACTCAAGACCTCAATGTACACTTACCAAAAGCATGGACCTTTTCACCAACTCATGTGAGTTGGTGACTAAACAGAGTTGCAGTGGAAAGATGGTCCAGCTTTATTGTAAAGTACATCAGATAAAAGCATGTATCTAAAAGTCTTCGAAAGAAATCTGTGTTCACTCTTTGGCTTCGGAAGACTTTGTCGTTGAAGCTTCGAAAGACTTCACTTTTGGCTTCGGAAGATGTTGGTCTTGGCTTCGGAATATTTTACACTTAGATTATTTCTAGTGCAAGGTGTAAAACTTCCGAAGCATTTGTACTTCTATTCTTCAGTGCATGCATGCAGAGAGACTTTAGATGTTTTGGCTACATCAGACTTATAGGAATCCTTACAAAATCCCCCTAGGCTGATGCTACCAAAACATTTGAAGATCTTCAGCTTTTAAGAGTCCTCATTATGATGATGACCATGCCCTTCTTCATTAGATGGTCAGGATCACTCAGACTCTGATAGTATCTTCTCATCTCAAAGAGATCATGCAGAGGTAGGTTGAATAGGTCTTTCCATGTGTAGACATCTTTACCACCTTGATCTCTGATCACATGCCATCTCTCTGGATTAGTTGTGAAGGTCTAGGATAAGATGGGTCTCTCAGATGCAAAAGGAGCCACTTGGATTGGAGTTGATTAGGGTGCCTCTTCATGCACTTCCTCAGGTTGATCTGACTCAGCCTTAGGTATAGAGGTGGATGATTCAAGCTTCTTATTCTTCTTTGACTTTGGTTTAGAAGCCATCCTCTACATCCTCTTTGAGGACTTTAACTGAGAAGACTGGTCTGCAGCACCTTGTTGATCAGTCTTGTCTTGCTCAGTTGGGTGTTCCTCTTTCACAGGTCAGAAGGACAGGGAGTTTGACCCTACTGTGGATCAGAAGATGAAGCTTGCTGAGGCTTAGCAGGAGGTCCAGGTTGTGTTGTCTCAGGTTGTTTAACCTTAACCTCGTCTTCAGGAGGAGCTTGACTTGGAGGGGAGTGTAAGTTAATTAGCTCTCCAATTTTGATCTTCTGCTTGATTACCCTAATGTGCTCATCCATTGTAGATAGAGACATAGGGCCAAGTCTCCTTCCAGAAAATCCATACAGCTTGAAGAAGCTCATCATCCTTTGTCTGTCAGTAGACTTCTTCATGCTCTTTTGGATAATGGCTCTTGACTTTGCAGCCTCTTCCCTCATCTTTCTTTTTGTTTCCTTTTGTTCTTTGAGTACTTGAAGTTCAAGCTGTTTGAGATACTCAAACTCAATGTACTCAAAGGACAAGGGAAGAAGTGCAGATGCCTGGTAGAGACTTGTGGCACTCAGGTAGTTGATCCTATTTTGCCTATCTATTTCCTTGTCTACCTAAGGTTCTTGTGTAGCTGCCACAGCCTCTTGCACAAGGCTTTCTTGAACTGGGGAAAGAGTAGGAACATGCTTGTATAATCTTAATAGTCTCTTCTCCTCTTTGATTTGGAGAAGTACCCTTGCATCCTCTACTTTCTTCATCTCTCTTTACACTTCCATGTCAACCAGTTCATAAATTTGCTCTAAGGGGAGAGATATGTTAGCTCTATCAGTAGATCTAGTCATTATGTATAGGCTTAGTACTTGAATTAATATCTGTAGTTAATTTTTGTAATTCATCATTGTGTATGCATTAAATATATAGGTTAACCCATTTATGTGTGTGTTGATTTATGTATGGTTGCAGGCACAAATATTATAATTGGTCAATTTATGAAATTGGCCAAGTGTAAGAAACATCTACGGATGAACATTTTGTTCTTCCGTAGATATATTTCTTACAAGTAATTTTACATCCGAAGATCTTCTGCGGATGAACAACCAGAACAAGTTTCCTTTGGAAGAACACATCATCTACGGAAGAACAAATTCCTACTGAAGACAATGTTCCTGCGGAGTCCAAACACTTGTATTATACAAGTGGTACAAGTCAACAAGTCAACAAGGCGGTTATGCGAATCCCGAGAAATCCGATGATTCCTTAACTGAAACAAATCAAATCCCAAGAGATCTGGTGTTTCCTATAACTAAAACATCATTGTCTATATATATGGATCCTAGGTTTTGATTCAACCACGATTGAGTTAGACGATTGATTGATCGAGAACAACAATAGCAATACGACAATCACTTCAAAGTCTTTCAATCAAACCCTAGCAGCCATCACATCATAGCATTCTTTAATACCATTCATTCAATACATTTGTAATCATTAACATGTTTTAATGAAATACTGATTAATCATTAATTGTGTTTCGTTACGTGTGTTCTTGATCATTTATTGATATTTAAAGTTTTCTAAAACAATTAAACCAAATCAACGTTCATTCCACAAACATTGACTTGACATCAATTGACACTGATAATTCCTGTTGACGATCCTTGGATTCACAAGATATAATCTCATCAATGTCATAGTTCCTAGTCTGGAGGTAAGTAATCTTGACTGCCCTCAAATCATCATCTTGAGTGTTTGGTCTGGGGGCAGCCCTGATTGCAGCTTGCATGAAGCCTAAAGACCCAAAGGAACTTTCTCCCCTTAGCTTCCTCTTCTTCTCTCTCTCCTCCTCCTCAATCTCCTTAAGAGTTAGAATCCTTTTCCATTTGTCACCCACAGACCTTTGTGACATAGGGTGGAGAGAGCTTTGGCCTTCATTGCTTGGTGTAGCATCCAAGCTCTAGCCATGAGAGGTTGTGATACACCTTCACCAGCAAGTGTTTCACTAAGGGAATGAATTTCTGAAGTAGTTTTTGGTGTGACAGGGCTCTCAGGCTATATCACTGGGCCTTCAGCCAAGGTTTTCCCTTTGAAGCTAATCTCAGGGTCTGCCTCAACATCCAGTTGACCAATGACATTACCTGATTGCCTTTGTCTCCTTCTTAGGCTGAACTCTTCAGTAATTCTGTCATGAATCCTTTGTGCTAGCCTGTCAGCTTGTCTAGACTGACTTGGGTTGACAAGTGGCATGTTGATCAGGTCAAGACCTTTATAGTACTTCAAGGTCTTAAAGTTGAACACCTTGCAGGACCGGTGAAGGGTGGTCACTTACAACACAACAACACAAAGAGGAGATTAACCAAACTTAATCAAACAGTAAACTGGATTAACCACAAGAATGATACTAAGAACACAAGTAATGAGTAAGAGACAGAACAAGAGAACACAAGAGATTGGGTTTCAAGGATGCAGTTCTCAAATTCTATTACAAGTGTTACAAAGCATAAAGAAAGATACAAGAACATGGAATACTTATACTACAACCTACAGCCGGCTATACTTTGAAAGCCAGCTGGATACAATTAACTAGACACAAACAAAATCAATTGTAGAATCAAAATGTATATGTGCCTTTTGACTTGTGACTATGACATGCCATAGCTCACATCCTAATATATTACAAAAAGGATAAAAGTACATAAAGTAGAAAGCATGGACTCAAGACCTCAATGTACAGTTACCTAAAGCATGGACCTTTCACCAACTCATGTAAGTTGGTGACTTTACAGAGTTGCAGCGGAAAGGTGGTCCAGCTTTATAGTAAAGGACATCAGATAAAGGCATATCTCTAAAAGTCTTCGAAAGAAATCTGACTTCACTAATTGGCTTCGGAAGACTTTGTCTTTGAAGCTTCGGAGGACTTCACTTTTGGCTTCGGAAGATATTGGTCTTGGCTTCGGAAAATTTTACACTTCGAATAATTCTAGTGCATGGTGTAAAACTTCCGAAGCATTTCTACTTCAGTTCTTTAGTGCATGCTTGCAGAGAGACTTTGTTTTGGCTGCATCAGACTTATAGGAATCCTTACAAACTCCCCCTAGGCTGATGCTACCAAAACATTGAAAAGATCTTCAGATGTTTGTAGTCTTCAGCACAATGATGACCATACCCTTCTTCATTAGATGGTCAGGATCATTCAGACTCTCATAGTATCTTCTCATCTCAAAGAGATCATGCAGGGGTAAGTTGATTATGTATTGCCATGTATAGACATTCTCAACACCTTGATGTCTGATCACATGCCATCTTTCTGGATTAGTAGTAAAGGTCCAGGATAAGATGGGTGTCTCAGCTGCAAGAGGAGCCACTTGAATTTGAGTTGATTGGGCTGCCTCTTCATGCCCTTCCTCAGGTTGATCTGACTCAGCCTGAGGTGTAGAGGTAGATGATTCAGACTTCTTCTTCTTAGAGTTTGGTTTAGAAGCCATTCTCTTCTTCCTCTTAGAGGACTTTAACTGAAAAGACTGGTCTGTAGCACCTTGTTGATCATCCTTGTCTTTCTCAGTTGGGTGTTCCTCCCTTACAGGTTCAGAAGGAGAAGGAGTTTGACCTTGCTGTGGATCAGAAGATGAAGCTTGCTGAGGCTTAGCAAGAGGTCCGGGTTGTGTTGTCTCAGGTTGTTCAACCTTAACCTCCACTTCAGGTGGGATTTGACTTGGAGGAGAGTATAAGTCAATCAGCTCTCCACTCTTGATCTTCTGCTTGATTACCCTGATATGCTCATCCATTATGGATAGAGACATAGGACCAAGTCTCCTTCTGGATAATCCATACAGCTTCAAGAAGCTCATCATCCTTTGTCTGTCAGCAGACTTCTTCATACTCTTTATGATGATGGCTCTTGACTTTGTAGCCTCTTCTCTCATCTTTCTCTTTGTAGCTTTTTGTTCTTTGAGCACTTGAAGTTCAAGCTATTTGAGATACTCAAACTCAATATACTCAAAGGAAAAAGGAAGAAATGCAGATGCCTGGTAGAGACCTGTGGCACTCAAGTAATTGATCATGTTTTGTCTGTCTGTTTCTTTGTCTACCTGAGGTTCTTGTGTAGATGCCATAGTCTCTTGCACAGGGCTTTCTTGAACTGGGGAGAGAGTAGGAGCATGCTTGTATAGTCTTTTATGTCTCTTCTCCTCTTTGAATTGGAGAAGTAACCTTGCATCCTCTTTTTCTTTTATCTCTCTTGACACTTCCATGTCAGCCAGTTCATTTAGTTGCTCTAAGGGGAGAGATATAATCTCATCTATGTCATAGTTCCTAGTCTGCAGGTAAGTAATCTTGACTACCCTCAACTCATCATCTTGAGTGTTTGGTCTGGGGGCAGCCTTGATTGCAGCTTGCATAAAACCTAAAGACCCAGAGGAACTTTCTCCCCTTAGCTTCCTCTTCCTCTCTCTCTCCTCCTCCTCAATTTCCTCAGGAGTCAAAATCCTTTTCCATTTGTCACCCACAGACCTTTGTGACTCAGGGTGGATAGAGATTTGGCCTTAATTGCTTGGTGTAGCATCCATGCTCTGGCCAGAGAGAGGTTGTGAGACACCTTCACCAGCAGGTGCTTCATCGATGGATTGAATATCTGAAGCAGTTATTGGTGTGACAGGGCTCTCAGGCTCTATCACTGGGCCTTCAGCCAAGGTTTTCCCTTTGAAGCTAATCTCAGGGTCTGCCTCAGCATCTAGTTGACCAATGACATTACCTGATTGCCTTTGTCTCCTTCTTAGGCTGAACTCTTCATTAATTCTGTCTTGAATTCTGAGTGCTAACCTGTTAGCTTGTCTTGATTTTCTTGGATTGACAAGTGGCATGTTGACCAGATCAAGACCTTCATAGTAGTTCAAGGTTTGAAAATCAAATACTTCTTGTTGCCCTTGAACTCTGTGAAGAATAAGGGCTCTTCTATCAGCATCATACCTCCACCCAATGATTTAGTTTGAAGTTTCTTGAGGTGGGGATGACATAGCCCTTGGTATACCTTCCTCAAAGAGAATCCTGATAATAGAGTCTATAGAGTCCACATTAATGTGAACTTGAGGAAGTTGCTGAGTATGCACAATTGCAAGTGAGGATGGTGAGTCCTCAATGTCCATACTCTCTGAAGAACTCACAGGTTCTGTGTCTGTAATGATTTTCTCCCCTTTTTTGGTAGCATCACCCTCTTGCATAGGTGAGCTAGAGGTTAGGTCAACCACATCTCCAATGGGTGTTTGTGGTGGGGTGTGACTTGTGGATCCTAAGTTGATGGGTAGTTTAGAGTCAGACAACATAGTTCTTGCAGCTTCAATTAGTGTCATGTTTCTCCTCTCAGCAACACCATTTTGCTGAGGAGTCCTGGGAGCACTATATTGTCTTGTAATACCTTTTTCATCACAAAATGCATCAAGGGTTTGATTATTGAATTCAGTCCCTTGATCACATCTTATGGTTTTCCTTTGTGATCACTTTGATTCTCAATTTTTAAGATGAAATTCTTCAGAATCTCAGGGGTCTCATCCTTAGTTCTAAGAAAGAAACCCCAAGTGAATCTTGTAAAATCATCTGTGATCACCAAACAATAAGAGGTCTTTCCTAGACTCATTACACTAGTGGGGCCAAAGAGATCCATATGTAATAAGTGTAGGGGAGTAGTGATGGAGTTCTTTTCCTTAGGCTTGTGAGATACCTTATGTTGCTTCCCTTTCAGGCATGCAACACAATGATCATCACTTGTAAACTCTTTCTTTGGCATTCTAGTTACCAAATCATATTTAATTAGTTTATTTATGTTCTTAAAGTTTACATGGCACATTCTTTTATGCCATAGGAAAGACTCATCACTATTGGCTTTAGACAGAAAGCACGAAACTTCTCCAGAGGGAGATGTTTCTTGCAAGTCCATCTTGTACATGTTCCCTTTCCTGGGGGCTCTAAGCAGGATGTGCTCATGAGGAATGACCACTCCAGGCTTGAGAACAATGCACTCATGCTCAGTAAAGAGCATGTTATGACTCTGATCACAAAATTGGGATACACTCAGAAGATTGTACCCAAGCTCCTTGACAAAGTTTACCTTTTCAATGTTGAGCTTACCATTTGTGACCTTGCCCCTTCCAGAATGTAACCACCTTCATCTCCTCCAAAAGCAACTGGTCCTCCATCAATCCTCTCAAAGTTATGGAGTAATGACCTATTGCCTGTCATGTGCCTGGAACAGCCACTATCAATGATCCAGACATTCTTGTTTATCTTGAGATGTTCCTGCACAAAGAAAATGATTAGTTAAATTTGGAAACCCAAGCCTTATTTGTCTTGGGCTCACTAAGTATAATAGAAGGTAATGCAACAGTAATAGATCCTATGGTTGTGCTAGGAGGATCTTGAGCTGTTGTTGATGGAGAATTTTCAGTCACTTGGTCTTTCTTAGACTTCCACACCACCTTTGGAGTCTTGGACTTGACCTTCATAACTTCGGAAGCTTTTGGGACTTCGGAAGTTTTGATGACTGAACCTTCAGAAGATTCTGCAGTCACTGCAGCAGACTTCAGTGCTTCGGAAGAATTCCTTTCTTCCGAGACCAACTTCTCTTCCGAAGGTAATTTTCCATTTGCCTTCTTCTTAGATTTGGAGCTTTCGAAGGAAACAGATTTTCCTTCCGAAGCTTGAATCTTCTTGGAACTCTTTGAAGTCTTTGTCTTGGTCATATGGACAACACTTTTAGGATTGTATGGACAATCCTTAGCAATGTGAGAGGTACTTTCACACATGACACACAACATTTTCTTCTTCATAAGAGTCTTCTTATGAGAACAAGACTGTCTTTGGTCACATCCCTTCTCCACCTTCATCTTTGAGGATGCTGAGACAGTTCTTATGGGCTGGGAATTGTTCTTGGAGTTTGATGGTCCAGGCTGTGCAGCAGTGGTACATAGTAGATCAGTCTTCTTCTTGGTACTGAGATGATTTGAACAAGAACCATAACTCTTAGCTGAAGAGTTTTGGTTGATGTATTTAGTCTTTACTACTTCAAACCCTGCAGAGATAAAAACTTGTTTCTGCTTAGAGTCAAAAGTAGCCTTGATCTCTTGAGCCTTCCTTGCTTTTCTTTTCTCATTGACTTGGTCATCACAGTAATCTTCTTCTCCTCAGAAGGATAGTGGCCTTTCTTAGAATCCTCCTCTTCACTCTTAGGAATTCTTCACTATCTCTTCTTCATCCTCTTCACTTATAGAATCTATGAGAGGAAGCTCATCTTCACAAGTTTCACACCTAGGAGATCTTACAGACAAGATTGTGTGTGGAGGAGCTATCTCATTGGATCCCAGTCCCTGTCTATTTTGATAACACACCTTGTTGTGCAGGGATGAGGATATTATGTTCTTGAAGGTCTTTTCTTCAAGAACACTCTTTTTTGCCCTGGCTTTGCTGATCACAAGCTCAGCCTGGCACTCAGTCAGCTTGGTTATGAGATCTTTGATTTGAGTCCTAAAATCTGTATGCTCATGTTTTAGAACTGAAATGGTTTTCTCTAAGTCCTCTATCTTTAGTTTATAATCATTTTCAGACTTACTAAAATCAGATTTTAAAATGTTTAAGGACTCAAGATCTGATCTCATCTCCAAGTTATAGGACCTGTATCTATTAACTTTAGCAATGCATTTAGGAGTACAGAGATGTTCCAATACCTTGGCTTCATCATGATCTGCCATTAGTGCTTGGTTTGGAGAAGCATCTTCTACCTGAAAGCTCCAGTCAAAGCTTCATTCTTCAACAGCAACAGTAGCTTGTTGCTTTGGCTTCTTATTCTGAGGGGCTTTCTCAGTGTAGTTTGGTCTGATTTATGCTTGGCCACCATTTGTTTTAGGTGCCTTACACTCTTTAGCAAAATGGCCCATCAGGTTACAGTTGTAACACTTGACTTTGCTTTTGTCCAAGCCTAGCTTTCCACTGGTTGCATTGCTTGGAAACCTCCTTCCAGTTCTCTTGTAGAACTTCTTGGCTCTATGAGTGAGAAGAGCCATCTGCTAGACTATTTTCATGTATTCCAGATCATCTGGATGGATACAATCCAGGTCTTCAAGAGTGAAAAGATAGTTGCCACAGCTTTCATCAGAAGACACAAAGGCTTGAGAAGAGCTTGTCTCTTGGAATGGGTTTCCTTGAGTGTAGTTCTCCCTGGGTGTCTCTGGGAAGGTGATGAAAGGACCCTTTGGTGAATTGTCAGGGTAGCATATGAGATGATGTTGGGGTTCTATGCTATCCCTTTCAATCACATGCAAGGCTGAACCCAATTGATTGTTGGAGTTGCCAGATGAACCTTGCATGTTCATCTCCATTTGGTAGCCACTGAGAATCCCATATAACTCTGTTAGAATAAGAGTTTTGAGATTTTCAGTCCCCTTGATCACCACAAAATAGTGTGTCCATTGCCTAGGAAGTGAGGACATGAACTTCCTTACAATGTCTCTATTCTCAAGAGGAAATCCTCCATCCATAAGGGTATCCACTATATCAACATACCTGAAGTATTGCTGAGTTATGGTTTCACCTGTTTTCAAGGTGAAGTTTTCAAACTGCTGCTTCAGGAGATCCTTCTTGTTCTCCTTGGCTTCAGAGAAGCCTTCATACATCAGATTTAGTGCATCCCACAGTTGTTTAGCTGTTTTGCACTTCTTGAAACCTTTGTACACAGAGTTTGGAATAGCAGTTTGAAGAGCTGTCATGGCTTTTCTGTCAATCTCTACTCTCTTCCTATCTTCATCAGAGTAGTTAGCCACATCTTTGGAGATCATACCAGCACCAGTAGCAGAAGGAGTGTTGGGTATGAAAGGTCCATTTTCAACAGACTCCCACATTCTTGATTCTAGAGACCTGATGAAACCTTCCATTCTCATGCACCAAGTATCAAAGTCATCAAGAGTGATCAGTGGGGACTTGTTCATGGTTCCAGTTTCCATATCAGTCTTGGAAATGGCTGCCATTTGAAAAGTTTAGTATTTGTGTGTGTGAGGGATCTTAAGATGGTGAGATCTTATATCAAGAGCCTGAAATGCTCTGATACCAATTGCAGGACCGGTGAAGGGTGGTCACTTACAACACAACAACACAAAGAGGAGATTAACCAAACTTAATCAAACAGTAAACTGGATTAACCACAAGAGTGATACTAAGAACACAAGTAATGAGTAAGAGACAAAACAAGATAACACAAGAGATTGGGTTTCAAGGATGCAGTATATTGCTTTCTCAAGTTTTATTACAAGTGTTACAAAGCATAAAGAATGATACAAAAACATGAAATACTTATACTACAACCTACAGTCAGCTATACTTTGAAAGCCAGCTGGATACAATTGACTAGACAAAAAAAAAATCAATTGTAGAATCAAAAGGCATATCTGCCTTTTGACTTGTGACTATGACATGCCATAGCTCACATCCTAATATATTACAAAAAGGATAAAAGTACATAAAGTAGAAAGCATGGACTCAAGACCTCAATGTACAGTTACAAAAAGCATGGACCTTTCACCAACTTATGTAAGTTGGTAACTTTACAGAGTTGCAGCGGAAAGGTGGTCCAGCTTTATGGTAAGTACATCAAATAAAGGCATATCTCTAAAAGTCTTCGGAAGAAATTTGACTTCACTAATTGGCTTTGGAAGACTTTGTCTTTGAAGCTTCGGAAGACTTCACTTTTGGCTTCGGAAAACTTTGTCTTTGAAGCTTCGGAAGACTTCACTTTTGGCTTCGGAAGATATTGGTCTTGGCTTCGGAAGATTTTACATTTAGAATATTTCTAGTGCATGGTGTAAAACTTCCGAAGCATTTCTACTTCAGTTCTTTAGTGCATGCTTGCAGAGAGACTTTGGATGTTTTGGTTGCATCAGACTTATAGGAATCCTTACACACCTCTTGCTGCCCTTGATCTCTTTGAAGAATGAGGGCTCTTCTATCAGCATCAATCCTACACCTAATAATGTAATTTGAAGTTCCTTGGGGTGGAGATGACATAGCCCTTGCAATGCCTTCCTCAAATAGATTCAGAATAAAAGAGTTTATAGAGTCCACATCAATGTGAACTTGAGGAAGTTGTTGAGTATGCACAATTGCAAGTTAGGATGGTGAGTCCTCAATGTCCATACTCCCTAAATAACTCCAAGGTTCTATGACTGTAATGACTTTCTCCCCCTTTTTGGTAGCATCACCCTCTTGCATAGGTGAGCTAGGAGTTAGGTCAATCATATTCACAGGTTCTTGTGTTCCTGGTTGAGCTCTCCTTAAAGGTTGTAACATCTACCCATTTTGAAACTAAAACCCAAACCCGAATTCATTTTAGTCAATATTGGAAACCAAATTAATTTTGAGGTTAATTAATTTACTTTAATGTTTCAAACACAATTATTATGTTATTTTAATTCTCTTCATAATCTTATAATGTCTCATAAATAATTTTATGAAACTTAAGTCATTTAATTTCCAAGAATTAAATTTTAATGTTTTACAAAGAGTTACAGAGTTTATTACTAATCATGAGTTTTAGTTATAAAGTTATAATAAATATTTATATTGTGAAGTTTTATAAAAGTTATAAATATTTATAAATAATTATTTGATTTATTATTCAAATTAGTTTTATAAGTCCAAGGTTTATTCTGCAATTTCCGAAACTTATTTAAAATGTTTAGACATGAAATAATAACAATTCTAAATTTGAGGGACCAAAACTATAAATTCTATTTTAAATCAACCCAACCCCCACCGTTGACCTACTCCCCCCTCCAATTCCGCCAACACTTCGGCAGTCCTCCGACGGTGCCAATTTCAAAGCAGAGAAACCGGTTTCACTCAAATTAACCATTAACACTGTGTCGCGATTCCTTCTCGAACTCATAACTAGTCTTAATTCGAATAATTATAGTAATCAAGTACTCGATTCATAACCGAAACTTCAATAGTAAATTTCAATCTGTTTCAACCCGAATTGTAATTAAATAGTTAAATTTCTTGATCTGCAACGTCTCTGTGATCATTGTGATCTTAATCATCACGTGAATTTTGTCAAATAACGCTCGTATCATTCGAAACCCAATTCAAAACCCCCGAATCAAAACCTTAACTCGACGATCACGAAACGGCATGAATTGGACCTATTTAAATTAGGGAAATCCTTCTAGACAATCTGTTTGAACACTCTGTAACACCAATTCCAACCTAAACACCCATATTCATCGATATCGACCATCACTACCCGTTCGGACCTGCAACTCTATTACAATCGATTCCTTGAGTTTCTAAGCTGGAATTGAACGAGGCTATTACTCAAAAGCACTTGAGAAAGCTTCATATCAAACCAATTGGATTATTATCATCGTAATCATCTCGAATTAAATCCAACTCAGTCGCAACCCGTCTCCTTTGAATAGCATCGATTCCTTTTCAATCCAGGTAATTAAGCACACTCACACACTCGGTTCTGCATGGGTATTAAAAGCCCCATATCAATTTGAGTTAACAACATTGATTGGTTGCTCAATTTTATTCGAATTAAATTAGGGTTCATAGGCATTTGGGATTTTTGGTATTAAAAGACTTATGCATTCTTTTTCGGATTAAAAACAGATTAAGGGCTTCTGGCCCAACGGTTAACATGCAAACCTTCTTTGCAGGGGACCCAGGTTCAAACCCGGGAAGCCCCAAACCTTTTTAAGTTATTATTATTTAAACATTTTAAATTCTAGAAATTTTTATTATATTATTAAATTAAAATTAGTTGTTAACTAAAACCATTTAAAAAATTATTAATTAATTTTTGAAAATCCTAATGATATAATTTTTTACATTTAATTATTTTTTTTAAAAAGAATAAAAATGTCACAAAATTATTATTAAAAGTACAACAAGTCTTAAAAAGTATATAGAAACTATTTGTCAATAATATTCATTCAAGAATCTCTATTTAAAACCATTACATAAGTATTTGAATGTTTAATTTTAAAACTTTATAAAATGGTTTTAGAAAAAACAAATAATTTTTGAATGTTTAATATTATAAAACCATTACAAAAGTATTTGAATGTTTAATTTTAAAACATTATAAAATGGTTTTAGAAAAAACAAATAATTTTACAACCTATTTAAATAATTAACTATTCAACTAATTATTTCGACCTAGTGATTTCATAGTTAATTATTAAATTAATTATTTACTTTCCACTTTAATACTCAATTTAATCAATTGTTATTAATTAAATATTTAAGTAATATTTAATTATTTAATTTCACTAATGATTTTATTATCGCTTTTAATCTTAATTATTTAATCAATTTATTCCATCAAAATATAATGGGTTACAATATTTTATTTAACCCAATTATCAAAACCCCAAAATCCCAATCAAAACCCTAATTCATACCTAGTGGTTCAACCATACTATTCTAACAAAAGTACATCAAACCTTAGGTTGTACCTTGAGGAGTTTTGGTGTCATATTTAGCATTCTATTATTTTCAAAATGTTTATAATCCAAGTGAGTATTCATTGCCCTATTAAATTGTGAAAAGTAAATAATTAATTTAATAATTAACTATGAAATCACTAGGTCGAAATAATTAGTTGAATAGTTAATTATTTAAATAGGTCGTAAAATTATTTATTTGTTCTAAAATCATTTTATAAAGTTTTAAAATTAAACATTCAAATACTTTTGTAATGGTTTTATAATATTAAACCGTTGAAATATATGGTGTAGAATATTGAAGAATTTAAATAGAGATTCTAGAATGAATATTATTGACAAATAGTTTTTATATACTTTTTAAGACTTGTAGTACATTTAATAATAATTTTGTAACATTTTTATTCTTTTTTAAAAAAAATAATTAAATGTAAAAAATTATATCTTTAGGATTTTCAAAAATTTATTAATAATTTTTGAAATGGTTTTAGTTAACAACTAATTTTAATTTAATAATATACTAAAAATTTCTGAAATTTAAAATGTTTAAATAATAATAACTTAAAAAGGTTTGGGGCTGCCCGGGTTTGAACCCGGGTCCCCTGCAAAGAAGGTTTGCGTGTTAACCGGTGGGCAAGAAGCCCTTAATCTGTTTTTAATCCGAAAAAGAATGCATAAGTCTTTTAATTCCAAAAATCCCAAATGCCTATGAACCCTAATTTGATTTGAATAAAATTGAGCAACCAATCAATGTTGTTAACTCAAATAGATATGGGGCTTTTAATCCCCATGCAGAACCGAGTGTGTGAGTGTGCTTAATTACCTGGATTGAAAAGGAATCGATGTTATTCAAAGGAGACGGGTTGCGACTGAGTTGGATTTAATTCGAGATGATTACGATGATAATAATCCAATTGGTTTGATATGAAGCTTCCTCAAGTGCTTTTGAGTAATAGCCCTCGTTCAATTCCAGCTTAGAAACTCAAAGAATCGATTGTAATAGAGTTGCAGGTCCAAACGGGTAGTGAAGGTCGATATCGATGAATATGTGTGTTTAGGTTGGAATTGGTGTTACAGAGTGTTCAAACAGATTGTCTAGAAGGATTTCCCTAATTTAAATAGGTCCAATTCATGTCGTTTCGTGATCGTCGAGTTAAGGTTTTGATTCGGGGGTTTTGAATTGGGTTTCGAATGATACGAGCGTTATTTGACAAAATTGACGTGATGATTAAGATCACAATAATCACAGAGACATTGCAGATCAAGGATTTAACTATTTAATTGCAATTCGGGTTGAAACAGATTGAAATTTACTATTGAAGTTTCGGTTATGAATCGAGTACTTGATTACTATAATTATTCGAATTAAGACTAGTTATGAGTTCGAGAAGGAATCGCGACACAGTGTTAACGGTTAATTTGAGTGAAACCGGTTTCTCTGCTTTGAAATTGGCACCGCCGGAGGACTGCCGGAGTGTTGGCCGGAATTGGAGGGGGAGTAGGTCGACGGTGGGGGTTGGGTTGATTTAAAATAGAATTTACAGTTTTGGTCCCTCAAATTTAGAATTGTTATTATTTCATGTCTAAACATTTTAAATAAGTTTCGGAATTTACAGAATAAACCCTAGACTTATAAAACTAATTTGAATAATAAATCAAATAATTATTTATAAATATTTATAACTTTTATAAAACTTCACAATATATATATTTATTATAACTTTATAACTAAAACTCATAATTAGTAATAAACTCTATAACTCTTTGTAAAACATTAAAATTTAATTCTTGGAAATTAAATGACTTAAGTTTCATAAAATTATTTATGAGACATTACAAGATTATGAAGAGAATTAAAATAACATAATTATTGTGTTTGAAACATTAAAGTAAATTAATTAACCTCAAAATGAATTTGGTTTCTAATATTGACTAAAATGAATTCGGGTTTGGGTTTTAGTTTCAAAATGGGCAGATGTTACAACCTTTAAGGAGAGCTCAACCAGGAACACAAGAACCTGTGAATGTGATTGACCTAACTCCTAGCTCACCTATGCTAGAGGGTGATGCTACAAAAAAGGGGGAGAAAGTCATTACAGTCATAGAACCTGGGAGTTCTTTAGGGAGTATGGACATTGAGGACTCACCATCCTCACTTGCAATTATGCATACTCAGCAACTTCCTCAAGTTCACATTGATGTGGACTCTATAGACTCTTTTATTCAGAGTCTCTTTGAGGAAGGCATTGCAAGGGCTATGTCATCTCCACCCCAAGAAACTTCAAATTACATTATTGGGTGGAGGATTGATGCTGATAGAAGAGCCCTCATTCTTCAAAGAGTTCAAGGGCAACAAGAGGTGTTCAACTTTAAGACCTTGAAGTAATATGAAGGTATTGACCTGATCAACATGCCACTTGTGAACCCATGTCAATATAGACAAGCTGACAGGCTAGCACAAAGGATTCATGACAGAATTACTGAAGAGTTCAGCCTAAGAAGGAGACAAAGGCAATCAAGTAATGTCATTGGTCAACTGGATGTTCAGGCAGACCCTGAGATTAGCTTCAAAGGGAAAACCTTGGCTGAAGGCCCAGTGATAGAGCCTGAGAGCCCTGTCACACTAAAAACTACTTCTAAAATTCATTGCCTCAGTGAAACACCTGCTGGTGAAGGTGTATCACAACCTCTCTCTGGCTAGAGCTTGGATGCTACACCAAGCAATGAAGGCCATAGCTATCTCCACCCTATGTTACAAAGGTCTGTGGGTGACAAAGAGAAAAGGATTCTAACTCTTAAGGAGATTGAGGAGGAGGAGAGAGAGAGGAAGAGGAAGCTAAGGGGAGAAAGTTTCTCTGGGTCTCCAGGCTTCATGCAAGCTGCAATCAGGGCTGCCCCCAGACCAAACACTCAAGATGATGATTTGAGGGCAGTCGGGATTACTTACCTGCAGACTAGGAACTATGACATTGATGAGATTATATCTCTCCCCTTAGAGCAACTTAATGAACTGGCTGACATGGAAGTTTCAAGAGAGATGAAGAAAGCAGAGGATGCAAGGGTACTTCTCCAAATCAAAGAGGAGAAGAGACTATTAAGATTATACAAGCATGTTCCTACTCTTTCCCCAGTTCATGAAAGCCCTGTGCAAGAGACTGTGGTATCTACACAAGAACCTTAGGTAGACAAGGAAACAGATAGGAAAAATATGATCAACTACCTGAGTGCCACAGGTCTCTACCAGGCATCTGCACTTCTTCCCTTGTCCTTTGAGTACATTGAGTTTGAGTATCTCAAACAGCTTGAACTTCAAGTACTCAAAGAACAAAAGGCAACAAAAAGAAAGATGAGGGAAGAGGCTGTAAAGTCAAGAGCCATTATCCAAAAGAGCATGAAGAAGTCTGCTGAGAGACAAAGGATGAAGAGCTTCTTTAAGTTGTATGGATTCTCCGGAAGGAGACTTGGCCCTATGTCTCTATCTACAATGGATGAGCACATTAGGGTAATCAAGTAGAAGATCAAAAGTGGAGAGCTAATTAACTTACACTCCCCTCCAAGTCAAGCTCCTCCTGAAGTGGAGGTTAATGTTGAACAACCTTAGACAACACAACCTGACCTCCTGCTGAGCCTCAGCAAGCTTCATCTTCTGATCCACAGCAGGGTCAAACTCCCTGTCCTTCTGAACCTGTTAAGGAGGAACACCCAACTGAGCAAGACAAGACTGATCAACAAAGTGCTGCAGACCAATCTTCTCAGTTAAAGTCCTCAAAGAGGATGAAGAGGATGGCTTCTAAACCAAAGTCAAAGAAGAAGAAGAAGCTTGAATCATCCACCCCTATACCTCAGGCTGAGTCAGATCAACCTGAGGAAGTGCATGAAGAGGCAGCCTAATCAACTCCAATCCAAGTGGCTCCTCTTGCATCTGAGAGACCCATCTTATCCTGGACCTTCACAACTAATCCAGAGAGATGGCATGTGTTTAGAGATCAAGGTGGTGAAGATGTCTACACATGGAAAGACCTATTCAACCTACCTCTGCATGATCTCTTTGAGATGAGAAGATACTATGAGAGTCTGAGTGATCCTGACCATCTAATGAAGAAGGGTATGGTCATCATCATAATGAGGACTCTTAAAAGCTGAAGATCTTCAAATGTTTTGGTAGCATCAGCCTAGGGGGAGTTTAAAGGATTCCTATAAGTCTGATGCAGCCAAAACATCCAAAGTCTCTCTACATACATGCACTGAAGAATAGAAGTAGAAATGCTTCAGAAGTTTTACACCTTGCATTAGAAATAATCTAAGTGTAAAATATTCCGAAGCCAAGACCAACATCTTCCGAAGCCAAAAGTGAAGTCTTCTGAAGCTTCAATGACAAAGTCTTCCGAAGCCAAAGAGTGAAGACAGATTTCTTCCGAAGACTTTTAGATACATGCTTTTATCTGATGTACTTTACAATAAAGCTAGACCATCTTTCCGCTGCAACTCTGTTTAGTCACCAACTTACATGAGTTGTTGAAAAGGTCCATGCTTTTGGTAAGTGTACATTGAGGTCTTGAGTTTGTGCTTTCTACTTTATATACTTTTATCCTTTCTGTAATATATTAGGATGTGAGCTATGGCATGTCATAGTCAATAGTCAAAAGACAATCTGCCTTTTGACTTTACATTTGATTTGCAGTTGTCTAGTCTTATGTATCCAGCTGGCCTTCAAAGTATGGCCGGTTGTAGGATGTAGTATATGTATCTCAAGTACTTGTAACTTTCTATTGTATGCTTTGTAAAGGTGAAGCAAATGAAGAAAGGGTTTTTCATTAATCAATCTAAGTATGTAAATGACATATTAGAAAGATTTGACATGAAAGATTGTAAGGCAGCCAAAACACCTATACCCAGAAACCATAATCTCTGCCCTGACTCTGATGGGGAGGATACTGATCAACATCAGTATAGAGCAAGTATTTGTTCTCTGATGTATCTCACAGCAAGTAGACCTTATATCATGTTTGCAACTTGTATTTGTATAAGATATCAGGCTGCTCCAAAGGTGTCTCACCTAGTTGCTGCCAAGAGAATCCTCAGATACCTCAAAGGAGCACCTAAATTAGGTCTCTTGTATCCTAGGAATAATGATTTCAATCTCTATGGCTACTCTGACAGCGACTATGGTGGCTACAATATCAACAAGAAATCAACATCAGATGGATGTCAATTTCTTGGTGGAAGGATCATCTCATGGCAACCCAAGAAGCAATCCTGTGTCTCGACATCAACTTCTGAAGCTGAATACATTGCTGCAGCTAGTTGCTGTGCTCAGCTCCTGTGGATTCAGAACCAGATGATAGACTACGGATTCAACTTCATGAGCACTCCTATCAACATTGACAACAACAGTGCTATCTCCATTACTTAAAATCCAGTGAAGCACTTCAAGACAAAGCACATTGATATCAGGTACCATTTCATTAGAGATATTCATGAAAAAAATCTAATTAAGCTAATCAAAGTCGATTCAAATGCACAATATGCTGACTTGTTCACCAAAGCTTTTGATGAACAAAGATTTAAGTATCTCATTACAGCTATTGGGATGATAAACATTGATTAGTCTATCTCATTTGAAAACCTTTTTAATGTGTAAAGTCTTGTGTCAAAACAATCTAAGCCCTGTTACAACAAGTCCTTCTCTGAAATTTTCACCAAGTATAAATTCTTCCGAAGAGGAATTAACCCTCGGAAGATGTTTTACATATCTTCCGAAAGCAAATTCCTCCCAGGATAATTTTCTTTTCGGAAGAGTTTTTAGTCTCGGAAGAAGCGATTGATTTCATATCAGATCTACTTCCGAAGCTTATAACACTCTCCATTTGGAAAACAATATTTACTCTCTGAAGTAAGAACTTTACATTCGGAAGTAAATTGCCTTCGGAAGAACATTACCTTCGGAAATGCCTTATACTCAGAAAAAAGACTTTACTGTGTAACGGAAATCTTTTGGGCCCCACTCTGTAAAAAGTAAAGATTTTGTTAATGATGTCAGATTATTTAAATGGACAAAACCTTACCGCCCCTATCACATCCTCCACTGAAACATCCCATCATCTTATCCAAACCCCTTAAACCGCCATTTCACCCATTTAAATAACCTCGACTAATCCCTTTCATCTTTTTACCAAATTTACTGCATTAAAAGCTTCCTACATCCCCAATTCACCTATTTTCGAACTATCTTTTTGCAACTTTCTCAAATGGCACTTAACCCTCAGCACAACCAAGTCGCACTCCTTGATTCTTCAAGGGATGTCGACTTCTCAGATATCATCTCCTTTCTTACCCAATCATCTTATTACACTGCTCTGACTGTTAACCCCACCGTTTACTCAAATCACATGGCTGAATTTCGGGCCAATGGTCAGATTGAAGCCCTAAATGGGGTTCGAGTAATAAGATCGAGCATTTATGGCTAGGAGTTGGTCATTTCCGAACAACTCATCAGGGAGCATCTCGAGCTTCATGATGAGGGCGCTCCTACAGATTTCCCCAAGATAGATTTGGAGAACACCTATATCCAAATGGGATATGGTGGAGATGTAAGCAGGTCAACCGTGTACAAGTTTAATTTCTCCTACAACTGGAAGTTCCTGCTGCATGTTGTTCTTCATTGCTTGTCCAACAAATCTGGGGGATGGGATCAAATCTCATATGAACTAGGGTGCCTAGTTCATGGATTGGTGAGAAGCCTCCGCTTTAACTACTCAAGGTTTGTGCTGCCCATATCTTATGAGGAATCTCCAACGGGACACATTCTTCATGTATCCTAGGTTCCTTCAGCATATAATCAACTGTGAGTTGGACCAGAGTCAGCTTGTCTATGCAGCTGCTCTGACTGTTCCTCAAATGAGGCCGACCATCTTCAAGACTTTAAAGAGAGTGTCCACCAATTTTGCCGGAAGATATACTGCACTTCTTCCAGGTATGACTGAGCCAATGGCTTCTGGTGACATCCATGTTAACCCCACATGTGATGAACCCACACCAGTAACTACCCTCATACTGCCAAATCTACCTTCTCACCCTATCACTATCACATATCAAAGACGCCCCAAAAGAACACTTGTTCAATCTTCTCTGATTGATAAAGCTCCTCATGTTCAATCCAAAAAGACTAGAAGGGAACAATGGGCTCCCACTCAGTCTGAGGTCCAACCATCCTTCACAAATGACCTTAATATAGGTATTGAGTCTCTTCAGTCTCAAACCCATGAGCCTGAAACCCAAGCTGAAAACCCTTAAGGAGAGTCTTTATACTCCCCTGAGCAGCCAAAAAGGGACAGCCCCACCATAGGCTTAATGCCTTTAGACATTTATCAAAGTCTCAGGTCATTAGGCTTAAACTTTATATTCTTTACTGGACTTCTAATCGGAACTGATGAAGAGATTATGTCTCTTCAGGGCAATGAAGTTGATCCACAACACCCTCTCAAGGATCAACAGAGCCTAGAGAGACCTCTTATCTCTACCCCCCATCAGCAAACCTTTACTGAAGTGAGTCCCACTGATGTGGAGGGGACTCATGTAGATTCAGCTGCTATTACTGAAGGAGCCTCAATGGACCTTCAAGACAGTTGTAACATCACTGAGACTGAATCTACGACAACCATGCCCTTTGATTACACTGAAAGAGACATCATTGAGCAAGGGAAACCACCAAGAAACCACATCTGGTGGTGAGGATGAACATACTAGGTATGTTACCTCATCTCCACATGATTCTTCAAAAGAAGATAAGGGAAGACTGCAACTCACCATTAAAGACCTACTTTCTAAAGTCTCAAACCTTGAATCTAAGGTTAGGGCTTTAGAGGATAGGTCTGCCACTCAGCAACTTGAGATTGAAAATCTCAAAGCCAAACTAGCTGAGAAACAGATTAAGAGGTCTGTTAGGCATGTACCAATTCAGGTCTCATTGACCTCTTCCTCCAGCTCATCAAGATCTCAAGATGATGCTACCAAAAAAGGGGAGAGTGTTCAGGGACAAAGCTAAAGACAAGAGAAACCACAGAGTCAAGCTCTCACTTCCTTAAGTTCAAGATATCCTATGCAACAAGCTTCAAATTTTCCTGAGCCTCCTCCAGTTGTGATTCAAGTGGATCAAAGGATGCTCCAAGATCTCAACAGGTTCTTCAACAAGTGCTAGTTGGAATCTCTCATTGAACAGCCAAGTCCTGACTTGTCTGTGATTTACTTCGGAGCTCAAGAGCTTCAAAGGTTAAATGCACCTTCTACCACTATTGAGGAAGTTGGTCAACCTAAGGTCCAAGTGGAACCTGAGATTAATTTCGAAGGGGAAACAAGGACTGATGGCCCAGCAACTGAGACAGTTGGGACAGATAGTGCATTCTCACAGACTTCCGAAGCACAAGCCAAAGCCTCGAAAGAACAACCTCAATCTTCCGAAGCTGAGATTGCAGCTGCGGAAGGACTATTCTCTTTATCTGATGATCTAATAGTCACAGATGCAATCCTAGAACTTGCATCTTAGGTTAATAGGGAGGATTTTCTCACCCAACCCCTAGCTCAAACATCAGCATTGACTCCAGCTCCCATTTCCACCACTCAACCTGAACCTTCCATCCAAGAACCCCCAAAGTCTAGCACTTCCGAAGACGTCAAAGGAAAGAGGAAGACTGAGGAAGAGCTTCAGGAGGAAGCAAGGTTAGAAAAGCTCAAAAAAAAAGTAGACTTCCAACTAGGAAGCTGCTAGCTGCTAGTAGCAAAGCAGCTACAGCCAACCAGGAGGCTGTCAACAATAAAAGAAGAGTGGAAATTAATGACAGACTTGTCAATCTAGGAGCTGTGAATGAAGATGTACTCCTGCTACCACTAGAGGAGTTAGTTGAGTTGGAAAAGGCAACTAAGCTGCAAATACAACAAAAGGAAGAAGCAGCAAGGTTGGCCTTAGAGGAAGAAAGGGAAAGGAAGAAAAGAGAAGCTGATCAGCAGCTTAGGAGGGAAAGGATAACTTTACTAACCTCCAGGGATTTCTCTCTAGAAGAATTATCTCCACATAACAATGATACGATCTTATGGCTCTTCAACAAAGAGCAAGATCTAATGGAGAAGGAGAGAAAGAAAGCTGCCAAGGAGAAGCTGAGGTTAAAGAGGAAGAAGGAAGAGGAAGCAGGACTCGCTGCTGCCAAGAAGATAGGAGAAGGCTGGTGACTCTGCTAGATACCAAGAAAGGTGACAAGGTACCAAGTCAACCCCTTGTGCCTAGGAAGAAGATTATCAAGTGGAGGTTCGAAGACTCATCTCACAACTTTATTGTTGAGAGAGAGAGTGGAGAGATAAACAGGCTAAATGTTTCATCTCTGCTACACTTAAGCAGATTTGATATTGCTGAGTTAGCAGAGAAGCCACTCTCCAACCCCTCCAACTCTGAAGCAGCTGCTCACATCAGAAATCACCTGAGCAGTCTTCATCTGGCTGAGCTAACTGCTAGGACCAAGATTGAAGAAGAGTTGAAACTGAGAGAGAAGGAGAAAAGGAAGGGATCAACAACCAAAGGCAAAGCCTTTCTACAAATGGTTGAGGGTCCTGAACTTGAATCCATAGTTAGATGGGAGTATGAATATAACTCCCGTCAACTAACTCTTCTCAGGGGGGCACAACAAAGGGTACATGTCATTTAGAGTGATAGACTGGATCTCCTATCCACTAATGACTTGTACAAACTTCTCAGCACCACTTCGGGGAAGAACAAAGACACAAACAAATATCTTCTGTCCCTGGTGTTAAAGGTTTTGAGAAGCAGAGACAAGTGAGGTTTTGGTAGCATCAGCCTAGGGGGAGTTTGTTGGATCTAGAAAGGCTGGTGCAACCAAAACCAAATCACTTAGACTATTTTGGTGCAACTAATAATGGACTTCCGAAGCTAAGTGTGGAACTTTCGAAGGAAAAAGAGTTCTTCCGAAGACAGTGTAAGATCAACTTCCGAAGGAAAACTCCAACTTCCGAAGACAAAGTATTCACTTCCAAAGATCAAGACTTAGAGTGAAAGATCAGAAGTCAACTTCCGAAGTATGAAAGAAGTCCTCAAGCCTCGGAAGTATAGTAGCCTCTTCTGAAGTATAAGTGGCTTCGGAAGAACTTGTTCTTATGAAGTATAAGTGGCTTCGGAAGAACTTGTTCTTCTGAAGCCAACTTACCTTCGGAAGACACTACTATTATCTAGTGGACATAAGTATCGTCTCTCTGACACTCCGCTGCAAACCTCTGAGATACTACATGGCGTTTTCTCAAAAACCATGTAGTTGACTATACTTTATTCTACTGTTTACCTTTATCAGTTAGTACAGTTGCCAACTTTAGTTGGTGACAAAAGGTAAGTCATAGACATGTCATGACTACCATATCTTAGATAATACTTTATCTAAGATACCTTAACTTTAGCATTGTAGTATATGCTTTAGTCCTAGGTTTCCAGCTGTTATCAAAGTATATCCGGCTGTAGGATCTAGTATATATAGTTTCTCATTGTAACTCTTGTTTCATGCTTGTAAGAGTCTTGTAATACTTTGAGTTGAGAAGTAATATATACAAGTGCCTTGAAAACTATATCTTTGTGTTCTTTGCTACTTATTATATTATTATCAACTCTTAAAAGAGATTCTACTTCATCTGATCTGAGTGTAGTATAAGTGAGTTTGAGAGAAATCTAAGTGTTAAGTGACAAAACCCAATCCTGTAAAACCTACTATGAACCAGTGGACATAAGTATGGTCCCTTTGACACACCGCTGCAACCTCTGAGATACTGCATGGTGCTTTCCCACGATCATCTAGTTGACCATACTTTATTCCACTGTTCATCCTTTATCAGTTAGTACAGTTACCAACTTTAGTCGGTAACAAAAGGTAAGTCATGGACCTGTCATGACTACCAAATCTTAGATAGCATTTTATCTAAGATACTTTTCCTCTAGCAGTGTAGTATTTGTTTAATCGTAAGTTTCCAGCTAGTATCAAAGTATAACTGGTTGTAGATAGTAGTATATACAGTTTCTTATTGTAACTCATTAGTTATGCTTGTAAGAGTCTTGTAATACTTTGAGTTGAGAAATAATATATATACAAGTATCTTGAAAAACCTTTCTCTTGTGTTTGTATACTTAATATATTATTATCAACTCTTAGAGGATTCTACATCATCAATCCGGGTGTGACTTAGTGAGTTTGAGAGACTACAATTGTGTTGATTGACCTAACTCGATCCTGCAATTGGTGTCAGAGCTTCTTAGGCTCTTGATTGTGAGATCTTACCATACAATCAACTTTTTTAGTTATGAAGAAGACAAAAATCTTGATGATGATGATGATGGAAAGGATGACAAAGGAAAGAAAAAAGATGACGGTGATGATGTTTAGGGAGGAGATATGGGATCATATGTGGGTCCTTCTAGGGAATCATGTTCTGAATATGTATATGGACCAAAACCTGATGATCCAGAGGATTACGAACCACTAAATCAAGCTACAGAAGATGTGTAGGAGAAATAATTTATTACATTTCAACAACAAATCTTGGCCAAGTAGTCTGATGAATATATGGATCCTTTTGATGATTTGGACGAGTTTATTGATTACATGGATATATTTGGTAACAGTCTGAAGAATTTATTCTTGGATATTCTATTAGAAGAGGGAGAGATTGCCATAGACTCTGGTGTTGAGCAACAAACATTTGACACTCGTGACTTGATGGGAAAGATTGCTTTACGTCAGGTTGAAAATCTATCTATGCTTGCTCCTCCACCTCTCGCTTATGTACATACATTGAGACATTCCAAACCATTTACTCGATATGGAAATTTAGAGCCAGTTTTGAGTTGGGCTTATGATGGAGATAAGAAGATGTATGTGGTGAAGCAACGCGCAGAAGCTATAGAGTATTATCAATATGAGCATTATTTCCATACACTTAGAGTATCTGATTTGTATGCTATGGGATGTGTGTCATTTATCAATACAAGCAATTATGAAAAAGTTGTCTTGTAGTATATGTAGTTTATTTTGTATTATGTTATGAAACAACGATGACAGACACGCAAATGGGTAATTGTAGGTTTAAAATAGTCGTTGGTAATATTTTTAAGCAATGACACACATTTACGACACACAAATGCGTATCATTTTTATTTATCACAGAAAAATCCTTAGACACGCATTGCGTGTCATAAATGTGTGTCAAGAATACGTGTCATAAACATATAAAATACAAATGCATGTTATCTTCATTTATGATAGTTGCTTCCTTGAAATATTTTTGCGTGTCATCTATACCATTTTATGACACGCATTTTCTGTTATTAAAGTTAATTTTCTAGTAGTGAAATTATAATCAACAACATTGTGTGAAATCATATTCATGCTTTATAAGAGTATGTCTTGCATCCAATTTTAGGGTTTACGAATATATCTGCCTGCAAGTATTGCAGCATCCATAACAGCAGTAATGGTGTTAGTCACATCATCAACATCACATGTGTTCCCCTTGAATGTCTTGCTCCCAGCTTTCTTGAATCTTTCAACACAGCTCAATAGACCCTCGTTGCAAACCTCACTTAAATAGTTGTCTACAATAAAAGGTTTAAGTTTAAAGGAAAAAAAAAGAATATGGGCATAATTATAAATGCTTAAAAATGTAATAGGTTCTCTGGATATGTTAGTGTAAAGGATTAGCCAAACAACAGCATAATTTATATTAATGCTAAAATGTAAATATGATATGTTAACTTTATGCAGCGTATATTAAAACAAACTCTATCAAGGACCAATGCTTAAATGCCTTGATTTAAGGGCAAATTGAGCAGAAAGTAACATGTAGAGGAGTACTTCACATTGCTAAAATTTGTTCTGTTAATACATGGAAATTAAATGTTAAACCAGAGAACTTACCTGCCTCACCTGCGTGCTGTGATGAGAATTGAATTATTTTTAATTTAAAAGTTATGCAACCATAAAGATAAAGTTGTGACATGTGAAAATCAATGAACATAAATTTGAATTAAAAATAAAAACTTAATGACATAAATTTGAATTAAAAATAAAAAGTTAAAATATATTGTATTTGAGGTGACTTTAAAAAGAAAAAGACAAATAAAAATATATTATATTTTATCTTACTTCAGTTTAAATACAATTTATACTGAAATGTAAATACAAATAAAAACGTCGTTATAAATCTAAAATCCGAATTATGAAAAAAGCTGGAAAATTCAGTTAATAGTCTAAATCGAACCTTGAAACAATCTATTAAATAGAAAAATCCAAAGGCGGTTGTAAAAATTTAACCTTGTTTCAAATTAATTCCTAAACCAGTATTTCAATAATGAATTCTTCTAAAATACACATTGTAGTCAAGATTTCTTATAAAAGGACACGTGGCAGGAAATAGGTGGGACGAACACCTTTTTCTTCCGATGATTTTTATTGGGTGTGGTTAAATAAACACTCTAATATTTTAAATCAACACTCCAAAATTTCTATACTGGTTGTATAGCCTCATACGCGTCGTATAGGGGGGTCGTATAACCCTATACGGGGCGTATAACCCCTCTGACAGCCCCCTGATTTTTTCCTCGTAGTCAGTGTTGAAATTTCTTATACGCGTCATATAACCCTATATGTACCGTATAGGGGATTCGTATAGGTCTATATGGGCCGTATAACTCTCTGACAACCCCCTGAATTTTTTACGTTTTCAGTGTATTCGACCATATACGTCGCGTATAGACCCATACATGACGTATAAGAGGTGTCGATTTATATGAGTATGTGTCACTTTATTAGGACCCTTTTTATTATAGTATGAAATATGTTGCAAGATTTTTATGATATACGAGATCAATAATGATTTTCGTTAGTTAAAAAATATTAGTTAGGTGTTGATAATTTTTGGGTTATTTTAGTGTGTGTTAGTAACATAGGAATATTCTTTCACGTCACTCATCCTTATTAACAACTTTCTTGTAGCTCTTCATATTGTCTTTTGTCAAACTATTCAACGTTATTTTTTTTAATTTCATAACTTTTTAAGGGAGGAAGAAGCGGCAAAGTGAAGACACAACATGGAGAAATGAAAAAATAAAAAATAATTGTTGTGACCCTTACATGAATGAGATGGAAAAGAAAATAAAGTTGAGTCGTGTCCTCGATAACAATTAAAGATATTAGCCTCACAAGTTTGCTAGGAATTTTTTATTTATTTTAAAAATGGAACTCGAGAGGCATCACAAATTGGGCTACGAATGAAATCCTTTTGCCCACACTCTGGGCTTGTCAGCTTGGTTAAAAATTTTCAATTAGAGACACCGTCATTGTAAATAGAAATGTCGTTGGTTTTTTGCAATTTTAAGCTACAGTTGCAGAATGATGTGAGAAGAAAACCAAAATATTAATTGGGTAGCAATGATGTCTCTGTTTTTACCCATGCATGAAATAATTACAATATCAGGCCCCTTTGTGATGCACTCTCTAAAAAGTTGCCAATCTAAAAAACTTTCAGATTTCTAGCCATTCACGTAGGTTTCATTTTCATCATGTATTTATTTTATGTTTTGACAAGTGTTTAGATATCTTCAAATAAATTTAGTTTTGATGAGCCAACCGTTTAGTGAATTATTAGATGAGAAATTTATTTTTGTTTATAAAACGGACGACATGAAGAAAAGATTTTTGTTCATTTGCTCTAATAAATGAACAGGAACACATGTCTCATTAGTTTGTTTGTTTATTTATATACATTTGTTTATGTGTCTTTTGTTTATGTACTCCTTTAAATATTGTCATTAGTTGTTAAATTTATGAAGTTGTATTTAACTCTCTCTTTGAAACTATCTAATGGTTATTCTAAAATTAATGTACACACGAATGCACCACGGTTCAAACTATCTACAACTAGTGACTACACTAACATACACATATAATGTATCCTTGATATATTCCCGAGTTAATATGCTAAACAAATTTAATTATAAGTGTCTTCATACTCTAATTTCGAACCATACACAAATAGTATTCCATGGTAAACATACTAAAGAGCATATTTTATGGTTGGTTATTATGGTTTCATCTAAGTCTTAAATTTGATCTCTGGTATTTACAACTTACAAACTAGGTTTTCAATCTTCAAATTCTCATGCTTTTATAGTCCAGTATTTGAACTTTTGTTCAATTCCAAAGTTAATAAATGAGTAATTTTATCCTTTTATTGATTTAATTATAAAAATGGTTCCTATGGTTTGACCATTTTGCAACTCTTGTCCTCTGGTTCTATTTTATTACGATTCTCCCCAAAGAAATCAGTTGAAATGGATGGTTAGCCATCACCTTGAAAACGATTTACCTTTTTTCAACAACAATGAAGAGGCATTGTTTTGAAAAATGACCTCTCTAGTGTTGAATTTCGCCGTCCATGCTAAGGCTAAGGTTTCGTTTCTTTGGTGATTTCTGGTGGTGTTAATTCAGTTTGAAGCTCTTCAAACTTCAAGGAAGATCAAAACCCGTTATCATTTATAACCTAAACGGTTTGCCTCTAACAACAAGAGATCAAAACCAAGGCTTTTTTTAATCTGACTCTCGGCTTCTTAGAGGAGATGGAGTTGTCTCAGGTTTAATAGTTTCCCTGGGTTGCCATATCAGAATTTTTCACTTTCCATAGTTATTTCATATTTTTCAGGTTGTCTTTCGCTTTTCCTCACATTCACCCACTATGCTGTGGAATTTGTACGACACAGCTTCCAACACGCAAGTTCAACCGGTGAACATTCACATAGTTGGGGCCTTAATATTGATGCCGGCACCAAGGGTGGTGTTCCTACATGGGAGTGGGACTTCCACAAAGTCAACATGACACCGTGTGGTCTTAGAACTAAAATAGGGGACAATGCCATAAGAGGCTTTTTAGAGATCAACTCGAGTAGTAATTACATGCACAAATAAAATCAACCACTTGATTAAGCCTTAGTGTCTAACCCTGAAACTTCTGAAATCCTCGAGGTATCACGATATACAATCACCCTGTTTGTAATTATATTTTCATTTTGTGTTTCTTTTATGGAGTTTATGTGTTGATATAGGGTGAATTTTAGATGATTTTTAAATTTGAGTCGGGTTCAGTGTTTTAGCTCACAAAGAGATAAATGTTTGTAAGTTTGTTTTGGTTCAAAAAAAATGTTGATTGGTTCCTATTACTTGTAGGTGAGGTGGTCCATGATGGATTCAGGATTAGAGGATGTGGTTGTTGTGGTAGGGATAGGAAGGGAACGAGGAGGAAGATATGAGTTGGTGATTGAAACGTTCGAAGTGTGAGTCACCGGATGCAAAGATCAGAAAACAATGATTAAAAATTTAAAACCATTCATGTTACCTGCCTGTAAACTCTCTTATAGTGAGTGTAATAAACATTAAAAAAGAAAATTTAAGACTAGGGATCATACATGTAAGTTTTGAACATGAAAGATCAAATCCAATAGTTAGGTGTACAATTGTAAACCATAGGAACCAACTGTAAAAGTTACTCTATGCTAAAATTTAATTCATATATGCATTTTTGTGTAATATGTTAACACTACAAGTTCTCTAAATATGCAAATGTCTAATTTATTAAGATTACGTCAATAAATCATGTTTACAAAACTTGGTTGAGAAAGAAAGAGAAAGAGGAGATAATGTATGGATAATTAACTAGTTAGAAATATAACTCATTTTACTTTTTTTTATTAGACCATTACATTTAGTTAATAATATGACTGATTCTTGATTACTTATTGCAGTTCTTATAAAATTTGTAATTTTGTAAAGACCCCTCTTTCCACTTCGTGGGATTTTTATTACAAATGGAAATGATAAAAATGTAATGGTTATTTATCATTATTCTATCTTGAAATTATATAAAAACGTAAAAAAAAATAAAATTCAGTTTGATTATTAATTAGTCTTCTACTTAATATTCCCAACTATCTCACCAACCTTTCCTCCCTACCCTATTGTACGGAAATACGAATGAAAAGGAGTCTAATTTGTTTGGGTGAACTTACAGTTACCGGCTCTACTTCATAGAGGTAGAAAGACTGATTTTGAGTACAAAGTTGAGGTAAATGGCCTCCACTCGGTTAGTTTTCTCTGCTTCCGACGGTGTTTGATTGATACAAGAGCTTTTGGGTTTTCAATCATGAGTTTTGTAGTCCCGAGTGGGAACATTGTTTTCTTTTATTATAAAGTTTTCTCCTATTCATATCTTCTATGTCTTAAGCATAGCTTTTTACGCTCTGATTTCCTCTAGTTAGCGTATAAGATCTTCACCTATTCTATGACATTTGAATGTTTAAGAGAAGGAATTTGGTTCATAAAGTGTAAAATAATAACAATTTCTTTTTCCCGAGTCTCCTCTTTCTGTCTTCTTACCTTTAGTCTTCGAATAGTATGACTACTTTTTACGTGTATAATCTAGGCATATGTTATTTATAAATTTAAAGAAAGATGAACCAAGAATTAAATATTTGGATATTTTAGATTATTTTGTTTCACGTGTTTTCATAAGGACTTAATGTTTCATGATGATAATCATCATATATATGTATGCATGTAGGTATGGTGTGTGCTTTTTAGAGGTGGAACGCCAGCATAGTGACATTAATATCTCAACTACCAAGTACATTAAAACGAGTTTGGTGGGTTTTATTTATTGTATGTGGTCACATCTCACTGTCAAATAAAGGGATTAAAGTAACAAACCAAAATAAAAAACTAATATTTTAAGAAATAATTGTTCCTCATATCAATTCTTAACATTAGTTTAAGCAAAAGAAGGAAAATGATATGTGGTATTCGGTTCTAGAAAACAATAAAAACATAAAGTTAAATAAATTTATAATGGGGGTTTATTATTCAGTAATACGTCTCACAAATAGTTTTTGCAAAATAACCAGCATATATTATTATTTTTTTTCAAAGGAAAATCATAATTATAATTTTTCTTTTTCAGTTTTACGTTAGTAAGCAGCCGAGTCATCAAAATATATATGCATAAAATTTTTGGAGAAATCTAGTTGATCTCCGCATATTATTATAAGTGTTTTAACCGTATATATAACGCTGATACGCTTTTTAAAAAATACATTAATATAAAAATTAAGTGTACGTTAATAAAATACATGTTTGACTAAAATGCATGTATAAATAAAATAAATAAAAGTTTATCAGTTTTATAAACATTAGAGACATTTTAAAATTATATATAACATAAAATTGATGACTTAACATAACGTAGGCACGTAAAAATAAGGCAAAATATTTTTAAAGCAAATAAAAATATGTTTAAATTGAATATGAGTAGTTTTATTGAACAATAACCATCACAAACGATTACCCTCACGGACATTTTAATTGGACTAAAATTTAAAAGTTTGATTTAAGTATTTCATCTTTCTAAATATATCAACATAGCAGGTTGATCTATAAATATTAAATTTTGGTATAAAAACAAACAAGCAGCAATTATTACATGCATAGAGTGTAATGTCCACCACGGGACTCAATTATTAGAAAGATGTAGCATGTAAATAGACTTCCTCTCAAACGTATACAATTCATCTTGTCTATACTTTGCCCATTAACCAAGATTCTATCCAATTTAGATTTATGATAATAATATAATAAATAAATATATATTCGTTTCGCCTACTCTAATTTTGTGAGGAAGACTTCCACGACCTCTTTTAATTCCATTCATGAACATGACCATGACCATAACCATAACTATAACTATAATTATAACAATATTTAGCTAGGGAAGTTCTTAGAGCATTTACAATTCCACCAACACTTAACTGATACTTAAAATTGAATTAGTTAAGGTTATCTTAAATCATAGTTTAAAACAATAAAAAGAATGGGATGATACTCACTATTGTTGGCTTGAATGCAGGCATCATGCTTCATACAACATGCATCAAGATCATCACAAGGCTTCTCTCCTAGACATCCACTGTATAATATCCCACAATACTTCCCATATCTTAACAACGGTGGCACTGTCAATACAAATACACGCATAATTATTTCATACTAGTTTTACTCAAAATTAAAACAAAAAAATAGATGCACATCTATTTTTGGTTAAAGCCATTGGTGCATGCTTTAATATATGTACCTTTGCAGAAGGATGACTCACATTTATTGCTGCATTCCTTAGACTAATATTGAAAATTAAGACATGAATTAAAAAAGCAAAATATATTTATAGGTAAGAAATTTAGTAAATATAGAGGAAGCATACCAGAGTGAGGCCTGTATCTGCACCGACATGAACCTTAAGGGCAGAAAGGGAAATAGAAGAAAGATTGAGGGTAAGAATGGAAATGAGGAGGAGGAGGAGGAAGGGTGAAGCCATTGAAGAATGAATGATGCAAATGGAACTGAAAGATGAAGTAGCATGGTTTTGCTTAAAAGCTCTTACTTATAGGGAGAAATGGTTGGATGATAGGGGGTGGGTATGGTATGGTAGGAGTAGTCTCGTGACAGTTTTTTGGATATGTAGTGTCATGTGTGTAGTTTACATTTCTTACCACACTGACAAGTTGAGTGCGTTTTATTTTTGATTTGTAATTATTTGAGACTATACTTAAATCATAACTCTAAAAGGCTTCTTAAATGTTTCTTGGTAACAAGCCACAAATAATATGGTTATCAAGTCGTTAATTGTTTGTTGTGTTTTACTTAAAAAATGTCATTGAATTAAAAAAATAAATAAAAAACTTAAAGCCATTAGATGCATTCGATTGGGCCGAGACTTGTAAACGAATCGATCCATTTTGAGCTTTATTTTTAATGTTGGAGCTCGCCTTATAAAAAAGTTGACCTTAATTAATGTGCGATTTCGTGAGAAAACAATTGGTGATATAATGTCGGAAAATAGGGCGTGGATGATATGTATGTTGATAGCATACTCATCTAGGTATTTATCAAAGAATCATCAATAGAAGTATCATTTATTGATTACTAGCATGTTTAGTGATTGTTACTTTGATTGCATCATTGTCGAATTGTAATAATTAGCAATGAAGTTTTCACCAAATACCATCGACCTGTATCGACAAATTAATGGCCTATGGAGTATTTTGTTTGTAACTACTTTTTCATTTTCTTTTGTTTCAAACGGAAGCATATATTCATTTAGTGTAAAGAGAAAGAAAAGGGAAAGAGAGAGAGATACACACAGAGATAGACATAGATACAGAGATAGAGAGAGACAGAGATAGAGAGAGAGAGAGAGAGATAGAGACACACAGACAGAGAGAGAGAGAGACACACATACAGACATACAGACATACAGACAGACAGACAGACAGACAGACATACATACAGACAGACAGACAGACAGACACAGACAGACACATACAGACAGACAGACAGACATACAGACAGACAGACATACAGACAGACAGACAGACAGACAGACAGACATACAGACATACAGACAGACAGACAGACATACAGACATACATACAGACATACATACATACATACAGACATACATACATACATACATACATACATACATACATACATACATACATACATAGATGTATATATATAGAGATATATATATATATATAGATATATATATATACATATATATATATATATATATACATATATATATATAGACATATATATATATATATATATATATATATATATATATATATATATATATATATATATATATATATATATATATATATATATGATAGGATCAAATGTACCAATCTGTGATGATGTATGAACAAAATTCAATGAAATACAAACAAAGTAATCAAATCAAGCAAGATATCAATAAAATTTAGAGTTTCATTAATATCAAGCAAAGACAATTACAAAGTATGTAAGCAGGTTCGAACACAACTCATTTACTACTACCTGTAAGTCTAAGCTATTTATAATGAAACAAAAAGTAAAGAAACTAACTAATTACAAAACTAGTCCCTATACTATTACAAAGTATTAAAAAGACAACTAAAGACAACATGTTAATCTTTCTAGAGCACTAACAATACTCCCCCTAAGATTTACATGGTATTTGGTTTTCAAAATCTTCAAACTTGTCCTCTTTGTCTTCAGCTTCCATCTTCATCTTTTATCTTCAACTTATACCTTCATCACTAAAAAAAAATCTTCTGGTTCTTCCTTTATCTTGAACATTGTCTTCTGTTTGTACATCTCTAGTTCTTTCAAAGCATTTGAAATAGCAGACTTGAACTTGCTTGCAAGAATGCCTTGTTCTGGTTTAGCTTCATTCGTCTTAATCTCCATCTTGTTCATTCTCTCCAATGTATCTTTTGAAACACATGAGATATCAATATTAGCATATAACTCAATAGAATTTTAACTTTCCTTTGAGTATACTTCTAGTACTCCTTTCCTTGAAATTCTCATGAATTCAATGTCTTTTATATCTTTCTTGACAATGTTTGCATAAGCAAGAGCTTTTCTCAAAGATATTCTTTCCATAGCAGCATTCATCACATTGATGATAGAAATGAAATACTTTTTGTCTTGCTCTGCTATCTCAAGAGAAACTTTTTCAAACTTTTGTACAGACAAAAATGAGATATAACTAGGATGTAAAAGCTTTAGTTCAAAAACTCCAAATAAAGTAATCATATCCTCATCCCATCGTTCGAGATTTCGGACCAACTTAAGCTCAAAAGTCTCAGTGTTATAAAACCATCTGAGAATTGGCTTTGAGTTTTGATTACCATCAATCACTTTCAGACTAGGAGTTGTGACCTTCTCAAAATAATTATCACAGAATTCAATCATTGAATGTTCCTCCTCAGACTGTAATCCTTTGAGCTTTTTATTGTTCTTCAAAGTAACAAAGTACTCTTTATCCTCTTGATCACATCTTGTTTTAAGAAAATTACTTAATCGATCCAATCCTCTTCTTAATAATTTTACTAACATCTTGCCTCGTTTCGAATCAGAAGGATTGATCAGAGGTAATCTATTCATCTCTTTCAGATCTTGCACTGGAAGTTTTATGATGCTAGAGTAAAAGTGATATACATCACACATAGCATTTACCCTCTTTATCAAAAATGCATCAAATACTTCATCATACTTCCATGCGATAATCTTTACTTGGTTTGAAAAATCCGGAGCAATCATAGCATTCAACAATTCAACAACTGATTGTCCTCTTTGTAGTACGTTTCTTACCAAGTCTCCAGTTGATCTTGAATTATCAAAAATTTGCTTTTGTTTATTAGAGCTTTGTATGCTTGTCTTTCTGGATCAGCAAACATTTCAATCAACTCTTTTCTGTGGTCATGTGCATCAGTCTTTCTAGCCATTTGTTTGATCTCCTGTGGCTTTAACATTCTTGTTCTTTTTGTAATTTCAAGTTACTGAGGATTATTTGTATCAAGTATAATCATCTTCTTCAATTGTTTCTCTGTTTCTTGCAAACTTCTGACAAGGTTCCTCAATGATACAGATTGTAATCTCTTCAGCTTTCTCCACGGGTAATTCCTAGCTTGCAACCATGATCTTAAAGCTGGAATACTCATATCATCTGGATCAGGATGGTGCAGCTCAGAGCTTGATAGTTCTTCTACATTAATAATCTCTTTTGCTCTAGTCCATTCACCATGCTCAATAACAATCTCATTTGGATCAACCGGTGCAACTGACTCTGCAGAAATGCATTTCTCATATTCATCATTAATTTGAGAAACTGTCAGTCCATCCAAAAATACTCGATTGTATTTCATCTTCACAAGATAATCATATCTGTCTTCAAAGTCTTGTGAAACTTCGTCTTGTTCTTGAATTTGTTCTCGTGAAGAGAAATGTGATACAAATTAAGCTTCATCAATATCTTCGTCATCCAAAACTTCATCATACCAATCATCATTATACACTTCCTAAATATCTTCTAATGCTTCAATCTGTTCTTGAACATTTTGTTCTTCAACATTTTCTTCAGTTCTTTGCACTTTGGAAGATGATTAAGTTAGATTTGTATCTGCTACTTCATCAATTTTTCTTTTGCCTTTGATCAGCTCAATATTTTCTTCAACGCTCATCTCAGCACTTATCACTTGAACTGGCGAGATAGGCTTTTGAGCTTCTTTTTCCTTCAGCAATTCATCTTTTAGTTTTTCATTTTTTTCTGTTAGTTTCTTAAACTTCTCTTCAAGAATAACATAGTCCTTGATCATTACTTCAAAATTCTTGATGACATCTTCTTTGTCTCTGGCAAAACTCACAAACTTTTCATCTTTTAATGCATTTTCTTCAGTTAACTTCAAATTTTCATCCTTAAGCTTTTGAATTTCTTTTTCCAGAGATATGTTCATCTCTTTCATCCTTTCATTTTCCACTTTCAACTCTTCAATATCTCTCTCTTTAATCAAATTATCTTCTTTCAATTTCTCCATTTCATCAATATCCACTGTCTCCTCTGTTTGTACTGACACATTGTGTGTCGTACTAATAGGAATTTCTTCTACTCCTTCATTCACATCAGCTTCAAATACTGGATCATATAACATATCATTCATAAAATCAAAATCAAAGGTTTGATTTTGTGAATCTATTTCATGTACAGCATCATCATGAATATCAGCAACATTCGTTTCTTCAGCTATGTTTTGAGGTTCATTGGCAGTATCATCCTCATTCCTTTCATCATTTTCTTTTTGTTGTGCTTTAGTTGCACCATCATTTCCATCATCATCATCACTTTCTTCATCTGATGAGTTTTCAAGAGCTTTATCCTCATTTTCTTCATCATCATCATTATTATCATCATCTTCATTGTTATTATTATTTTCTTCTTCTTATGAGCTTTCAGTAGCTTCATCCTCACTTTCTTCATCATCTTCAACATCCTCAATGAGATCATTTGGATTTATTGGTTCATCTTCAGATAGATGATAATGTTGCTGATTAATATCTACTTCATTCATAGATACATTCCTGATATAATCAAAAACTGGAATGTTTTGAGCACCAGTGATCATTGCCAGTCTTTTATAAACAGCTTCTGACATATGCTCTAACTGCAGCTTATCTCCTGTAACTCCTTTAGCATATAGATCTGGATTCGCTTCATTAATAAGCAATTGGAGAAATCTTGGATACATCAAGTATTTATTTCTCATGCATCTTTCAAGATTAAAAATGAATCCATTCATTATCCACTTAGCCATGTTGAATCTTCTGTTTGTGGATAAAGCAATAATGGGAGATACAATGTCTACTGGGAATGAATCCCAACCAGCACTTCGTTTAGACATGCAATGTTGAAATATGTAGCACAACAGCTTCCAATGCTTATACACTCGAGCTCTGAAGAATTGCTTTTTAGGGAAATGATCAGGATGACCCATTTGTAGAAATACATCTCTACATTCATTGAAGGTATACTCTGATAAGTCTTCTGGATCATTTTCACCAAGTCTTAGAGCTATTCTGATTGCTTGTTCAGAAACTTCAAGCATTCTGTCTGTTGTAATAGAAGCTCTTAGAACTTTGTTCCCTTCTTCATCTCTTTCTGCTTGTGCAGTTCTCCAAAATCTTTTAATCAATCTTCCATTAATCATTGGTCTTGCACACATAGCATAGACATATTTTGTTCTAAGCAGAAATCTAATAATCTCTTCATATCCAATAGCTTCTCTGTTTTCATCATTTAAGTATGCAGCAACATTGTGTTTTGGCTCAAACTTCAATTCTGCCATCTGCAAAACATAGAAAAAATAATATGAGAACATTTAGATTTTGATTAATGAGATTTATTTTTGCATATGACTTAGCAATTTTTACTTATAACTTTTTCAATCAATTTTGACTTATGATTTTGACTTTTGAAATATGATTTTAATTTGTGAAACATTAAAAATTTATTCATTTTGAATTTATTATCACACATTGAATTATGATTTACTTACTTTTTGTTTAAAATTTTTATTTTTATTTTTATTTTTATTTAAAGTTTAAATCCGTCTGTTCATCTTCTTCTTCTTCCATCGATGAACAGCCTGATCTAACCATTATCAAATCATTTGCACATTCAGTTGATGAATTTTATATCAAACTACTCGCAATCAGATACTTATCAACAATCTATGATTCACATTTGATTAGTTAAACTTTAAAGGATATGGTGTTCGAATGCACAAATAGCACTCAAACGCCTATACCTATAATCTGATTTAACCAAAATTTACTGATTTGAATCACAAACTTACGTTTATAGATCCAAATAATATCTACAATCAACAGGATTTGATGCAATCGAAGTGTATCAGAAAGTTCGATGATGAGTGGTATTCGACAGTTCAGAGGCTTGTTTATGGAAAATTTTGAGTGTGAATGAGAAAATAAGTGTAAGTGTTCAATTTATATTAAGTGAATTTTTAGACACATGAGCCCTGTTTGGGCATATAAAACCCTAAAATTCACTAACTTTTTAGACGCATGAGCACTGTTTGTGCGTTTTGACTCAGGCGCATGAGAACTGTTCAGACGCATAAGCACTGTTTAGACGCTTTTGCACTGTTCAGTCGCATGGAGTTCCTGAAACGTCTAACACTTGTAGTTTTGAAACTTTTCAACTATATAGACGCATGAGACATTTCAAACGTCTAACACTTGATCAAAGTCAGACTCATTCACTGTTTAGGCGCATGGGTTTATGACAAACGCCCAACACTTGATTAAAATCATGGACTTAGTACAACTATTTAGGCGCATGGAATGTAAAAAACGCCCAAACACTTGTAAAAATTCCATGGACTTATTACAACTGTTTAGACGCATGGGAATGTGTCAAACGCCCAAACACTTGTATAATTCCTGAAAATTCATCATGCTCCTATTTAGACGTATGCACACTATTTAGGCGCATGAGTTGACTTTGAGTTGACTTTCATGAGTTTAATACTTGTTATTTCCAAATTCTTCACCTGCACACTGTTTTAACATATTAGTAATATTTCATACTAATATTTAAACATTTTAAGCATAATTTTGAATTTTTCAAAATTTTTACCTTTTAGTCCCTCAATTTTGAACATTTTGCATTTTGCACTCTCAATTCACAAAATTTTATTTTTTTTTATTTTATTTTTTTTTAAATTTATTTTGTCCCTTCATTTTAGTCTCAACATAAAATCAATTATCATCTAATTTTTAACTTTTGACAGAAGCATTTTCACTTGCAAATTTATAAAGGGTCATATTATACTTTTCAAAAATTACATTTTCAAATTACACATATACTTTGAACATATAGCATCATCCTTTCAATTTAACATTTTAACTTTGATTTTGAAATTCTGAGAACAACTCTTTCATTTATTACTCACCCTAAACTTTTAAGTTTGAAAAACTTATAAGTTTCCTAGGTAAGATAATAAGATCATACATCTCATTATGACATTGCCTTCACACACAAAAAAAAACATGCATAAAATCAAAATGAAAGTAGAATCAAAATCAAATATAAACAAAAGAATTAATGTCTGCAGTGAGATCATATTAATGAAGATCAGCACATTAAAATAAAAGAAATATGAATAGTCATAGACAATGAATAAATCCTGATCAAGTGTGTTCCAGGTCAGTGATATCACAGCAAAGGAGACACAAGATCTAAGGACAGACAATGAGTGTTTTTGACAAATTATCAACTCACTTACTTTTTAAATTCTTGAATTGATTAGGGTATATTTAGATATGACATGATGTAAATCATACAGAGACTAAGAGAGCTCAACCATCATCATGACATGCAAGAAAGAACACATACTCAACTTATTACCTGAAACATATGTATCACCAGAGTTCATGTTACTTAAATTAATAGAGAATGATCATGGATAACCATTTGATCAGCTCTGGCTATTCATTTGAATAGTTTGTGCACATTGGCATCTTTTGCATCAAAAAGAGAATCCAGGTCTGTAATCACTTACAACAAAGGATATCTCAGCACTTCAGGTCTATGATGACTCATAACAGAGAAGTGATATGATGCTTTGTAACAGATCTCATGATTAAACACATTACCAACAGGTGTGAGTGGTGTAACTTAACAAGCATTCAATCTGATAAGCCAAAACAACTCAAAAGTACTCAGATGAATACACACAAGCATTAAGATTTAGTTTGATCACAAGAATTTACTTTTTCAGCATAATAGTCAGATATTGTCTACACATCATATCTGATCATGTCAGACTTTATTAATGAGTGAAGTATGCAACTGATCTCACTAATGTACTATCATTTCTCACATATTGCATAACATATTCCTTTCTAAAAACAAATGTAACCAAATAATTAGAAAAAGACTCTAGTTTTGTAGTTTTGATTTATATTTTTGTATTTGATTTTTCTAAGGAAACAAGAATGACACACACACAAAATATAAACAAGCAATTAACATTGAGAGGATTACTTATTATGATCTTTTGATTTAGAGGGATCACATATGATTTATAAGACCAATTGATTCTACTAAATACTCAAACCGTCCTGGTAGGAAGGCTTTAGTAAATAGATCTGCCAACTGTTTTTCTGTTGCAATTTGAATCAATATGATTAATCCTTTTTCAGAGTTATCTCTGAGAAAATGATATCGAATTTTGATATGTTTTGTTTTTGAATGTTGAACAGGATTAGCTGTTATGAACATAGCACCCGTGTTATCAATATAAATTGGTGTTTTAAGAAAATTAAACCCATAATCCAGTAGTTGATTTTGCAACTAGAGGATTTGAGAACACCCTGCTGATGCAGCAATGTATTCAGCTTCTGCAGTTGAAACAGATACATTTGTTTCTTTCTTACATTGCCACGAGACTAATCGGGGACCAAGAAATTGACACCCACCCGAAGTAGATTTTCTATCTTGACAACATCCACTATAATCACTATCTGTATATCCATGTAGTTCAAAGTTACCCTCGTAAGGATACCAAAGCCCTAAGGCTGGTTTACCTTTGAGATACCTGAATATCCTTTTGACAGCAATTAAGTGAGATTCTTTCGGGTCTGATTGATACCTGGCACAAACACAAACTGCATACATAATGTCTGGTCTAGATGCAGTAAGATACATCAAAGTACCAATCATTGATCTGTATAACGTTTGGTCAATAGATTTTCCTTTTGGATCAGGTTCAATCTTGGTGTTAACATCTGTTGGAGTTCGTATGGACTGACAGTCTTGCAACTTAAATTTCTTCAAGAGCTTGTCAACAAACTTCTCTTGATTGATGAAAATTCCATCGTTAGTTTGCTTGACTTGAAGTCCAAGAAAGAAATTAATCTCTCCCATAGAACTCATTTGGAACCGAGATTTCATGATTTCTTCAAATTCATTGCACAATTTTGGACTGGTAGAACCAAATATGATGTCATCAACGTACACTTGTACACATAAGAGATCATCATTATCCTTCTTTATGAATAAAGTTGGATCAATTTTCCCTCTTGTGTATCCATGTTGGATTAAGTGTTGTGATAACGTCTCATACCAAATTCTAGGGGCTTGATGAAGTCCATATAAAGCTTTACTCAGCTTATATACTCGATGTGGAAATTCTGCATCCTCAAAGCCTGGAGGTTGCTTCACAAACACATCGTCAGTGATAGGACCATATAGAAATGCACCCTTTACATCCATTTGATACACCTTAAATTTCATGAATGAAGCATAAGCCAGGAAAACTCGAATGGATTCAAGTCTTGCAACTGGTGCAAACACTTCATCATAATCTATTCCTTCTTCCTGTGTGTATCCTTGTGCAACAAGTCTCGCTTTGTTCCTTATTACAACACCTTGATCATCAGTCTTATTTCTAAATAACCATTTCGTGCCTATTGCATTTTCTCCTTTAGGTAGATCCACCAAATTCCACACTTCTTGTTTGCGAAATTGAAGTAATTCTTCTTGCATGGCTTCTATCCAACCATTGTCCTTTAATGCTTCGGTAACATTTTTAGGAACAATTTGAGAAAGAAAACAAGAGTATAAGCACACATTTGCTTGTTCTGATTTACTTCTTGTTGTTCTCTCATTCAATGGATCAATAATTTGAGAAATTGGATGATTCTTGTGAATACGAGATGTTGGAATCTCATCACATTGAACATTAACATCCAGATTTGTTTGGTTCAAGTTGGAAAGCTCATATAACAAAGTAGAAGAATGTGGATTGAAGTTTGGAACTTGAGTCGGTGAGTTAATAGAGTAATCAAAGTTACCGGTATCAACTACATCACCAGAGATGGATGATGTTCCAGACTCAGGTAGCACAAACTCATTACCATCATTAGGAATATGTTGTGATCCTTCCTGATCAAATGAAACTGAATGATCTGAAACTGTATTATCATGATTATTGTCATCAAATTGTATTGTTGAGTCCTTGACAAATGATAAAAATGGGTAGTCTGAGCTAGAATCATCTGGGTCATCAGAATCTGAATCCTCACTGAAAGATCCAATATCTCCTCTAGAGTTCTTCTTACCTGTAGAATCAAGACAATTTGGTTGATTAAACAAGTTAGATTGAAGAGAGTTTGATAATGAATCTAAATCAAATAACCATGCAGGACCATTTGAAACTGATGGAAAAGAATTTTCCAGAAATTTGACGTTGAATGTTTCAAGAATTATATTTGTCCTAGAGTTGTACACTCGATAGGCTTTTGAAACAGATGAGTATCCAACGAAAAATCCATTATCAGATTTTGCTTCAAATTTTCCTAATTGATCATTTGAATTAAGAATCATAACAGAACAACCAAATGATTTTAAAAAGTTTATGTTCGGTTTCCTGCCAAACATTAACTCATATGGAGTTTTCATTTTATCTTTCACAATTAAGATTCTGTTCTGAACGAAACACGCAGTTGATATAGCTTCATCCCAAAAAGTGATAGGAATTTTTGCATCTGCTAACATAGAACGAGCAGCTTCAATCAGTGTTTTATTCTTTCTTTCAGCGAATCCATTTTGTTGAGGAATTCTGGGAGCACTGAACTGATGAGCTATCCCTTTCTGTGCACAAAACATTTCAATGTTAGCATTTTTGAATTCCGTTCCATTATCACTTCTTATTATTTTCACTTTATTTTCTAATTGATTTTCAACTTTTATGATAAATTCTTTTAGTAAATCAGCCGTTTTAGATTTGGCATATAAAAAGAAAACCCATGAAAATCTTGTATAGTCATCAATAATAACTAAACAATATGATTTTCGTCCAATACTCTTGACATTTGTTGGTCCAAAAAGGTCCATATGTAACATTTGAAGAGGTTTGGATGTTGATTTTATGAGCTTGGACTTATAAGACGCTCTGTGTTGCTTTCCCTTCAAACATGCTGAGCAGTGATCAGTTGTTGCAAACTTCTTAGATGGAAGTCCAATGACATGATTTCCTGCTACAAGCTTGTTCATATTCTTGAAATTTGAATGTCCGAGACGTCTATGCCAAAGCTGGCTTTCATCATTTGATGCCTTAGCAATTAGGCATGTTGTTTCAATTGAAGGGTGAACTTGAGACATATCCAACTTGTATACATCTCTATCTCTTTCAGTTGTAACAATCACCCAATCTTTGTTTATCTTAAAACCTGGCTTCAAAACATAACAGAATGAATCATCAAATAGAACAGAGTATGATTTATCACATATTTGAGATACTCTTAAAAGATTAAAGTTCAACTGTGAACAAAAGTTGACTTTATCAAAGCTTATTATCCCATTTGATACTGTTCCTTCTCCGGTTATTTTTCCTCCAGCATCACCACCAAAGGCGACGTGTGTTCCATCTTTTAACTTAAAATCTTGTAACAAGGCAGGATTGCCTGCATATGCCTGCTACACCCACTATCCACATACCATGTATTGAGTGGTCTTTTTGGGCGTACCTGCACAACAAGAAAATTAAGTTGAGATATCTACCCAAGCCGAGATGGTCTTGGGTTTTCCAAATTTATCAACAATTGTAAATTGTTTGTAATGAAGATTATTCAAATCAGGTTTATTCTTGATGAATTTACCAATTTTATTGTTGGAAATTGTTTTGAAAATTGTTTGAATTATTTTTGAGAACATTCATATCATTTGATTGATTAACTTTTGAAATGTATTGATGACTAACATTTTTATTAGTCATCCTTACAGATCTTGGTATGAACTGTTCTTGCAAATTTTGTTTAGATCTCACATAATTGTTCTTTTAAAATGATCTCAAACCTAAAGAAGGTTGATTAGTGAATTTTTGAAATCCATCAGTTTGATTTCTCAAATATTAAGGATTAACATAACCTTTGCTCATGTTTGAATTTGCAAATCCTCTAGTAAGAGATCTATTTCTAAAGTAACAATTTACAGTATTGTGAGTCTTTTCATCACAATAAGTACAATATTTGTTAAAATAACAATCTGTTGTTGTATCGTTTCTCATGTCACATATGTGACAGTACTTGTTGAAATAGCACTCAACAGTATTGTGATTTTTCATGTCACAAATTTCACAGTACTTTTGTGGAGTTAAAAACAACTTTTTGTTAACTTTTGACATTGACATGTTGTTTGATTTTGGTGTCAAATAGTTAAACTTTTGTCTTTCATTTTTCACAGTTTGATTTTGTGCCAAATTATTTTGCATTTGTTTAACATGAACTTCCTTCTTGAATGCATTAGGAATAAATCTTTTTGCTACAGCGGAAGTCTTAGAATCTGAACTTGATTTCAGATCAGAGTGAGATTTGTTCATAATATTTACTTTGTTGTTTTGAAGAGAATTCATATTTAACAAATCAGCTGACACAAATTTTATTGGTTTAAGTTTTGTTTCATGATTTGTTGCTTTGATCAAATTATAGAACTTTTGTTTTGTTCAGATGTTGTTTTTGATGATTTCTTTCTTCTTCTTTGATTCTTTGATTTAGAAGACCTGGGTTTACTTTCAGATTGAATATCGTCAGAAGAATATTCCTTTTTAGATTGAACTGGTTTCAGATTAATGGTGTTTGAATCTTCTGATGTTCCTACCTGTTGTTTATCTTTTTCTTTGCTTTGAACTTTGACTTCTTCTAATACAACTTGAATTTTATCAGAAGTGGTTTGTTTTGGTTCATAAGATTTTATCTTGATAGGATAACCATTTTTAATCTTTTCTTGATCCTTTTCAACAAACACTTGTACATTTTCCTTTTCTTCTTCTGAATTCTTGTTTTTGATCTGAAAAGCTTTAAGTTTAGCTTTATTCTCAGGAGAATGATCATGTGTATTGAAGTTCTCTGGTAAGGTGTTTGTAATAGATTCAGGCATAGGTTCATGAGTGAAACCTAACCCTGCTTTTTGTTTATCTTTTCTTTCACTTACCAATTTTTCAACAATCATTTTTGAACTTTTTACTTTAGCCAGATCCATTTGAGTAGCAGCATGTGCTATCTTCTCTTGTTCAAGATTTTTGGTCATCTCTTCCAATTGTTTAGCAACAATTTCTAAATCTTTTATAGTTTTGTTCCATGAAGTTTGAAGAGAGATAATCTTTTGATCTGCTGTTTTATGATCAGATTTTAGTTTGCTATGCATAGACTCTTCTTGTTTTAGCTTCTCACATATTTTGAATGAGTAGTTTCTATAGTATTCAACATGTTCATAGCATGATTTAGTGCAGAGTTTTTCTCTCACTTCAGATGGAATTTCAGGGAATTTTGGAGCTATGGTTTCAGATTTTGAAGATGAAGTGTCAACCTTAGGTTGATCAGACTGTGCCATTAGAGCTACTTCATCTGTATCCTCCTTAGGATCAGACTTGTCACTCCAATCATAGTCATCTTCTTCATTCTCACTTTCCACCTTTGGATCATTGTTTTCTGAAAAAATCTTCTCCCTGGATTTCTGCAACAAGAGATAAACTTGATGTTAAATCATTAGTAAACTGATCTGCATATGCACTCCAATCATAACCATCTTTAATGCTGACTACTAAAGCTTTCTTGGTTTCATCAGATGATTTTGTTTCATCTTTAAGCTCAGGCATAGGAAGACTTTGATAAGGCTTTTGAAAAGTCTTCTGACCTGTATGAAACCTTTGATTGCTAGAACTTGATTGAGCATTTCCTCCATTATTCCTTGGAGCTTTGCATTCTCTGGATAAGTGTCCATAAATGTTACAGTTAAAACATCTAGATTTTGACTTGTCAAACCCAACAGTCTTGTTAGCACTTGGCTTGTACTTCCTGTTGACATATGAATGTTTTTGTGTCCTGTAAGCTATCATCACCATCTGCCAGTTTAAGTCCATCTCTTCAACATCTTTAGGATCCATCTCAAACAAATCCTGCAAAACAAAATCTAATTGAGTTAAATGGCTAACTTGATATGCTTGAAAACTAGCCATATATGCAGTAAATGCAGTTTTAGACTCTTCATCCTCTAATAGGATGTTTATCACATCTTTAACTTTGCTAGATTTAGCAGAGTTAGATGAAGAAGTCTCTGTTTGAACATTAGATGTTTGAGACTGAGATTTAGGAGGAGATTGAGAATGAGACTGAGTTGTATAAGTAGGAGCACTGGTAAATGATGAGTCAGTGAAAAATCCTGCTCCAACAAACAAATCTCCCTCTTCTTCTGTACTTTTCTCACTCTTTGCCATGAATGCATTCTCAATAGTGGTTGCAGGAGAAGCAACAAACTGATACTGAGACATTGATGCTGCTCTATCATTGTTCCTTGAGCTTTCATCAATCTCTACTGACTCTATCTTTGCAATGAGTAGATCTAGATCCATAGGGAACTTCTCAGTATGCTTTAGTAAGGTTACTGTTTGTTTCCATGATGAGGGTAAAGCATTGAGTAGTCTAAGATTTAGATCTTCAAGGCTTAATACCAGCTGTTGACATCTTAGTTGTAAGTTGAACAAATCTGTTCATCATCTGATTTATGGTTTCTCCAGACAAATGTTGAAACAATTCTAATTGTCTTTTCAACTTTTGTTTCTTGAGATTTTGAATCTCCTTTCCTCCTTCACAAATGATCTTTAAGGCTTTATATAGAGTGTATCCAGTTTGTTATTGTCACACCCCCGCTAAAAGCAGAAACACGGGGATGTAACGAGATCGGGATCGTCATAACACATGGTAAGCGATAGAGATGCAATATAAATAATGATGACAAGCGTGTCATGACGACACCCGACAACAAGGGGACTTGTGTCGTGTTTAGTCAATGTTCACGACAACATAGCCATAAGCATAAACATGATAATGATTCACATAATCACATAAAGATGAAATTGTAATATGATTTCTCACAACCTGGGAACAAGTTTCAAAAGATTGTAATTGTTTACATGGATCAACATTGTTCAAAAAGATTGTTTGTCAAACATGTTAAGTCCCAAAAATGCATCCTAGGGTCTCCACTAAGGCAGCACACCTAGATTCCTAAACTTGCATGATCACCTGAAAAGATATGCTCAAAACGGTCAACATAATTGTTGGTGAGCTCGCAGGTTTAAGTAAATAATAAGTAAGTGTTGCTGTATAAAGTAAGCGTAATGGAATACCATGAATACAGTTATATACACAAGTAAAATCACATGACATGAGCTTTGCAACCAAACCTAGCAACGTACACAAAGAAATTGTCGGCATATATTCACCCAAGGGCCCGTTCCTGGGGCCACTGATGGTACCAACTAGTATACCATCGAACAAGGGTGGGGGTGTCAACCCAGTAGTACTACCAATACCTAATCGTCGGTTTCCACACTGGAATTAAATAGTTGCAAAGATAGAACCACACAACAGACCCAAGCATGTATCAGATAAGTACTTGTAACACAGTATCACGTTGATTCCTTGTATGTAAAATGTAAGTAAGTTGTACAACATTGAAAATTGTTAAGCATACTTTTCCCCCAAGTTGTAAATGATTGAAATATTGTATAAGCGTAAAAAGGGGCCACGAAACTCACTTGTTAAGTGGTAAGTATGTATGATCGATGTATCCAAATGTTGAATGCAAATGAACAGTCAAATACCTATTGACAGTTATTGATAAGAATTAATGATATGAAATAAGCGCGTAATAATGTTCAGTCGGTTCGGGTTGTATCGGCTGGGTCGCGTGTAACACACACAAACAGACACACGCACTAGATCTTATGTAGATCCAAGTACTAGACATTGTCACCATTGTTGATGATATTTGAGTAAAAGTTTCATTGTTATTGAGAAAGTGTTAGATAAGTGTCAATAGTTATAAGTCGGTTGATAGTTGTAAACGTTAGTTTAATTTGTTTTGAATAGTATTTGTGCCCTTTTTAGCGTTGACTTTAATATTTGTGGCCGAACAATGGCTACTGTGCTAATGTTACCTCAACATCACACGTCATACTCACACCACACACAAGAAGGAATCACACACAACAATTACAGTTGCACGACAAGACCAGACGCACGACTCAACCTCCATACGCACGAATCAACCCTCAATCGTGCGAATCAGCTTCATTCGTACGATTGAGCCTTCATTCGTATGACTGGCATTCAGTCGTACCACACAACACCCAATCGCATGACTCAACCTCCATACGCACGAACCAACCTTCAATCGTGCGAATTAGCTACTTTCGTACGATTGAACCTTCATTCGTGCGATTGGACTCCAGTCGTGCGAATCACGCACAATCGCATACACTCAGTCGGTCACCTGACTCAATCGCACACAATCATTCATACGCATGACTCAATCGCATACTTTCATTCGCACGCATGACTCAATCGCATACAAACACACAGTCGCACGACTCAGTCGCACGACATGCCCAGTCAGACAACTCAGTCGCACGATTGACTCAGACGCATGGTTCAGTCGCACGACTCACCCAGTCGCACGGCTCAATCGCATGACAGACCCAGTCGCCTGGACAGCAGAATCGCGACTGTGGTCGGGCTGAGCAGCCCCCGGGCTGCTCTAAACGCGAGTTTTACACCACAAGGACTTCCAGAAACACTCAAGAAACATACACAAACATGAAACACAAGTAGAAAGACCTCACACGCACCCATACGACCTTATGTGTTCGGGTTGAACCCGAACACCCGAAACCCTAGTTTGGACAGCCGTGAAAAGGCAAGAAAAGAGACAACCAAGGACGTCTACCTGCTAGAAATGAGTAGACTAGGCTGTAGATGAAGTCTAGACGACGAAAACGAGCCTAAGCGGGTCGGTTTTGGTGCTAGAATGGAGAAATGGTGTGTAGAGAGGATGAAGAGATGAAGAAGATGAAGTGATGGTGATTAGGGCTGGTAATGGGGCTTTTTTATACCCATTTCAAGTTTACAAAATGACAAGTTTAGTCCCTGCACTTAACCCCCGAGTTTCCCAATTTGGTTCGGTTGAAAAACGACTTTATTAGGTTAATTATATTAGTTATAAAATGCATTTGATGATATTATGACTTAAGAAATGGTTTTATTGGTGACGTTTACTATATATAAAAATGATATATTTGGCGGTTATGGTGTTGAAAGTTTTAAATAGTTTTTAAAGTTAACATAAGATTACAACGAACACAAGCACAATGATGATAATGCACACATGATATCCACATAAAGAGTTAAATAAAGATGAGGAATGATCGATCAAGGAATAGTTAACGGATAATCGCGTTAATTGACGGACCTTAAGGTGACGGATGTCACAGTATCCCCCAGTTGAGAGAATTTCGTCCCGAAATTCAGCTGGAGTTAGGTCCAAGAGTGTCATCCTCGAAAAGATGTGGATATTTGAGTTTCATTTGATCTTCTCGTTCCCATGTAAACTCTGGCACTCGTTTTGAATTCCACCTTACGCGAACAATAGGTATTCTACTGCGCTTCAGTTGCTTGACCTTTCGATCCATGATCTCAATGGGTTCCTCAACAAAATGAAGCTTTTCGTCAATCTTGATTTCCTCGATTGGCACGTGAAGGGATTCATCGGCGAAACACTTCTTGAGGTTTTGACACGTGAAAAGTATCATGCACACCGCTAAGTTCTTGTGGCAACCTTAACCGGTAAGCCACTGGACCAATTCTTTCTGTAATCTCGAATGGTTCAACGTATCTTGGGGCTAACTTCCCGTTCTTTCCAAATCGAACGACTCCTTTCCAAGGGGAGACCTTAAGTAAGACTCGATCTCCAATGTTGAATTCTAGAGGCTTCCAACGATTGTCGGCATAGCTCTTTTGGCGATCTCTTGCAGCTTTTAGTCGGTCTTTGATTTGAAAGATCTTGTCAGTTGTTTCTTGAATGATCTCTGGGCCTATTAGCTGACTTTCACCAACCTCGGCCCAACAAACAGGAGATCTGCATTTCCTTCCATACAACGCTTCGAATGGAGCGCACCCAATGCTTGTATGGTAGCTGTTGTTGTAAGAGAACTCAATCAACGGTAGATGAGCATCCCAACTACCTCCAAAATCGATTACACACGCTCTCAACATGTCTTCTAGCGTCTGTATAGTTCGTTCACTTTGGCCATCTGTCTGAGGGTGATAGGCGGTACTCATGTCTAATCGAGTGCCCCTCGCTTTCTGTAATGTCTGCCAAAATCGTGAAGTAAATCGACTATCACGGTCGGATATGATTGACACCGGCACCCCGTGCCGAGTCACGACCTCTTTGATGTACAATCTCGCCAACTTATCCATTTTGTAGTCTTCTCGAAAAGGCAAGAAATGTGCTGATTTCGTCATTCGGTCCACAATGACCCATATCAAGTCATGGCAGCTGCTTGTTCTAGGGAGTTTGGTAATGAAATCCATAGCTATGTTCTCCCATTTCCACTCGGGAATTTCAGGTTGCTGTAATAATCCTGATGGTTTCTGATGTTCGGCTTTGACTTTGGAACACGTCAAGCATCTGCTGACGTATAAGGCAATGTCTTTCTTCATGCCTGGCCACCAGTACAGATCCTTGAGATCGTGATACATCTTGTCTACACCAGGATGAATAGAATATCGCGTCTTGTGGGCTTCATCCATGACTAAGGTACGAACACCTCCCCATTTGGGTACCCATATGCGATCCATGAAGTACTGTATACCGTCATCCTTGCGAATCATCTGTTTATCCAACCCTCGGAATTCTTCTCCAGCAAGGTTTTCTTCCTTCAACGCCTCACTTTGTGCAATTTGGATCTGAGCTTTCAAGTTGGTTTGAATGGTCAATCCCAACGCTCGTGCACGTAGTGGTTTCACACGTTCTTTACGGCTTAAAGCATCAGCCACCACGTTAGCTTTACCCGGATGGTACCAGATTTCACAGTCGTAGTCACTAAGAAGCTCTACCCAACGTCGTTGGCGCATATTAAGTTCCTTCTGATCCAGGATGTGTTGGAGGCTCTTATGATCAGTGAAGATGATGCATTTGGTTCCATACAGGTAATGCCTCCAAATCTTGAGTGCAAATACTACAGCGCCCAACTCAAGATCATGAGTTGTGTAGTTCTTTTCGTGCACCTTAAGCTGTCGCGAAGCGTAGGCAATCACCTTATCCTTCTGCATTAACACACATCCCAATCCTTGATGTGACGCATCGCAGTACACCACGAAATCATCAGTTCCGTCTGGGAGAGACAATATAGGCGCGTTGCACAGTTTCTCTTTCAACGTTTGGAATGCTTGTTCTTGTGCATGTCCCCAATCAAACTTCTTGTCTTTCTGAGTAAGCAGGGTTAATGGCTGAGCAATCTTTGAAAAGTTTGCAATGAAGCGACGATAATAACCGGCCAATCTTAAAAATTGCCGTATCTCTGATGGTGTCTGGGGCGTATCCCACTTCTTCACCGCTTTGATCTTGCCGGGATCTACATGAATCCCGTCCTCATTAACCACATGACCCAAAAACTTCACTTCCCGTAACCAAAATTCACACTTTGAAAACTTGGCGAAAAGTTTCTCTTCCCGTAGCAGCTCCAGAATTGCCCGAAGGTGTTCTTCGTGATCCTCTTTTGATCGGGAGTAGATAAGTATATCGTCTATGAACACGATCACGAAATTATCCAAGTAAGGTTTGCACACCCGATTCATTAGATCCATAAACACAGCTGGTGCGTTGGTCAGCCCAAACGGCATGACCAAGAACTCATAGTGCCCATAACGAGTCCTAAACGCTGTCTTCGATATGTCGTCCTCGATAACCCTGAGCTGATGATAACCAGAACGAAGATCGATCTTTGAGAAATACGAAGCTCCTTGTAGCTGGTCAAACAGGTCGTCGATCCTGGGGAGAGGATATCGATTCTTCACAGTTAACTTGTTCACTTCACGGTAATCGATGCACATGCGGAACGATCCATCCTTCTTTTTGACGAATAGAACCGGTGCTCCCCACGGTAAATGACTCGGTCGAATAAAACCCTTCTCCAGTAGTTCCTGTAACTGACTAGACAACTCTTGCATTTGGATGGCGCTAGTCGATATGGCGTCTTTGCTACCGGTGTAGCTCCAAGAACCAACTCAATATGAAATTCCACCTGTCGTGGAGGAGGCAAACCAGACAAGTCATCTGGAAATACATCTGGGTAGTCCCGTACCACTGGAATATCTACTAGTTTCCTCTCTTCGTCCTTCTTTTCAACCACATGAGCCAGAAAAGCGTAGCACTGCTTTCGTAAACTCTGGCGTGCTTTCATGCAGGAAATAAGCTTTAAGTTCCTTCCCGGTTGTTCTCCCTGAATCTTGAGTACTTCCCCGTTTGGCATAGGGATTCGCACCACTTTGTCCCGACAGACAATCTCTGCTCCATTTTGCGACAACCAATCCATACCCACAATCACATCAAAACTTCCTAGCTCGAAGGGTATCAAATCTATATCGAAGGCATGATCCTCCAATGTTAACGAGCACTTCCTAATAATCTCATCGGCCTGAACAACTCTACCATTGGCCATTTCTACAGAGTAGCTAGTTTCTAGCCTACTAGGACTCAAATCAAGCAATTGCACAAACTCAGAAGATATAAAGCTATTGTCTGCTCTAGTATCAAATAATATAGATACGAAGTGATGGTTGAGTAAGTGCGTACCTGTGACGACATTCGGGTCCTGAGGAGCATCGTTGGCTCCAATGACAAATGCACGTCCCCGAGCTGCATTCCCCTGATTGGTCAGGCTGTTGGTTGTTTCCATGCTGACCCGGTACCCGATTCAGCCTGGGGCACATGTTTCTGTAATGATCAGGACTTCCACACTCATAACAAGCCCTTGCATTTCCGGCGGGGTTAACCGCGTTGACGGGTGCTACAAGATTCGGCGCAGTTCTACAATCTCTTACCAAATGCCCCGGGCGTCTACAGTTCGCGCACACCCGGCACTGCACTCCTGGGGGATGATGATAGTTTCACCTGTCACATTTGGGGTGCGGCCCCACATACTCTCTCTTGGCCTGAGACACGGCCACAAAATTCCTGGTCGTCTTGACCCTCTTCTCAAACTTCCCGGCACTCGACCGGCTCGATTCCCCAACATCCTTTCTCTTTTCTGCTCCTTTGCCCAGTACCCCTGTTCTTACCATCTCGTCAGTCAAAGCGCCAGCTTTCAGAATTGCGCTCTGAATAGTAGGAGGAGCGGCTGCTGTAACCATAGCCCTAATTTGAGGCGCAAGTCCCCAAATGTACCTCTCAATCCTCTTTGATTCCGGCGTGACCAGATGCGGAACCAACCTTGCCAACTCATGAAAACGATCTATATAAGCTGCATGCCCGGACCCCACCATAGCATGATTCCAGAACTCATGCTCCAATTTCTGCATCTCGTTGAGGGGGCAGTATTCCTCGGTGATCAAAGCCTTGAACTCATCCCATGACATCTGCATCGCAGATTCTCTTCCTCTAGCTTGAACCTGGGTGTTCCACCAGGTTAGGGCCTTACCCTGTAGTGAACATGTGGCATACTTGATTCTTTGGCTGTCAAGGCACTCACTGATGTCAATTACTGCCTCCATCTTTTCCAGCCATCTGGTCAGGGCTATCGCCCAACCTTTCCCATCGAATTCCCTTGGTTTGCAAGCCACAAACTCCTTGTACAAGCACCCTCGACGTGCATTAACAACCCCAGTTTCGATACCGGCTGTACCACCATTTCCGGTCTCCTGGTTGCTTTCGTTTCCGGTCGGGTTTCTGTTTCCCACCTCAGTTTCGATCCCACCATGGGCTCTTTCTCCATTGTCTCCATCATCGTTGCCACCATCCCCGTGAGGGTGGTGTTGCTGGAGTGCGTCGCTCACTTGGGCCACAATAGTAGGAATCAGCGCGGCCAACTGTTGAGCGATCAGGGCTGCCATGTCGGCGTTCCCTGTTCCCTGACTGTTACTGGCAGGAGCATCATTTGTTCTTGGTGCTCTGCCTCTGCCCCTTGGGGCTTCACTCCCGCCACTATTGCTGCGGGTAACTCTTCGAGGCGGCATTTTCTAATCATAGAAATAGTAAACACGTAAGCTTAAATCATTTCAAAGTGTAGTATCCATAACACTCATCAAGTCCAGTATTCCCAAGTTAATATCACACTTATTGTCATCACACATCGCATGCAATTCGTATAGTTCTCACACCATGAATTGGTAATGTCTCAACAATAATCCATCGTAACAGTTGTAAGTCCATGTATATAATCACGTTTAGTCTAGCGGAGGTTGTCTAGTTCTTCATCTTTCGAGGTTTCAGACATAGCCTCCTCAGGGTTAATCTCAATGTCCAAGGTCAAGCGCAATAGCATGATCTGTGAAGATCTCTTCGGGTTTAATACCTGGATTTTGATAAACCAACTCGGCGCGCAGAGGGAACGGAAGATCCAATAGAAGCATCCCATAAAAGAGTGAGCACAAGGGCTCTCTCATAGGGTGGAAAGATCACATAACAAATAGATGAACAAATCAAGCAGCGAGGAACACATACACGAGATATAATATGCATACAGATCCTAGCATGCAAATCTACATGAAGGTTCCTAGGTTATAGTCTAGGTCAAGCGTATTGCCTAATTCTCTATAACCAATGGCTCTGATACCAATCTGTCACACCCCCGCTAAAAGCGGAAACACGGGGATGTAACGAGATCGGGATCGTCATAACACTTGGTAAGCGATAGAGAAGCAATATAAATAATGATGACAAGTGTGTCATGACGACACCCGACAACAAGGGGACTTGTGTCGTGTTTAGTCAATGTTCACGACAACATAGCCATAAGCATAAACATGATAATGATTCACATAATCACATAAAGATGAAATTGTAATATGATTTCCCACAACCCGGGAACAAGTTTCAAAAGATTGTAATTGTTTACATGGATCAACATTGTTCAAAAAGATTGTTTGTCAAACATGTTAAGTCCCAAAAATGCATCCTAGGGTCTCCACTAAGGCAGCTGTTGGAGCTGAAAAAGATAGTCTATATTATCAACACAGTGAAAGTCAACAAAAGTCAATGTCACGGGTCAAAGTCAACAAAAGTAAAACCCGACACGTTCGAGACGAGGAACCGAGACGAGATGTTGAAGATTTAAATGACTAGGAGTTTTATTGTAATAAATATATTTTGTGTGAACAAAATATATTTTACTTTCTTTGAGTCATGTTTTAGTCTAAATATATAGTCTAGGGGGTTATGTGTAAATATGGAAACTTAAACTAGACTATAAATAGCCTAATTGTAATTAGAATTAGGTTAATGGTTGAATGACCAATTGATTGAGGGATTTACTTGTAAACAATATTATTAGCAATCAAGAGAGATCAAAGGGGTTTTCATTGTGTTCATCATATTTTGATCTAATTCTTCATGATTTGATTCAAGTTTGATGTTCCTGGATTTACAATTTGGTATCAGAGCCATTTTGGATCAAATTCACTGAAGATTTGAAGATTTTTAGAGAGAAAGTTGAGGTTTTGGTTGTTTTGTTTAATATCAAGTTTTCATCAATTTCGGATCAGATTTGAGTGTTATTGATATGGAAATTGATTGAAATTTGCTTGTTATTGGTTGGGAAAGCTCTGTTAATCATCAGATTTTAAATCCATTGAGATTTGGGCGATTTCAGATTGATTTCGTGTTAAAAAAGCTTTTCAGCTTCGTTCAGCGAAACTACGAGTTCATCCAGCGAAACTGCATGTTCTTTCAGCGAAACTACAAGTGTTTTACACTTTGTAGTTAATTTCAGCATCTCAGCGAAAGTAGTGATCTTGAACGAAAGTTCAACAGTGCTTGTGTGCATATTACAAGCGAAATTGCTACCGAAAGTATCTTTGAACGAAAGTTCAAGCTTGTTTTGTGCGAAATTGTCGGCGAAACTAAGCAATCTAAAGCATTTGGCTAGCGAAACTGCTGCCGAAATTGCCAGCGAAACTACTATCGGCTCAGCGAATCTACAGTTCTCAGCGAAACTAGCTCAGCAAAACTATAATTTCGGCGAAACTATCATTTCTTCAGCGAAATTTGAATGTTAAAGATGACTTTTTCCCTTTAGTTGGGATTAATTGAGTTCATCCCGATAAAGAAATTTTCATTGATTTTGCAAGATTTATAAAAAAAAAAAAACAAGCTGACCTGGCAGCTTGACCCCAGTTGCTAAGATTGTCTAGCGTGACATTTACAAATAATATTTTTTCCCGGGGGAGAATTTTTCTAAATTTTCTTGGGAAAAATATTTTTGGGGCGTTTAATTGTTTAAACAAAATAAAAATAAAATGGCTTTTGCAGAACTGATTAAATCCTTCGAATCTGATGATCTCACAATTGCACAATGTCGGTTTGATAATTTTGCAGCTTTAAAGAATGAAACGATGTCTGATTTTGTTGATCATTTTCTGTTGGTGGCAAGTAATCTGAAGAAGTTTGATGCCCAATTGGGAAATCATGAACAAGTTCTAAGATTGCTTGATTCCCTCCCATCAGAATGGAGCTCACAAGGCAAGTCGATTAAAAGAGATAGAGGTTTTCGGGATTACAAATTAATGGAGGTGATCAACAAACTGAAAGAAATGGAGTTGGATATCAAACGTCGAGAGTACTATGAAGCAACATATCTAACTCCAAAGATCACTTCAAACTCCAAAGAGAAACCAGAAGAGAGATCAGATTTTGGCACCAATTCCGACGGTTTACCGAAACCGGGAACTGAAGAGGTAGAAGAGGAGCTTAAGCAGACATCAATGGGTAAAGGTGGAGCTGAGTTGAATGCTAAAGTTTGTGATGCTGAGAAGGAAGAGGAATGGAAGCGAAATACCAAAGTTTGCAACTGTGAGAAGGCTCTTACTGCTGAAAGAGTCATCTTGGATCTTCCATACGAGACAGTTCAGGATATGTGTTCTTCTGCTTGTAAAATTCGTTTATTTGGTGTGTATAAAGCTAATAGGTTACTTTTAGATAACCAAAAGGAGTTAACCACCATAAACGCAGAACTTAAAAAGAATGAAGCCAAATATTTCATAAAATTAAATGAAGCTTTAAAAGAAAATGATCATTTAAAAAGAACTCTTCTTGAAAGAAATGTTGAAATTAATCTTTTAAATGAAAGAGTTACTTTGGCTGAATTTGAAACAAGCAAGCTTAAAACAAAGCTTGATAGATGGACCATATCCGGAATGAAACAGGAAGAGCTACTGTGTAAACAGAGGGGAGCTAGGATTAAAACGGGAGTGGGTTGTGGTGAAAATCCATACGTCTATCCTCCTCCTAGCACCCATTGTTACTCTCCTATGCCTCAACCTCATCCATCTAATGATTTGATTGAAGCTGCAGAAACTAATAGTTTAAATGCAGGTTTAAGCAACGTTAATCTTAATGAGGTTAGAGATGTGCAGGATTCTCCTGTAGGTTTGGGATTTCTCAGGCAGGGGTCTGATAAGAAGATTAATGACGATTCTACCTCTGATGCTCCAAAATCAATATCAGTTGCTTCTCCAACCTTCTTCAACAAATTCAAAACAGGTAATATTCCTTCGTTTGTTCCTGTCAAGTTTGTTAAAGAAGGAACGGTTGTCGAATCATCAAGCAATCAGAATCCTATAAGCGAAGCCGACACAATTAGAGATGTCAATCAAGATCCATTGGAGAAAGATCTGTGTATACAAGACTGGATAAGCTCAGATGATGAATCAATCATAGAGGAGCGTGTTGGTTCCTCTCATATCAAGATATCTCCTGACAGTGTCAAGTCTCAAAAGATTCCTAACACGAATCAAGACCGATATGGATCTCTTCTCCAACTGCAAAACAATCCAATCAACCAGTGAAGATCTCATTCCCTGTTTTGCACAGGAAACTTCAGAACAAGCAAGAATCTGCTACAAGTTCAAAGCAATCCTCATCCCCACCTCTATCACATGGTTCAGTCAAGCATCAAAAGCCTTTTAAGGCTTGTTTTGAGTGTGGAAAAGAAGGTCATGTGGTAAAGAAGTGCCCTCAAAGACTTGCTTCGAATGGTAAAGGCAAAACGAATTGCTTCTCCGAATGTAAGTCTACAAAGAATATTCCAGACGGTAAAGGCAACATGGGTTGCTTCTCTGGATCAAGAGGTAAAAAGCACACATCTTTGAATGGTTGGATGAAAAACCCTCCATTCAAACCTTTTCATGTGAAGCCGGTTTCACATGATACAAAGATGAAAATGACCAAAGGTTCAAAACCAAATTCTTTTCCTTCCGGTCTTAAACAGAAAATGATTTCCAAATTTAATTCATTCAAATCCAAATTAATTGAACCGAAACAAATTTGGCAAATTAAAAAGAAGGATACAGCAATCCCTGATTGTTTAAACGGTTGTGTGCCGAAGCAGGTTTCTTACATTGATGAAAAAGGAACTTTCAGGACTTCGATGGCCTGGGTTCCCCTTTCAAACTAATCTGTTTATGAGTGCAGGAACAATTCAGGAGGACTGTTAGTAATACGGTTTACTCACAGAGATTGTTCTTGATTCAAATTTGAGGCGGAACAAACAGGTTAAGGTCATGGTATTTTATCCACAATCTGGATATTTATATGCACAATCACCGTTCTCACTTCACAATCACTGCATATTTCTCGAGAATTCATTTCTTATCTTCATATCAGTGTAGTTTGGAAGACCTTCTTTGATAAATTTTTATTTTTGTATAGTTTAAAAAAATTAAAATTTAAAAAAATAAAAAATTAAAAAAAAATAATAAAAAAACAAATATAAAAAATAATATAAAAAAACATAATAAAAAAAGAGTTTGCAAAAATAAAAATTTAGGGGGAGAGTATAAGTAAATAAAAATGAAAAGAGAACTGGGAACTTGATTCGAGATGACTGAGAAATGATTGTATATCATCTTGAAATGCTTGTTTTTGCATGACTTGCGTTTATAAATTGAGAAATGATAGTAACTGATGCTGTTATTTGATTTACATCTTATTTTAATTGCAAATAATAGAAAAATAAACAGATTCTTTAATGATATGCTTGGTAGACTCAGCCTGAAGAATAAAGTAGACAGCAGTATGATGATCTAAATTAAAATATATGCTTAAGGATGTCTGGATTTACGCAATCATTTTGGCCTGCACGAAAACTGAGTCCCGACAAAAATTGGATTGAGAATTGATCTTTCTCCCACCATGATACAAATTATATAAGCCATATCTTTGAGCCGTGATTGGTGTATTTATGTGTCTTGTGTTTGTGCTAATCTCCTCTGCTGTACGGAAGTACTGACCTGGAGTGATGATCTCCTCTGCTGTACGATAGTACTGACCTGGAGCTCTTATCGGCACATGATTAAATGGTCATCTCCTTTGTTATACGTGAGTATAGACCTGGAGCTCTCACCATTTTGGTCTAAGTAGTGTCAAATCATCAAATTCACAGAATGCTATATTCTGTTGATAATCACTTGCACACTAATGCACATGCCTTGCTCTATAAAGATCGTAACAAAATTCAAGAAATCCTGAGGTTGGGTGAGGGTTTTTGCCAAATGATTGTGGGGTCCTAGCATTCTAAAGTATTTAATCGAACCTTAACGAATCATCTACTCCTTGTTGAAAAAGATAAGGCATGAGTTTAAGTGGACAAACATATCAGCAATCGTTATTGATCTGTTTGAGAATTTCAAAATCATTTAAAGACTGTGATTAGATTTAGTTATCAGTGTGATCTCATTGCTTGTCGATGATTAAATTCATCTTTGTGCTAAAGTATATCTTGAGGATATGATCTCATGATCGATTTAGTTCTCGTTTTAAAAAAAAAACAAAAAAAACACAAAAAAAAATTATATAATAGATATAAAATATGTTATAATACATGTATATAATAAAAATAGAAAAATATAATAAAATTTCTTTTCAAATTTTTTTAGGTCTTCCATATTATGTTGTTACAATTTTATCATTTTCATGCATTTCACAGAAATTGCGTACAACTGAACACGGGTTCGCTTGTTTTCAAACACAAATAAACACGGGTTTATTTTGTTAAAATGAAATGATCTAATTAGAAATGTCGAGATTGTGTTTGTGAATGTGTTTCAGATTTTTGCTTTAAGTGATGGCCGATCATCAGTTGAGCAGTGTACCTGATCAGAGAATCTGTTCCTTAAGTTTGCAGAAGATACCGAGCTAGGAATCCTCCTCCTACATCTTCTGAAGCACTCAAGATTAGAGATTTGGGAAAGCTGTTCCATATTCCTCACAAATGATGCACTCGAAAAGGGGGAGCATATAAATAGGGGGAGCTTATGAGATGAATAACTTTTCTCATCAAATTCAAAAAGCTTTAATTTGAAGATCTTTCTACTGTTTACTTCTCGGGGTTGAATTCGTATGAAGACGTTGATAATGATAGACTAAGGGGGAGTATTGTTGGAGCTGAAAAAGATAGTCTATATTATCAACACAGTGAAAGTCAACAAAAGTCAATGTCACGGGTCAAAGTCAACAAAAGTAAAACCCGACACGTTCGAGACGAGGAACCGAGACGAGATGTTGAAGATTTAAATGACTAGGAGTTTTATTGTAATAAATATATTTTGTGTGAACAAAATATATTTTACTTTCTTTGAGTCATGTTTTAGTCTAAATATATAGTCTAGGGGGTTATGTGTAAATATGGAAACTTAAACTAGACTATAAATAGCCTAATTGTAATTAGAATTAGGTTAATGGTTGAATGACCAATTGATTGAGGGATTTACTTGTAAACAATATTATTAGCAATCAAGAGAGATCAAAGGGGTTTTCATTGTGTTCATCATATTTTGATCTAATTCTTCATGATTTGATTCAAGTTTGATGTTCCTGGATTTACAGCAGCACACCTAGATTCCTGAACTTGCATGATCACCTGAAATAATATGCTCAAAACGGTCAACATAATTGTTGGTGAGCTCGCAGGTTTAAGTAAATAATAAGTAAGTGTTGCTGTATAAAGTAAGCGTAATGGAATACCGTGAATACAGTTATATACACAAGTAAAATCACATGACATGAGCTTTGCAACCAAACCTAGCGACGTACACAAAGAAATTGTCGGCATATATTCACCCAAGGGCCCGTTCCTGGGGCCACTGATGGTACCAACTAGTATACCATCGAACAAGGGTGGGGGTGTCAACCCAGTAGTACTACCAATACCTAACCGTCGGTTCCCACACTGGAATTAAATAGTTGCAAAGATAGAACCACACAGCAGACCCAAGCATGTATCAGATAAGTACTTGTAACACAGTATCACGTTGATTCCTTGTATGTAAAATGTAAGTAAGTTGTACAGCATTGAAAATGAGTAAGCATACTTTTCCCCCAAGTTGTAAATGATTGGAAATATTGCATAAGTGTAAAAAGGGGCCACGAAACTCACTTGTTAGGTAGTAAGTATGTATGATCGATGTATCCAAATGTTGAATGCAAATGAACAGTCAAACACCTATTGACAGTTATTGTTAAGCATTAATGATATGAAATTAGCGCGTAATAATGTTCGGTCGGTTCGGGTTGTATAGGCTGGGTCGCGTGTAACACACACAAACAGAAACACGTACTAGATCTTATGTAGATCCAAGTACTAGACATTGTCGCCATTGTTGATGATATTTGAGTAAAAGTTTCATTGTTATTGAGAAAGTGTTAGATAAGTGTCAATAGTTATAAGTCGGTTGATGGTTGTAAAACGTTAGTTTAATTTGTTTTGAATAGTATTTGTGCCCTTTTTAGCGTTGACTTTAATATTTGTGGCCGAACAATGGCTACTGTGTTAATGTTACCTCAACATCACACGTCATACTCACACCACACACAAGAAGGAATCACACACAACAATAACAGTTGCACGACAAGACCAGACGCACGACTCAACCTCCATACGCATGAATCAACCCTCAATCGTGCGAATCAGCTTCATTCGTACGATTGAGCCTTCATTCGTATGACTGGCATTCAGTCGTACCACACAACACCCAATCGCACGACTCAACCTCTATACGCACGAACCAACCTTCAATCGTGCGAATTAGCTACTTTCGTATGATTGAACCTTCATTCGTGCGATTGGACTCCAGTTGTGCGAATCATGCACAATCGCATACACTCAGTCGGTCACCTGACTCAATCGCACACAATCATTCATACGCATGACTCAATCGCATACTTTCATTCGCACGCATGACTCAATCGCATACAAACACACAGTCGCACGACTCAGTCGCACGACATGCCCAGTCGCACAACTCAGTCGCACGATTGACTCAAACGCATGGTTCAGTCGCATGACTCACCTAGTCGCACGGCTCAATCGCATGACAGACCCAGTCGCCTGGACAGCAGAATCGCGACTGTGGTCGGGCTGAGCAGCCCCCGAGCTGCTCTAAACGCAAGTTTTACACCACAAGGACTTCCAGAAACACTCAACAAACATACACAAACATGAAACACAAGCAGAAAGACCTCACACGCACCCATACGACCTTATGTGTTCGGGTTGAACCCGAACACCCGAAACCCTAGTTTGGACAGCCGTGAAAAGGCAAGAAAAGAGACAACCAAGGACGTCTACCTGCTAGAAATGAGTAGACTAGGCTGTAGATGAAGTCTAGACGATGAAAATGAGCCTAAGCGGGTCGGTTTTGGTGCTAGAATGGAGAAATGGTGTGTAGAGAGGATGAAGAGATGAAGAAGATGAAGTGATGGTGATTAGGGCTGGTAATGGGGCCTTTTTATACCCATTTCATGTTTGCAAAATGACAAGTTTAGTCCCTGCACTTAACCCCCGAGTTTCCCAATTTGGTTCGGTTGAAAAACGACTTTATTAGGTTAATTATATTAGTTATAAAATGCATTTGATGATATTATGACTTAAGAAATGGTTTTATTGGTGACGTTTACTATATATAAAAATGATATATTTGGCGGTTACGGTGTTGAAAGTTTTAAATAGTTTTTAAAGTTAACATAAGATTACAACGAACACAAGCACAATGATGATAATGCACACATGATATCCACATAAAGAGTTAAATAAAGATGAGGAATGATCGATCAAGGAATAGTTAACGGATAATTGCGTTAATTGACGGACCTTAAGGTGACGGATGTCACAGTTATGCATCAAGCCTTGCAAGAACTTCCAAAGGTAGTCCTTTACACATCAAGGAATATGCTTTGATATCATTCTTTACTCTTTTCAAATCATCTCTTTGAAGACCATCTTTAGGGTAGGGTTCTGGAGAATCTTTAGTATACACAAACCCTCTGTCAGACCCATCAGTGATTATAGGAATGTATGGTCCTTTTTCTATAGATTTCCAAAGATCATTGTCAATGGAATTAAAATGTTGTTTTAGCCTCAGAGACCAATTTTTGAAATCAGCTCTATTTTTAAGTTTTAGAACTCTATTTTCAGAATCTTCTGATTTCACCATTCTTATATTTTTGTTGTTTTTTCTTAGATTTTGAATTAAGAAAATGAATGAAAAAATTTTTGAATAATTTTCTTTAAAACAAAATTCTAAGTGTCAAAGGTAATGCGCCTGAACAGTGATTATACTCCCAAACAGTTGATGCGCCTGAGTTGAGAAACGTCTAAGGGAATGCCTTAGAAAATTTTTCAAAACGCCCAAGTTGATGCGTCTAAACAGTTTAAAAACGCCTGAACAGTTGAGATGCGCCTAAACAGTTGTCATGCGCCTCAACAGTTGTCAAACGCCTAAACAGTTCTAATCCGTCTCAACAAATATGATGCGTTTGGCCTTTTTCTCTTCAACAATAGTCAAACGTCTGAACTAAAAAACGTCCACACAGTGTTAATGCGCCTAAACAGTTGTCAAACGCCTAACACTTAGACAAATTTTTCAGCCTATCTCAGCTCATGCGCTACATTCATCATGTTCATATTAATGTAACTAACTCAAATCTTCTGAATTCTTCAAATGTTGAGGAATTCGATTGAAACTTTCCAATTAAGCATGTTTTATAATGATAATCATTCTTCTAACATCAATTTCTTTCAATATCAACAACAAATCACTCAATTATGAGATTTTCAGTCCGAAAACTATAAACCTTTTTCGAACACAAATTCAACAAATTGACTTGAATTTGATGAATTTAACTGCTAATTGTGATTCAAATGTATACACATATGTATACACACACACACACACACACACACACATATATATATATATATATACATATATAGACACACATATACATATATACATCTATATATATATATATACATATATATATATATATATATATATATATATATATATATATACACACATATATATATACATATGTATACACACACACACACACACACATATATATATATATATATATATATATATATATATATATATATATATATATATATATATATATATATATATATATACACATGATGAATTTATGCTATATATATATACACATATGTATACACACACACACACATATATATATATATATATATATATGTATATATATATATATATATATATATATATATATATATATATATATATATATATATATATCTATATATATATATATATATATATATATATATATATATATATATATATATATATATATATATATATATTATTCATTAGAATAAAATTTGAATAGTATATATATTTATACAAATACATGCAAAAAAATATAGAAGAGAAAAAATTAGCCAACTATAGTCCAACTGTCTTTGCAATGTCTCCACCTTTGTGTAACGTGTTATGCCCTGTCTTGCATTTTTGCCTCCCATGTCGCATATCGTGCCTCCATAGCTCGTAGGTTATATTCTAAGGCGAAAATATAGAAACGTTTAACAAGATAGTAGTAGTTTGTTGGCGATAAATGGATCAGATTATATAATTGGAAGTATGTGTCTCTAGATTAGAGCTAGTAGCATGAGATATCACATTGAGAGAAGTACCAAAATCATTTGTCAATGTATAATACGGATTGTTAGTGTTCTTAAACTAATGGGTTGCTATACTTCAGGCATCCACCATTCTCATTTCACACTTAAAAGTCCTTAATAGGTACCATAGTTAGATTGGTGGCAACATATTTTTCAAGGTGTTGCGGATCAATATAGGTATCATCCGATTTACTAGAAAAATTAATATTTTGAGTTATAAAAATAGGCAACATAACTACTATAAATATAATATATCAATTATACATCTCTAGTTTAACAAGAATCGTAATGTCTTTCCAAGAAGGACAACACACTAACACCAAACAATGAATAATCAAATAAATTATTTTTTTAATATTAAAAAGACGTACCATTAATATAAACGAACTTTAGCATAGATGATGAACCCCCCAACCTTTGTTGTTATATGTGTCCGCGCAAAAATCCTAGAGCATGTGTAACACCCCAATCCGGTTAAAGCTGACATGTCACTATTACAAAACTCATAATATAAATATAATTTTATAAATAGTTAAATATTTGATTTGCAAGAAAAAAATAATGATATTTTTATCTAATTTTTCATGATTACTAATTTAAGTTTGAACTTTACTAACTCTCTTCTCCCATCCATATAATCCCATTAAGTACTTGTCGTGAAACAAAGAAAGACAAAAAAAAAGAAACATGGTTGAGCTAAAAGTACTTAGTAACAGAGAAAACAATAGTAGAGAACAACTGTAAATTCAATGATTTCAATAATAATTACATATGATAATGATAATAAAGATGGCGACGGGTAGGCAAAACAATGTTACGACACATTTGTGAAGCCTAACAAATGTCGGTATAATAAACAATAGGATAGCTTATGTACTTATACGAAACAAAAATTCAAACAATTAAAACGTATGGTTAGAAGATACCCATTAAACACAAAATAAAACAAAATGGAGTCTACATAGACTTGTCAGTCTATTGTACAAAATATGATATATGTGGGCACGCACCCTTATTCTCTAATTCTCTAATGTAAAAAATATATATTAGAACAAGTTAGAGTTCCTCTTCTGAAGCTCTTTCAGCCTTGATCTTCGGAAGTTCAGCTTTTGCCTTCGAAAGCTCTTTCACAGTTGTACCAAAATTGTTTCTAAGTGTTCGTTTTGGTTGCACCAGCCTTACTTGATTCAACAAGTATATTAGAGGTTGTAGCAGGTTGTCAGAGGGACCATACTTATGTCCACTGGTTCATAGTAGGTTCTTCCGAAGGAAAACTGGCATCGTAAGAACAAGTTCTTCCGAAGCCACTTATACTTCAGAAGAGTCTACTTCTTTCGAGACTTATGCTGATCTTCAAGACTTTATACTTTGGAAGTCTTTGTCTTGATATCTTCCAAGTGTTTGTCTTCGGTAGAGTAATTACTTTGTCTTCAAAAGACAGATTTTCTCTTCGGAAGTTCTTCTAACTTCAACCTTGGAAGTGCAGCTTTACCTTTGGAAGTCTTCTTTTGAGTTGCACAAAAAATTATTCTAAGTGCTGTTTTGGTTACACCAACCTTACTATACCCAAAAAACTCCCCCTAGGCTGATGCTACCAAAAATCACTAATTTCTGCTTCTCAAAACCTTCAGCACTAAGGAGAGAAGATATTTGTCTGTTTCTTTATTCTTACCTGAGAAGCTTGTACAAGTCATAGGTAGACGGTAAATTTAGTCTATTACTTTGAATGACTTTTACCCTTTTGTTGTGTCCCTCTGTAGAGAGTTAGTTGACGGGAGTTATATTCATACTCCCATCTAACTATGGGTTCCAAGGCTGGACCTTCAACCATTTGTAGGAAAGCTTTCCTTTTGGTGGTTGACCCTTCCTTTTCTTCCCTTCCTCTCAGCTTCAACTCCTTTCAATCTTAGCCTTTGTAGTGAGCTCTGCAAGATGAAGGCTGCTCAGATGGTTTTTGATGTGAGCTGCTACTTGAGAGTTGGAGGGATTGAAGAATGGTTTCTCTGCTAACTCAGCAGTATCAAACCTGCTTAAGTATAGCAAAGATGATGCATTGAGTTGGTTGACTGCACCATTCTCTCTTTCCACAACAAAGTTATGAGAAGAATCTTCAAACCTCTACTGGACAATCTTTTTTCTAGGAACAAGAGGTTGAGATGTCAGTTTGTCCCTCTTCCTGGTGTCCAGTATTGTCAACAGCCTTCTTCTTAGCTTCTTCTCTTTTTCATTGAGTGAATTAGAGTTGGTTGTAAGGAGCTGAAGTGCCTGGTCCAAAGTTCCCCTAGGCAAATCAAGGAATGCTTCTCTTGTGAGGGAACAAGAAAATCCATCAATGAATATTAATTTGATAGACTCCTCCTCACAAGAGATTTCGCTCAGAGTGGTACAGTTGATGAGCTTCTTTTTGATTTCCTTAAACTCCTCCAAGGTCAGAGGTTTAGTTGGTTCAGAGGATGGCTTGGGTGATGGATGGGTGGTTGATTGTTGGGTTCTGGGTAGTGTTTTAGGTTTGAGGATGGGTAGTGGTGGAGGTTGTTATGAGACAGTGGGTGAGGATGAGGGTAAGGTTGATAGTATAGGTTCAATTGTGAATGTCTTAGTGGTTGGTTCAGTTTTGATGGGGAAAGGAAATGGTGAGGGTTCAAGTTGAGGTTGTGGTTTGATAACAGGTATGGGTGGTCTACTCTGAACACTTGGAGTTTGAAACACCTCCTTCCTTCTTCCTAAGCGAATTTCAGCCTTGATTTCACTAACATGTCGCTGCAAGGTCTTCTCAGTCATTGGACCAACCTGCCTGCCAAAGAAGCCGTGGGTCTAGATATATGCCTTCATCCAAGCTGTATCTCCCACCTTCTTGGCAGCCGCAAGCTTGGCCTCCTCCTCTTTCTTCTCCTTCTCTTTCACCTTCTCCCTTGAAGCCTTCTTCCTCTCTTTGGCGATATGATCTTGTTCTTTGTGGAAAAGCCACAAGATCATGTCATTATCATGAGGACTCAGCTCTTCCTGAGAGTAGCCTCTTGAGCACAAGAAAGCTATCCTCTCAGTCCTCAAATGTTGTTCATCCTCTTCTTTCTTTCTTCTCCTCTCCTCCTCTAAGGCTAGCCTTGTTGCTTTCTCTTGTTCTTTGTGCAGCATGGTTGCCTTTTCTAACTCCACTAATTCCTCAGGTGGTAGGAGGAGCACTTCTTCACTTGCTACTCCTAAGTTGACAATTCTGTCAATAACCTCCACTCTCTTTTTGTTGGTGATAACCTCTTGGGCTGCTACAACTGCTTTGCTACTTGCAGCAAGTAACTTCCGAATAGTGAGTCCACCTTTCCTTTTGAGTTTTTTCATCCTTTCTTCCTCTATGAGCTCTTCCGCAGTCATATTCCTTTTGCCTTTGATGTCTTCTGAAGCTTGATCGTATGGAGATTCTGGTTTAAAGGTTCAGGTTGGTGAGTGGGGAGTTAAGCTTGTGGTGATGAAGGTGTTTGTGAGAGAGGAGTTTTAAGAAAGTCTTCACTATTTATCTCAGAGGCTAGTTCAAGGATGGCCTCTATGTAACGAGATCATCAGACAAAGAAGATAACCAGTGATTCCTTCCACAGCTTGAATCTCTGCTTCGGAAGATTGGATCATTGCTTTGGAAGATAGTGGGATTGCCTTACATGTCCCAACTGATTCAGTTGATGGGCCATCAGTCCCCATATCCCCTTCGAAATTAATCTCAGGTTCAATGTGAACCTTACGTTGACTAACTTCTTCCTTGGTGGTAGGTGGTGCATTTAATCTTAAAGCTCTTCAGCTCCAAAGTATGCTATAGCAACATCTAGTAAGGGTTGTTCAAGTGAGGAGCTTATCAAGAATTTGGTTAAGAACCCGTTTAGGTCAATAAGAATCCTTGGGTCTATTTGAAATGTGATTTAAGGTGGCTGAGGGAAGATGGTTGTTTGTTGGATAGGATAAGAAGAAGACAGGGTTGAGAAGGCTAAGCTTTGTTTTTTCATGTGTTTCACTCTGTACATTCTTTTCCTTTTTGGTAACATCATCTTGAGAGGTACATGAGCTAGAGGAAGAGGTCAGAGAGACTTGAATTGGTACATGCCTGACAATACTCTCGGTTTGTTTCTCAGCTAGTTGAGCCTTGAGAGTTTCAATCTCAAGTTGCTGAGTGGCAAACCTATCTTCTAAAGTCTTAACCTTTGATTCAAGGTTTGAGACTTAAGAAAGTAGATCTCTTATGCTGAGTTGCAGACTTCCCTCAGCTTCTTTAAAAGAATCACGAGGAGATGAGATAACATACCTAGTATGTTCATCCTCACCACCAGATGAGGTTTCTTGGCACCTTGGTTTCCTTTGCGAGGTGATGTCTCTTTTAGAGTCATCAACAAGCAAAGTTTCCGTAGACTCAGTCGTAGAAATGTTACCACTGTCTTGAGAGCCCAATGAGACACTCTCAATATGGTAGCTGAATCTAAATGAGTCCCCTCCACATCAGTAGGACTCACCTTATTTTGGCTTTTCTGATGGGGGCTAGAAGCCAGAGGTTCCTTGGAGCTCAATTGATCTAAAGATTTGTGTGGTAGATCAACATCATGGCCCTGAAGGAGCATGAAATCTTCATCAGAACCGGTTAATAGGTCAGTGAAGGATGTGGAAGTTATACCTAATGACTCGGGACCTTGATCAATATCTAGAGGCATTGAGCATGTGATATGGCTGTCCCTTTTTAGTTGCTCAAGGGAGTATAGTGACTCACCCTTATGGCTGAAGGATTGGGTTTCAGGCTTATCAGGTTGAGACTGAGGAGACTCAACACTAATATTGAGGTTAATTGGAGGAAGGTTGGACCTCAGGCTGAGTGGGAGCCCATCTTTCCACTCTAGCCTTTTTGGATTAAACATGGAGAACTTGTTCAATCAGAGTAGACTGAACAAGGGTTCGTTTGGAGCGTCTCTGATACGTAAACTTGATGGGATGGGTAGGAAGAATTGGCATTGAAGTGGTTGTGTCTGGTGTGGGTTCATCACCTGTGGGGTTTACAGGGATGTCACCAGGAGCCATTGGCTCAATCATACCCGGAAGAAGTGTAGTATGTCTTCCGGTGAAGTTGGTGGACACCCTCTTCAGAACCTTGAAGATGCCCGACCTCATGTGAGGGACAAGAAGAGTTTCTTCATAAACAAGCCTGTCTTGGTCCAGCTCAAAGTTGATTATGTGTAGAATCAATCTGGGATACATATAGAATGTTTCCCTTTAAAGGTTTCCTCTGAGGTTGTTCAACACAAATTGAGAGTAGTTGAAACAAAGGCCCTTTACCAACCCATGAACTAGGCATCCTAAATCATAGGGAATTTGATCCCAACCCCCTGATTTGTTTGATAGACGGTGAAGAACTATATGAAGCGGGAACTTCCAGTTGTAGGAGAAGTTAAATTTGTAGACCGTTGACCTGCTTACATCTCCACCATATTCTATTTGGGCATATGTGTCCTCCAAATTAGATTTGGGGAATTCAGTAGGAGTGCCCTCGTCATAAAGCTCTTAGTGCTCCCTGATGGTCTGTTCAGATATGACTAACTCTTGGCAACAAATCCTCGACCTGATAACCCTAACTCCATTTATAGTGTCAATTTGACCATTTGCCCAGAATTCGGCCATATGGTTGTAGTAAACAGTAGGATTTATAGTGAGGGCAGTGTAGTAGGTGAATTGGGCCAGAAAGTAGATGATTTCTAAGAAGTCGACATCCTTTCAAGAGTCAAGGAGTGCGACTTGGTTGTGCTGAGGATTCAGGGGCATTGTTGGAAAAGTTTAGAGAAGGTGAAGTAATTTGGGAGAGTAAAAGTGAAGACGAAGGAAACTTAGGGCTTTCAAGTGGGTAAAAAGATTAAAAAGAGAGGTTGGAAGTATTTAAATGGGCTGAAATGGCGGATGGACAAGGTGAAGTGATAGTTTGGGGTATGATGTGACAAGGGCGGTAAGGTTAAATCTATTTAAAATATTCCAACATCATTAATAAAATCTTACCTTTTTACAAAGTGGGGCCCAAATATTTCCATTACACAGTACGGTTTTCTTCCAAACTTAAGAGTTTTCTAAAGGTAATTTCTTCCGAGGCCATACTTACTTCCGAAGGTAAATTATATCATAAGAGAAATTTACTTACAAGACTAAGAAGGTCTTCCGAGTAAATAAGTTTTAAAGCTTCAGAAATAGATTTGATATAACATCAAATGTTCTTCCGAGGCTTAAAACTCTTCGGAAGATAATACTAACTTGGAGGAATTTTCCTTCGGAAGATAGAAAAGATATCTTGTGAGGCAAAATTTCTCTTCGGAAGAACTTATACTTAGCAAATTTGAAAGAAATACCTTTCGTTACTGGGCTTAGATTGTATGACATAGATAAGACACATATTTAAAAGGTTTTTCAAAGGAGATAAACTAGTCAATGTTTATCATCCCAATAGCTGTAGTAAGATATTTAAATCTTTGTTTATCAAATGCTATGGTGAACAGATCAACATATTGTTTATTTGAGGTAAACTTTGACTAGTTTGATCAGTTTTTTTTCATGAATATCTCTAATGAAATGAAACCTTGGAGTGCTTGACAGGATTTTCTGTAATAGAAATAGCCCTCTTGTTGTCAATGTGGATAGGAGTCTCTATGAATTGAAGCCATAGTCCAACATCTGATTTTGAATCCACAGCAATTGAGCACAACAACTAGTAGTAGCAATGTATTCAGCTTCAGCAGTTGATGTTGATACACATGATTGCTTCTTGCATTGCAAGGAGATTATAAGGCCCCATTCCTGGGCACCTCACAGTTGGTCATTCATCGCACATAAAACTTTTTAAAATGTACATTTATTTTGCAGCGGAATTTAAAACTTTCATTAATAACTAAAAACATGTCATTTCATTTGTTTTCATCTCAAAATACAATGACATGTCAAAATATGGATGCCAGCCTCAAAACGCTCCCAGTAGCTTATACATCCATGCCTGCAACTCCTCCGCATCAACAAAATACCTGCCAACTATCATGCATACAAAAGTCAGCGATGCTGAGTGAGTTCTAGTTTTTATAATAAAATACTTTATTTCCTTTAAAAACTATCTTTACATTCATTCGTGGTCATACAACATACGTACACTCAATCTATGTTCTTTATACGTTTCTTTCTTTCATAATTTCATTGTTTCATTCTTTTATTTACTTTCATATTCATATTATCGTTCATACTTCTCAATATCTTTTACTTTCTTTCTCTTACTTCCTTTTCGTACTTTACGTCCGTCAGTTGTCATACATTTTACATTCATACTGATATTAATTATTATTATTATCTTCATCATCATTTGTTCATTCATTCATTTCTTCGCTCATTACTCTTCATTACTCGAATCTTGTCTCATGCAATATCCCCGACTCATGCTCGAAAGCTGATGTTGTGCCGGGGCCTATACACAAACCCCCAACTCATGTCCGAAGACTGACACAACACCGGGACACGCGACAAAGATCCCATCCTCCTATTTTGTCTCATGCAATACCCACGACTCATGTCCGAAGACTGATACTATGCCGGGGCCTAATAAGCAAACCCCCGACTCATGTCCAAAGACCGACACAGTACCGGGGTACGCGACACAGATCTCATCATCCGTTTTTGTCTCATGCAATACCCCCGACTCATGTCCGAAGACTGATACTGTGCTGGGGCCTGATAAACAAACCCCTGACTCATGTCCGAAGACTGACACAGTACCGGGGTACGCGACACGGATCTCATCATCCGTTTTTGTCTCATGCAATACCCCCGACTCATGTCCGAAGACTGATACTGTGCCGGGGCCTGATAAACAAACCCCTGGCTCATGTCCGAAGACTGACACAGTACCGGGGTACGCGACACGGATCTCATCATCTGTTTTTGTCTCATGCAATACCCCGGACTCATGTCCGAAGACTGATACTGTGCCGGGGCCTGATAAACAAACCCCCAACTCATGTCCGAAGACTGACATAGTACCGGGGTACGCGACACGGATCTCATCATCCGTCACTTTCATGTTCACCATTTGTTATCTCATGTGTTCATTTCTTAATCTATCGTATTCGTTCGTTTCGTACTTTATCGTTATCTTTCACTTTGTTACATAATACTTTACGTTCGTTAATTTATTCGTTCATACATCACACCACGTAAAGTCATACATAATGTATTATAAAACATAATACGTACGTTTTGAAAACTCTTTGACGAAGAAAGATAACACATCACTCACACATATACACATCATAATTTCATCACATCACCATGCACACATCAAGCATTAGTCATCACATCATAACAGGGCCTATCTCCCTATTTTACCCCTTAAAACCACTTAGAAAATCCTAAGTCCAAAATGGGTGCATGGGACCTTTTAGGCGCATGAGCATAAAAATTCTAAGTGTAAAACAGTATGGGCGCATGGGCACTATTTGGGCGTTTCTGCCCTGTTCAGGCGCTTTGCCACTATTTGGGCGTCTGAGGGCATTAGGTAACCTGGTGGACTTACTAATAGCAATTCTTACATCGAAGGGCTCATCGATCTTCCTACTCCTAACGTGCAACATCACAGAAGATAGCAGCAACAAAACTACTACTAGCGCCACAATTAAAGTATAGATGCATAAATCTAAATTACCAAAAATGTACCTTACGTTACCTCGGAGTCTGATCTAGCCTCCTCCCGGTCATAGCAAAGGCTCTAGCCTTCACCCTCTGTTCTCCTTCCTCGTACCGGAGCTTCCTGCCCTCGACTTCTTGCAGTCTCTGCTCATGTGTCCTGTCTTGCCACAGTCGTAGCATTTAGCCATTTGGCAGCCCCTCGCTCTGTGGCCCTCCTTTCCACACTGAAAAAAAATATTCAGTCCCCACTTGCACTACCCTTCGTGGCCTCTACCACACTTCTTGCATACCTCGCCCTCCCTTGTTATCCTCTTCCGATCATCAACCCTACATGTCTTACCTCCAGAAACAAATCCGCCATCATTGCCTCGCCTTCCATCCCCGTTGTTAACATGGTCCCGCTCCTCCTCTTCGTTTGTTATCTCCATCACCTCTCGCTCATCGTACAACCTCCTGGCTAAGTCAACCACTGATCTGAATGTACTTGGTCGGGCAGCGATCAAATGTCTGCAGATGTCTGTCGGCAGTCCTTGAATGTATCTCTTAATCTTTCTTGACACAGGCGTCACTTGATCTGTCACCAGCCTTTCCATCTCGTTGAACTTAGTGGTGTACTGCTGGTGTGTCATCGTTCCCACCTCTAGCTAGAAGAACTCTCTCTAAATCTTGTCCAACTCCCGGTGAGGACAAAACTCTTTGATAGGATCGGATCAATTAGATTTGAATTTTGCAGCGGAATATAACAAAATAAGATCGAATTCAAGCAAGAAAATGATGAATATGCAAACACACAATGACGATTATAGAGAGAGAATATTTCTGTTAAAGGAATGTTTTCATTCACGCGTAATGCTTCGGTTAGAATACAACTAGGTCAACATCCCTTATATAGAGGAATGTGACGTCTGCTGATGTCACTTGATAGTGACATCTAACAGAATTATACAAAACAACTGAAACAATGCAAACTACTGAAATGTTCTCAACAACTGATCACATCTCAGAGAATGCTAAGTACAAGAACATAAAACTACTGACTTACAACTACTGAAACAATAAACTACTGAAAGGAAAATTACAAGTACTGAAAAGGAAAAACCATCACAACTACTGAAGTTAATAACTTCAGCTGTTGTGACAACTACTGATCACTCTGGTCTTCAGTCTTTGTCTTCAGTACTTCACTTTCAGACTTTCTTCAGTTCTTTACTTTCAGACTTTGTCTTCAGACCTTTGTAATCAGCTGATGTCTTCAGCTGTTGTGATCTTTTTCAGTAGTTGTAATGTCTGTGGGACTTAGAGGTTTTTCTGATCAGGCTCATTGGTTCTTTTGGTCCAACAAACTCCCCCTGAACCAATGCAGCCAAAACCTCTAACTTTATTGATGATCCCACTTATTCTTTGGCAGAAATACTCTCTTGATCAGCTTCAGAGGTAATCATATAAGCATAGGCCGGAAAAAAGGTTTCTAATCTTTTGATTGGGTAAGTGTGGAAGGGAACTCTGTCTTGGGGAAACTGGACACAGAGTCTTGTCCCAACCATGAAACCTATTTCCCATTGATGAGTCTGTAAGACTCTCTTGCATATGCCTCAAGGAGAACAACTTGTTCCTCCTTGGTGAGTTCTTCTGCTTCTCCCTCAAAGAAGAATTCAGGCCCATAGTATTCAGACAGATACCTTACTGTCTTCCCATTCTTCAACTCAACAGTTGTGATCTCTCTGTATGCAAATTCATCTTGATGAGAGCCTTCAAGCAGCAACTGGAGTTCACTCTTTTGAAGATCTTCAAGTCTTTTGTATAACAACCCCTTCTTGATCATTTTGTTCTCAAGTATAGATAGAGGGGTTGATTTTGAGGTGTGTGCTCTCTTGAATTCTTCAATAATTTCCCAGGGTGAGACTACGATGGCCAACATAATTGCAGCATTCAAAGTCTTTCTTACTTGGCCATGATATCTACTTGGTATGTTTTTCTTGTGTATTCTGGAACTTACCCTGGGGTCTGGCCAAATCCTCACTCTTTCTCTTTGATGTTGGAATGTATGTCTAAGAGTGTACAACCTCTGAGCTTGTTTCTTCATTGCTTGAATGGATGAGGACTGAGGGAAGTCCTTGTCAACCATTTTGAGAAATTGCTCATCATGCTGCTTCTACTGTTCTTCTTCTTCAATCTTAACTTTAACCATTTGCCTTTGAGTTTCAGGAGTTATTGTTTGTGATTGACTCCTAGGCTCAGGTTTCTTCATTTTGATAATAGCAGATATTGGCAGACTATCCTCTTCATCCTCTTCTTCTTCATCTTCCATCCTCAACACCCTTCTTTTTCTTTTAGGTGCATCACTGGTGGTAGATTGAGTGGGTTTCTTTGGTAAAGGGGTTGGTTTAGAGGGTTGTGAGGTTGGTTGTTTTGAGGATTGTGAGGGTAATTGTTTTGGAGGTTGAGAGGTTGGTTGTTTTGAGGGTTTTGAGATTGGTTGTTTTGGTTGTGGGGTTGATTTTGAAGGTTGTTTTGGAAAGGGAGATTTTAAGGGCTGCTCTATCATTTTGTTTGTGAGGGTGGCTTTGGATAACTTAGCCATGTCAGATCTCTTCCCAGCACCAGCTTCATCTAAAGCTTCTATGATCAGACCTTTGTTGAAGCTTTCAGAGGAGCATATATTGGTGGTTATCTCCAAAATGCTATCTCTAGACCATGACTTGACTTCAATGATAGGTCTTCCCAAGTGTTTGGATAGAAATCTGATCATAGCCTCCAATCTTTCCCTTTCTTCTTCATTGCAGCCTGCCCATCGATTCTCAATCTCCTGAATCTCAAGCCTTCTGATCTCTGAATCAAGTTTGGCAGTATCAAATCCTTGCCTGAAGAGCTGATCAATAATCCTGTCCATGGATCTGTTGTGTTGCTCATCAGCTTCTTTGATCATCTTATCCAACCTCTTCTCATCCTCAGTTTGTTCACCAACACTCTTCTTTCTCTTGTAAGTAATGATCTCTTTGCCTTTATTTTCCTCCTTGGCTTCTTCCTCTTCAACTCTCTTTCTTTTATCATCTTTCACTGACTTAGACTCCCCCTTTTTGGGTGCATTGGGTTCAGGGGTTTGAATGTCAGAAAGTTTCTTTGATACAACATCATCCACAAGGGTTTGAAGATTTGAGGAAATCCTCTCATCAATGGTTTGATGGACAATAGTAGTGATGATGGGAGTGATGAGAGGTAAGGAAGATTTGAAAACAGCAGCAATTTGCTCAGAGGGGTTCTCTCCCTGAGAAATGGTGCCTGAAACAGAGGCTGGTGGCTTGTTTGATTTGAGTGGCTCAGTGTTTGGTAGAGCTTCAACAGAAGCAGCCATCTGTGGATTAATTGGGGCAGATGGACTTGATTCCTGAGACATGTTGGCAAGCAGTTCTTTTAATCTGCAAACCTCAGCCTCAAGAAAGGTGTTTTGGGCTAAAATTTCAAAGAAAAAGCCCAGGTCATCATATGTATAAGCTGAATCAACTGACCTCCTAAGTGAATCAGGATGAACATGTGCTGAGTGTAGATCAGTAATCACATGTGCCCCTTTGTCTTGGAACTGGGGACTTCCCGCCTCAGGAGCAAGTCCTTCATTGGCAGTTGCCTCTGGTGAGGTCTTAGAGATGATAACTGCTTCATCCTGTTCATGTGTTGAAACAGGGGAAGAGGTAGCCTCACCAGATGTTCTAGTCTCCATATCTACACTAGGAGATTGAACTTTATAATCCCTATGCTGTGGGTTGTCAACTACATTAGGATCCTCTCCCTCAGCTGTTGAGGTTTTCCTAGTGTTAACAGGTTTCTGGGGAGGGGTAGAGGAATGTAGTTGAGTCAGCACTTGTGCAATGACTGCAGTTGGGCTTGTAGGGGTGGTATCAGTGGGAGATGGAGGTGAAAAGGATTGCACCTGGGAAGAGTGGTGCTCTTCAATGGCAATCTTCTCAAGTGAGATAGATTCCAGTAATGTGGTTTCCCCAATGTTGGTTGCATCAAGATCCTGTTGAGAGGATACCTGAGCGGTTTCAGCTGGTGGAGTCATTGAAACTACAAGGGGATTAAGGCTTGTAGTTTCATCCTGCGTTTGTGCTGCAAGGGCATCATCAGGGGACTCAACTCCCTGAGTAGCCTTTTTGGTTTTCTTGGGTTTTGGTTTGGAGGGGACTTTAGATCTGGAGGTGGAGGCTGTGGGTTCCATCTGCTTGGGTTTTAGCAGTTTGGCAGCCTCTTTGAGTTGTGGATTTGAGTTGTGCCTGGAGTATACCTCTGGCAAAACTACAAGAGCAGGGACTCCAAGGCCAACAGGGCCATCAGATTTTAATTGATTTAGAATTATGGCCATAAGAAACCTTGGATATAATATCCATCTATTTGCCACAGGTTTCATTGCCAAATCTTTTAATTCCAAAAAGATAATTTCAGAAAAATTTAGGCTTTGATGTTCAAGGATAGAATACAATACCTGTTGCCACCTGGATGACATTTGATCCCATGAGGATGTTTTGGGGGAAAAACAGACATTGATCATGTGGAAAATAAGTCGCTCAACATCATGGAAGTGCTTCTTCAGAATGGTAGTAGCACTTAGGTCACCCTCATAACCATGATTAGCAAAAGATAGATCAATGGTCCCTTTGGGGTATTTGGTGGTATAGGTGGCATCATTCAGGTCTAGGGTTTGACGAATGATCTCAGAAGTGATGACAACCCGTTTCTGGTTGACAAACGACTGGAGAGTGATGGTGTCGTCATTCTCAGCAGTATGAACAGTGACGTTTGTCCAAAATTGGCAAAGGGTATCGGGATAGATGGTAGGATTCAAGAGAAAGGCTGTGCGGTATTGGGAATCAACCATCAAATCAATAGCAGCATCAAACTTGTTCCAAAAGGGTGATTTGGTAAGGTAAGCGACACAGTTGTGTCGAGGTTTGATTTGCATGGTCGCCATTAATGGAAGATGAACGTTTGGAAAGTGAGTTATGAAAAGTTTGAAGTTAGGGTTAGGTATATATAGGTTATGAAACGGCTGAAAGAAAACAACTAAAAGTTTTGGTGTGAGTCATCAGGTGTTAGAAAACAACTGAAGACATGGTTTTAACTTTCAGATGTTGTAAACAACTGAAGACTTGGTGTTGGTCATCAGTAGTTGTAAACCACTGAAGACTTGGTATTGGCATCAGTTGTTTGGAAATGAAACAGTAGTTGTCGTCAATTCACAAAGTTCAGTTGTTTCAATGACCTTAACATTTACTCATCAGATCATCTGATTTTCAGATGTTTCATTGGTCATCAGTACTTATTTATTATAAAAGACATCAGTAGTTTGAACTACATCAGTACTTTCTAACAAATGAAGTACTTCGGTACTTTTAAGTAATTTAGTCTTCAGTAGTTATAAAAACTGCTGAAGATAAAATGACTTATCAGCACTTATTTTTGACAAAAGTATACTAATGCTCATCAGTATTTATTGACTAAGAGCATCAGTAGTTGTCAAATTATTCTAGTTGCAGCATACCAAGCCTGAGTACAAGATTATGAAAAGTTGCACTATCCAAAGGCTTAGTAAATATATCTGCAAGCTCATCAGTACTAGGCACAAACTTTGGATTAATCAGACCTTTTTCATAACAATCCCTGATAAAATGATGTCTGATCTCAATATGTTTGGTCCTAGAATGCTGGACAGGATTCTTAACAATACAAAGAGCTGAAGCACTATCCATTAATAAAGGAGTCTTAGTCTCTTTAATGTCATAATCCAATAATTGATTTTGAAGCCAGAGTACCTGAGATGTACAGCTTGCAGCTGCAATATATTCTGCTTCAGCTGTGGATGTAGCAACTGAAGTTTGTTTCTTACTCTGCCAAGAAACCAAACAGTTGCCTAGAAATTGGCATCCAGCAGAAGTTGATTTTCTGGTTAACTTACACCTGCATAGTCACTATCAGAGAAAGCAACCAATTTGCAAGAGTGCCCAGTGGAATACCAAAGTCCTAGAGATTGAGTTCCTTGCAAATATCTAAAGATCCTCTTGACTGCAATCATATGGGAATCCTTAGGAGCAGCCTGAAATCTAGCACAAACACAAGTTGCAAACATAATATCTGGTCTAGAAGCTGTTAGGTACATCAAGGAACCAATCATACATTTGTAAAGAGTTTCATCAACTGCTTTACATTTTTGATCAGCATCCAGTTGTGTGTTGCTGCACATGGGAGTAGAACAAGGTTTACAGTTTTGTAAATCAAACTTGGTTAACAAATCTTTTGTGTATTTTGACTGATGAATTAAAGTTCCATCAGTCAGTTGTTTGATTTGCAAACCCATAAAGAACTGTAATTCTCCCATGGCACTCACTTCAAACTTTTGTTGCATCAATTTAGTAAATGCATCACACAACTGTGGATCAGATGATGCAAAAATAATGTCATCAACATAAATTTGAACAAGGAGCTTATGCATGCCTGCTTTCTTTATGAACAAAGTTTTATCTATGGAGCCTCTAGTGAAATTATTTTGAAGAAGAAAGTTAGATAATGTTTCATACCAGGCTCTAGGTGCTTGTTTCAACCCATAAAGAGCCTTATCAAGCTTATACACCCAATCAGGATGTTTATGATCTTCAAAACCTGGTGGTTGACACACATAAACCTCTTCTTTTATTTTACCATATAAAAATGCACTTTTGACATCCATTTGAAAAACTTTAAGGTTATGAAAAGCAGCATAAGCTAAAAACAATCTAATTGCCTCCAGTCTGGCTACAGGGGCAAAGGTTTCATCATAATCAATACCTTCTTCTTGTGAAAACCCCTGTACAACCAGTCTGGCCTTGTTCTTGACAATTTGGCCTTTTTCATCAGTTTTATTCCTAAACACCCATTTAGTGCCTATTGCACACTTACCTTGGGGTAGAGGAACCAGTTCCCACACTTGCTGTTTTTGAAATTGAAGAAGCTCAAGCTGCATGGCTTCAACCCATCCATTGTCCCTTAATGCCACATGATAATTTTTTGGCTCTTGCTGACTGATGATGAGAGCATAGAGACAGAAATTGGACAATTTACTTCTTGTTGAAACACCAGTATTAATGTCACCAATGATCTGGGACATGGGATGATTCTTCAATTCTTGATATGCAATAATATCTGTGCAAGTGTTTGTAGGAGATTCAGCAGCAACAGATGTTGATTCAGACTCTTGAAACCTAGACTGAGATGACAGTTCAAATGAAATAGAGGATTCAGAGATTTCATCAGCATTTGTTGTGGATGGAGCTGCTGAGGCTACAGGAACATCAAGTGTAGTAGAAACACGCAGATGATTACTACAACTTGCACTTGTACCATCAGATGGAGAGGATGGAATTTCAAAAATAATAACAGGTGGAGACTGATATGGAACATATTGCAGTATGTCCAAGTCGAACATCTCAACAGGGTTTTGAGGAATCTTGTCTTTTGGAGATTCATTAAACTTGACATGCAAAGTTTCTTCAACAATCTTTGTTCTGCAATTGAAAACTCTGTATGCCTTGCAAGTAGATGAATACCCAACAAAATACCCTGCATCCACCTTGGATTCAAACTTCTGAAGTATATTCTTTGTGTTAAGAATATAACATGGACACCCAAATGCTCTAAAGAATGAAATCAAAGGGGCCAAATGATGTAAGAGCTCATAAGGAGTCTTCATCAACCTCTGATTCACTAATACTCTATTCTGAACATAGCAAGCTGTGTTGACAGCTTCAGCCCAAAAGGTTAGTGGCAAACCTGAGTCAGGCAACATTGTCCTTGCGGCTTCAATAAGGGTCCTGTTCTTTCTCTCCACCACTCCATTTTGCTCAGGAGTTCTTTGAATACTATATTGTCTTTTGATTCCCTTAGACAAATATAATTCATCAAGAGTGTGATTCCTAAACTCTGTCCCATTATCACTTCTCACACATTTGACTGGAAGTGAATGCTGCTTTTCCACATGCAACACAAAATAAATGATACTTTGAGCAGCCTCATCCTTGGAATGCAAGAAGAAAGTCCATACAAATCTGGAATAATCATCCACAATTACCAGACAGTACTTTTTCTTTGCCATACTCATTTCTCTCACAGGACCAAAGAGATCCATATGCAGTAATTGCAAGCAGGCAGTGGACTTGGGTTCTTCTATAGGAGGGAATGAAGCTTTGTGTTGCTTTCTTTTTAAGCAAGCTGGACAGTTATCATCACACTTGAACTCCTTCAATGGCAAACCTCTCACTAAACCATGATGAATGAGCTGATTCATGTTCTTCAGATTCACATGACCAAGCCTTCTATGCCATAGTTCAGATTCTTGAGGAGAGGCTTTGGAGAACAGACATGGATGGCCTTTAAGATCGATTTTCTTTGATAGATCTAAAGCATATACTCTTCTAATCCTGTTGGCCTTCAGGAGAGTATATTCATCCAATATCTTGTCAATCTTGTTCAAAACTTTGGAAGACAGAATCCTACAGTTTTGACTTGTGAAAAGTGCAACATGCCATTTATCACACATTTGACTAACACTCAAAAGATTGTATTTGAGGTTCTCCACATGGTTAACATCATCAAATCTTATCTCCCCATTTGAGACAAAACCTTTCCCAATGATGTAACCCTTGGCATCATTTCCAAAAGAAACAAATCCCTTCTTCCCTTGAGAATAGTCATGAAGAAGAGAGCTGCTCCCTGTCATATGCATGGATCCTCCACTGTCTACATACCAGATGCTTCTTTGGCATGCTGAAGAACCCTGCATTTTTCACAAACATTAGTTAGCCTTTGAGACCCAAACCTTTTTGGTTTTGGGTCTGTTTTCATCAACAGATGTTAAACTAACAGATTGTGCATGATTAACAGCCTTTGAAGATGTAGATGGTGCTGAAAAGGATTCCTTGGATTTTGGCTTAGGTGTCCTTTTCAGTGGTTTAATCACAGAAACATCTAATTAGTTAACTCTTCCCAATAGATGTTGAACCATCATCACAAGTTGTGTCTGATTGGTTGTCAAGGTTTTCAACTCAGTTGACACATCAGTACTTGTTGATGACTTGTTCTTGTGATTCACTACATTCTTCTTTTGAAAAGACACAGACTTAGTATGAGTTTTTAATATTCCCTGAGGAATATTTTCAGCTGTTGTTTGACAAACCCCTTCCTGCTTTGTGACTTTTTAAAAAAGCTTTGGTTTATCAGATTGAGATGATTGAGGTACAAACTTGGTTTTAAATTCATCTTTCATTTTATGCATTTGCTTCTTAATGACTTTCTCTTTGTTGAATTTTAAACCCTTGTTATACCAGCATTCATCAGTAAGATGATTGAACAAACCACATATTTCACATGGCTTTCTTTTCATCTTTTCTTGATCAACTGCTGAAGATGATGAAACTACTGAAGATTTGTTCTTCAGTACTTTCTTCCTTTCAGTACTTTTGGGAAGTACTGAAGGATTTTCAACAACTGAAGATTTGTTCTTCAGAAGTTTTCTATCAGTACTTTTGAGATTCCTGATAGATTTTTCAGCAGTTTTCAAGGAATGCTTGTTTTCCTCTGATTTGAAATGCTCTTCAGGTGTTGTGTTTTGTCCTTCAGTACTTTGAGTACCTTGTGGAACAACACCTGAATTTCCCAGTCTCTTCTTGATCAAGTCTTTCGAAGCAGTGGGACCATCAGTAATTTGATCAGCTGAGGTACTCACACTATCTTCATCCTCAGATTTTGAATTATCATTTGAGGATGAAACACCTGATGATGTGGTTTGGGAATGACAATCATCCTCAGATTTTACTTCTAATTTGGAAGTAAAATCTGTAGGAGGTATGGTATGATTATACCCAATCCCAAACTTCACATTAGAAGCAGTTTGCTTACTGAGAAGCATTTCAAATCCCTTGCATGATGTTACCCAGCGTTCACAATCAACTTGGGTAGCTGCAAGTGTTTCTTTGAGATTCTTGTGATTTTCCAGAATGACCTCTACCTTTGCTTTTTCATCAGTGATTTAACACTTAAGTTTATAAATCTCCTCATCCTTCTCTTTTAAAACAGACTCAAACTCAGTTTTTCTTTTGGAAATTGCTTTTTCCAGGTCAAGGTTTTGATTAATTAAAGCTACATTTGCTTCCCTAATAGAAACAAAAGCAGCTATGCATGACTCAGAACATAACTTGGCCTTAGCCTCAGAAGATACCTGTGGTACCTGTGATGATGAAGGATTTTCATCAGTGGACTCCAAGGCCATTAGAGCAAGATTTCCAAAAGGGTTTTCACCACCATGTTGACCAGCACCAGCAAATTGTTCAGAATAACCAGAGACATCATCTGGTAAGCTGCTCCAGTCAACAACCTCAGGGGTGAAAAAGCTCTGATGAGATTGAGATTGAGATTGCTGATTTGTTTGAGATGGTTGAGGATCAGGTAGAGCATGTGGTTGTTGAGCCATGGATACAGGAACTTGACCAGACTGAGGCATGTAAAAACATGGATAAGGATATGGCATTGGACTTTGAGGGACAAAGTATGCAGGAGATGATTGATGTTGTAAATGATGATCAGAACTGGTAGAATGTTGCCCTTTGGATTGTGAGCTATTGCTTGGAAAAGTCACAAAGGGTGCAGATGAGTTAGATCCTGATGATCTACAGTCTCTAGCAAAATGTCTAAGTCTATGGTACTTGTGACATCTCAACTTACTCTTGTCAAAACCAACCTTGGTTTTGCCAGAGAGACCAGAGAATTTTCTACCTGTTCTTTTGTAGAACTTTTGCGATCTGATATTGATCAATGCCATTTGGCTCAGAATATCCATCTCTTCCAGATCATCATCAGCAATTCCTTTCAAATCATCCATCATAAAACACAAATTATCAACACTAAAACCTGAGTTACCCTCAACTCCAACAAAAGCATGATTTCCACTGTTTGAAGAGAAATCAATATGCTCATCATATGAACTTTCAGATGAAGCATATTCAGACTCATGACCAACCAGAGCAGTGTTACCTGGTACAAAGTCATCAGTGAGCTTTCCAGATGAAGATAGTTTCCTTTTCTGTTCTATCTCTCTATCAAATGTTAAGAGTTTCCCATAAAGTTGGGTGCGAGATAGAGTATCCCGATTTGCACTAGAGCGTAGGACAATGGTATAAGTGTCCCATCTCTCAGGCAGGGATCTGAGGAATCTGTTATTCATCTGGCTGTTTGTGTATTCATGTTGAACCATTTTTAGCTCAGAGATCAAACATGAAAATCGCTCAAACTGTTAAGTCAATGTCTCACCCTTCCTATGAGAGAATGTCTCATATTGCTGGGCAAGGATTTCTCTGTTGTTTGCTAAGACCTCATCAGTTCCTCCAAATTGTTCCTTCAGAGCAACCCATAGATCATAAGCAGTTTCATGATGCATAAGCCCAGAATAGATTTCATTAGGCAGTGCCATGGCCAAAATTCCACGGGCTTTAGCATCAATCTCAAACAGCTTTAAATCCTCATCAGAATATTGTTCCTTCTTCTTAGGAACCATCTCATTGGTTTCAGGATTACTCATCATAGGCTTATATGGTCCATGAACCACAGACTTCCAACAACCTGAACTGTTAACAGACAGGTGATGGAGCATTCGGCGTTGCCATATGTTATACTCACTCCTAACAAGCATCGGAGGCTTAGTTGAGGAGCCAGTATTGTGAGGATCATTGATTGAAGTAGTCATTTTCACTAATTCAATCGAATTCAATGAGATTAAAATCAGTCTAGTTTAAAAACTCAACAACACAATTAGAAAACACAATTTGAATCTCAATTAATTAACCGGAAGCAACAGAAAAGCAATCTCTATAATCAATTCTTGCAAAAATGCTAATTCGATCAAACTTAGCTATCAAAAGAGCAGTTTCAATGATCAATTGTTAGATCGATAAATGATTAACCAGCTCTGATACCATTTGATAGGATCGGATCAATTAGATTTGAATTTTGCAGCGGAATATAACAAAATAAGATCGAATTCAAGTAAGAAAATGATGAATATGCAAATACACAATGACGATTATAGAGAGAGAATATTTCTGTTAAAGGAATGTTTTCATTCACGCGTAATGCTTCGGTTAGAATACAATTAGGTCAACATCCCTTATATAGAGGAATGTGACGTCTGCTGATGTCACTTGATAGTGACATCTAACAGAATTATACAAAACAACTGAAACAATGCAAACTACTGAAATGTTCTCAACAACTGATCACATCTCAGAGAATGCTAAGTACAAGAACATAAAACTACTGACTTACAACTACTGAAACAATAAACTACTGAAAGGAAAATTGCAAGTACTGAAAAGGAAAAACCATCACAACTACTGAAGTTAATAACTTCAGCTGTTGTGACAACTACTGATCACTCTAGTCTTCAGTCTTTGTCTTCAGTACTTCACTTTCAGACTTTGTCTTCAGTTTTTTACTTTCAGACTTTGTCTTCAGACCTTTGTAATCAGCTGATGTCCTCAGCTGTTGTGATCTTTTTCAGTAGTTGTAATGTCTGTGGGACTTAGAGGTTTTTCTGATCAGGCTCATTGGTTCTTTTGGTCCAACACTCTTCGATCACTAGCTTCCTCAGTTCACTCCACCTCATCCTTTTGATTGCCCTAGTACCCTCAGCCTAGACAATGTTGTCCCACTAGCACAAGGCCGAGTCCACAAACGAGTGAGTGGCAAAATTCACCTTCTGGTCCTCTCGGCACTCGCTGATCTCAAGGACAACCTCCATCTCCCTTACCCATCGGTGAGCAGCAGCAGCAGTGCCATTACCATCAAAGGTAGGGGGCTTGCACCTTTGGAATGCCCCATAATTACAGCCTCATGCTGCCTCAGGCACACGCTCTTCTTCCTCCTCTTCTTCATCAGAAGGGATAATGGGGAATCGAGCAGACAAGCTGGGGGAAGATTTGATAAGAAGGCAAAGGTGACAAGAAGCTTTGTGGCGGTGAACCAAGAAAGAAAGGACTATGTTGGGCCACATCCTAAGTGTGGAAAGTGTAATTTTCATCATCCGTAAGCGGCGTCGTGCCGGGTGTGCATGAACTGTAGGCGCTCGGGACATTTTGCAAAACATTATAGGGTGGCGCCCAATTTGGTTGCACCGATTAATGCAGTTAATCCGGCAGAAACGCCAAGGTTTGTTATGAGTGTGGAAGCCCTGATCATTATCGGAACGTGTGCCCTAGGCTGAATCAGGCACTAGGCCAACACGGGAATAATCAAACTCAAGTGAGGGCAATAGCTGGTAATCAAGGACAGGGGAATCAAGGGAATGTTGTCCGAGGACGTGCGTTTGTGATTGGAGCAAATGACGCTCATCAGGACCCGAATGTTGTTACGGGTACGTACCTTCTCAATAATCATTTTGTATCCGTATTATTTGATACCGGGGCAGATAATAGCTTTGTGTGCTCTAAATTTGCACCTCTTCTTGGTTTGAACCCTAGTTGTTTAGAGACTAGCTATTCGGTAGAAATGGCAAATGGTACATTTGTGAAAGCTAGTGAGATAATTAGAGGGTGCACGATTACGTTAGAGGACCATGCCTTTGACATAGATCTAATACCTTTTGAATTGGGAAGCTTCGATGTAGTAGACGGGATGGATTGTTTATCGAAATGTGGAGCCAAAATTGTCTGCCGAGAGAAGGTGGTGCGAATCCCTATGCCTAATGGCGATGTGCTCAAGATTCAAGGAGAACGACTAGGAAGAAATCTAAGGATTATCTCTTGTATGAAGACCCGCCAATACCTACAGAAGCAATGCTATGCATTCTTAGTGCATGTAGTGGAAAAGAAACCAGAGGAAGGGAAACTAGAAGACATTCCGGTGTGCGAGACTTTCCGGAAGTATTCCCTGACGATTTGTCCGGTTTGCCCCCTCCTCGACAAGTAGAATTCCGTGTAGATTTGATTCTTGGAGCGACACCTGTAGCAAAGACGCCATATCGGTTAGCACCATCAAAATGAAAGAATTATCAAGTCAACTACAAGAGCTGTTAGATAAGGCTTTCATACGACCAAGTAACTCGCCATGGGGAGCACCGATATTGTTTGTTAAGAAGAAGGATGGAACGTTTCGAATGTGCATAGATTATCGTGAGTTGAATAAGTTGACTGTGAAGAATTGATATCCACTTCCCAGGATCGATGACCTATTTGATCAATTACAGGGAGCTTCGTATTTCTCTAAGATTGATCTTCGATCGGGTTATCATCACTTGCGGGTTCATGTGGAGGATATACTGAAGATAGCGTTTAGAACTAAATATGAACATTACGAGTTCTTAGTCATGCTGTTTAGGCTGACCAACACCCCATCAGTGTTCATGGATCTGATGAACTGGGTATGCAAACCCTATTTGGATAAGTTTATAATCGTGTTTTTTAGATGATATTCTCATCCATTATCGATCGAAGGAAGACCATGAATAACACCTACGAGCGATACTCAAGTTATTAATGGAAAAGAAACTTTACGCCAAGTTCTCGAAGCGTGAATTTTGGTTACGAGAGGTGAAATTTTTAGGACACGTGGTTAAGGAGAAGGGAATCCACGTTGATCCTGGAAAGATTGAAGCGGTTAAAAAGTAGGATACTCCTAAGACGCCTTCGAAGATACGACAATTCTTAGGATTGGCTGGTTACTATTGACAACTCATTGCAAACTTCTCCAAGCTCGCTCAGCTGTTGACAATGTTAACACAGAAGGATAAGAAGTTTGATTGGGGACATAAGCAAGAAGAGGCATTTCAGACGTCGGAGGAAAAATTGTGTAATGGGCCAATATTGACCCTCCCTAATGGATCCGATGACTTTGTAGTGTTCTGCGATGCATCACATCAAGGCCTAGGTTGTGTGCTTATGCAAAAGGATAAGGTGTTTTCTTACACCTCACGTCAGCTTAAGGTTCACGAAAAGAATTATACGACACATGACCTGGAGTTAGGTGCGGTGGTATTTGCACTTAAGATATGGAGGCACTATCTGTACGAAACTAAGTGCGTTATCTACAATGATCACAAAGTTCTTCAACACATTTTTTATCAAAAGGAACTGAATATGCACCAAAGACGATGGGTGGAACTTCTCAGTGACTATGATTGTGAGATCCGATATCATTCTGGAAAGGCAAACGTAGTGGCCAATGCCTTGAGTAGGAAGGAACGTGTTAAACTCCTACGTGCATGAGCATTAGGTGAAATAACCATAAATTTCCCTTAGATATAAATATGTATGTGTGAGTGTATGTATAGATATAATATAAAAGAGTTAAGATAATATTAAAATTTAGAATAAACAAACAAATAATAACAACCAAATTATTGCTCACGACTAGAGTTAAACATATATTTTAGTTTTAACACATACTATAATAATTTTACATATCATTAATAATCAAATAAGGATAATAATTATAATAATAAGAAATTTTAACGGTAATACATCAAGAAAAATAATATACATATAGATATAATAATAGTAAAACTAAGTGGAATTATTTGATTGGCTAATACAAGCCCCATTGTTTTACTAGTTTCTACTTTCTTCATCTTGTTTGACCATGTTCTCTAACATCTAAAACAAGAAGCTTTGAACAATCCTTTTGTTTATCTTAAATCTCACTCAATATCATATAGGAAAATTGAAAACAACCTCACGAAATAGCCTTGAAACCCTCACTTTTGTCTTGTGAATATTGTTCTTAAAAACCCAGATTTATTATCAATCTTAACCATACTACACCTTAGCCTTCCTTCGTTTCTCTCTCGGTGAAAACTTTCGTTCACCATCTACTTTCTCCGGCCAACCTTTGTGCACTCTAAACTCAATGATCGACACACCACTCATTACCTCCATCATGTATAACCTTCGTTGGCCACCAGAAGCACCATAAACTTATCGTCGTTGCTGCAACCATTTTCCGTTGAGCGTTACGTTTCTTCCGGTGATTCACGTTTTCCTTATAGATCTCTTCCGAATGATGACTGAGGTAACCGACAATGCACCTTAAAACTAATTTGTGGGCCTATCATCGTTTGTATTTTAGTAATTAGAAATTAAGGTTGCTTCTAAATATTATTTAGTGACGTGAGATGAGATTTAAAACAAAATAAAAGAAGATGATAATGTCAAGTGCTTAGTAAATATTTAAAACTATAACTAATATTTTTTTTCTAGTTGTCATACTAGAAATACCTTTCACTTTTGTAAAAAAAATGAATGATTATGGATTCTAAACTCTAAGATTATAGTATTTTGATGAACGGTTTTGTTTAATAGTATTACTTTCTTTTCTTTCTTTTACCCTTTCATAAATTTTTGTTATTTTTGTTTTAGTCCAAGCTCACATTCGTTTGACTTAACAACATATTACAACCAAAATTTATTTGAATATTCATATTTATGTGCTAAACTTTATTAGCCTGATAAACAACAATTATTATATGTATTTTTTTGTATAAGTATTTTATTATAATATGTGTATGTATGGTCACATTATAAACAAAGGTTTCATCAATGAGTTTCATTTTTTTAATTTACTTTTCATAAAAAAAACATATGATAGATATGTAATTTAGAGAAATTGTTGAAGTCATACAATGAAATTTTTTTAAGGAAAAGACAATAAAATAAAATAAAAAGAGTCGTAATAATGTTACTATATTAAAGGTAAAACATATTATATTAATATAATTATATACCTAAAAGCCTCGTAAACAAATGACTAACATCTAAAGTTAGAATGATGATCTCATAAAATACAAATTATTTGTAGGCTATCACGACCCCCTTTAGGAAACAAGTCTAACATCTTTGTGACAAGTTAGTCAAGGTACAGATTCTTACCCCACCCTTTATTGTTATGGTATTAGATTTGATTAAGGAAACCCTTTGACTTTCACCTTCCGTTGAAATTCCTAAACGTCTTTGACATTCCTATTTGTTTCAATTGGTCGTGCGTTTATTAATATCATGATTTATTATTATTTCGTCATTTTACCTTGGATTTAGTATTATTTTACATGCGATTGAAAATTATTGAATTGAACTCATTATCGCATGTTCTTATGTTATGATATGATTATGTATTTATTTAGCGTTTGGATTAAAGAACACATTTGGTATATATTATTGTAGCACTAGTTTAGTTTGTTGTATTCTGTTACCCGAGCATGTCCCTACTTGTGGGGGTGACCACAAGCATGTCATTGCGGCATCGATGACGTGGCACCAACCGTGACGGTGAGCAGAGATCACGGCGTCTCCTTCGGTACTTGCGAGGTACATTGGCCATATTATTTTGGGAGGCGTATGGACTGGTCCTAGGATATATGCATATGATTATGGTGGATGGTTATTGTGTATGCCCACACTCCATTTCACGTTTGGTACATAGAGTCTGTAGCTCTACGTGCATGTCTCTTCAGATATAAGTTATTCGGCTCAATGGGTACATCCATATGATACGATTTACTTTATTGACTTGTCTTACCTTGCATCGTATCATTTTGTGTTACTTTATCTCTCAATGTTATTGCAGTTATTATTAGTATTACTTATGCCTTTATCCGTACTGGACATTCGGCTCATTCCATAAATATTTGTTTCCACAGGTTCACAGGTTACTCCGGGCAGGGTGTGAAGAGAGATAAATTAAGCTCTAGGATTTTTGAACAGTGAAAGATAACCATTTTTTGTACCATGTGCTAGTTATCTAGTTTTGGCTGATTAAATAATATGTAACGAATACTTTACCCTAGAGCTCTCAACGATGTTTTGATGATGTACTCCTAATGTTTCAAATCATGGAATTATGTCTTATGTTATGATTACTATGATAATAACACGTCAGCCCTAATCGGGTTGGGGTGTTACAGTTATGGTATCAGAGCTAAGGCTCTTTCCTGTAGAAAACTTAAACATTAATAATTAAGACATGTGACAATTGGGTAGACATTTGGGTTAGGGTTCCATATAATTCTATCATTTATTCTCTATTATCCCTATACGCTAATCTTGTGTCCATTTCTTTTTGATGCCTCCACGTCGTCAACCCCGTAGGAATGTCTGTAGGACAAATCGAGTGCATGTTGACACTGCTTCAAACGAGACCCCCGTTGATCCGAACATGGTCTCTGCTATCAACCAAGTTTTTGCCGGATTGTTGCCTAACCTTGTCGCGCAAACTGTGGATGCAGTTCTTCACCAAACTCATTCTGAAAGTCGTGATAACTCTAATCGGGATAACCCAATTGATGAGAACAACACATATAACTCTACTGAAGGCATTCATGTGTGGATCCAGAGGTTCCAAAAGCAAAATCCAAGGTCATTCAGTCATGCAACTACTCCCATTGATACGAGAAATTGGATAGCCCATATTGAGAAGATCTTTGAAGTGTTGGGTGTTGTGGACGAGTACAAGGTCAGATTAGCCACGTACAAATTGGAGGATGATGCACAAACCTGGTGGGAAGGACTTATGCAAATCAGAGGAGGGAAAGCCTATGCAACTACTCTTTCGTGGCCTGATTTTCGTACTATCTTTTATGATAAGTTTTTCTCTGCAGCTGACAGAGAGGCCTACATCAGAGAATATGCCGTCATCCGACAAGGGAATGATGAACCAGGGTCAGAGTTCATTACTAGATTTGCAAGGTTGGCTAATATTGTGGGGGAAGCAGCCGGGTCTGCAATAGTTCAAGCAGAAAAGTGTAAATGGGTAGTGTTTGATCGAATCCGAAAGTCGATCATGTATATGAAGTATAAAGATCTTACGGAGGTGGCTGATGCAATCAAGACATTTGAATTTGACATAAAAGAATTCTTATCTCGGAAAGGAGACAACAAGAAAAGGGATAGAGATGGACACCGAATTCAGCCCACAGGCCAGTCATCAAATGCTGCTAATCATTCAAAGGATCATAGAGTTCAACCAAGTCGTAACAACGGATATCAGACCCGACCATGGCTGCCTATAACCCATAACCAGATTCAACCGTTTAAAGGTACTATTAGGGCACAACCACTAAATCAACATGGAAACCCAAACCAGACTTTGATTCCGCCATGTAACACTTATGGGAAAGGTCATCGAGGCATTTGTCATCGAGCTATGGGAAATTGTTTCCGGTGTGGTCAAGCGGGGCATATGATCAGGGATTGTCCAAAACAAGAGAACAAGAGGAACACTGGTGGGTCTAATGCACAATCTAACATCGGAGGAAGAGTTTTCGCACTTACTGCTACTGAGGCTGCTAGTACACCAGGTACTGTATCTGGAACCCTTCAAATTGGTGAATGTGATATTTATGTGCTATTTGATACGGGAGCAACACACTCGATTGTTTCTCGTTTGTTTACTAGATACCTTATGATTGATCCCTCACCGTTAGATCATACTCTATCGATTTCAACTCCTATGGGAAACTCACTTATTATCACTCACATATATAAAGATTGTCCTATTCATGTTGACTCGATCGTGCGTAATGCGGATCTTTTGCCCATGCAAATGGGTGACTTTGATATTATTCTTGGGATGGATTGGTTAACGCAACATCATGTTACTATTAATTGCCATTCTCGACGAGTTATCTTCGGTGATCTTCATCATCTTGAATTTATCTATCATGGAATTCAACCTCATAAATCTCTTAAGATTATTTCAGCACTCAAGGCTCAAAAGTTGATATCGCATGGTTGTGGTGGATTCTTAGCGTCTATCTTGGATACCTCGATTATTGAAGATAACACCGATGACCATCCTATTGTTCGTGAGTATCCTGATGTATTTCCAGATGAATTATCCGGACTACCGCCAGACCGCGAAGTAGAGTTCTCGATCGACTTAATTCCTGGCGCCGAGCCTATCTCTAAGGCACCGTATCGCATGGCACCGTTAGAACTAAAAGAATTGAAAGAACAGTTACAGGAGTTATTGGAGCTTGGATTTATTAGGCCAAGCGTCTCACCGTGGGGCGCACCAGTCTTATTTGTAAAGAAGAAGGATGGTAGTATGCGGTTGTGTATTGACTACCAAGAGTTAAACAAGATTACCATTCAAAACTGTTATCCTCTACCCCACATCGATGATCTTTTTGACCAGCTTCATGGTGCCAAAATCTTCTCAAAAATAGATCTGAGGTATGGTTATCATCAGTTGAAGATAAGAGAGACAGATGTGCCTAAGTCTGATTTTTCGCACTTGTTACGGTCATTATGAGTTCTTGATCATGCCTTTTGGCTTGACTAATGCACCAACTGTATTCATGGACTTGATGAACCGAGTATTTCATGAATTCTTGGATAAATTTGTGATTGTTTTTATCGATGATATTTTAGTGTATTCTAGAAGCAAGGAAGAACATGAGGAACACCTGCGTAAAGTGCTTGAGACATTAAGGCAAAAGAAGTTGTATGCCAAATTTTCAAAATGTGAATTTTGGCTCAATCAAGTAGCATTCTTGGGTCACATTGTATCAGTAGAAGGAATTAAAATGGATCCAACGAAAATTAAGGCCATTACTAAGTGGCCTAGACCTACCTTCGCCAGAGAGGTCCGAAGTTTCTTAGGTTTGGCAGGCTATTATCGAAGATTTGTGGAAGGTTTTTCTGTTATTGCCTTACCCCTCACACAACTATTGAGAAAAGGAGTGAAATATTCTTGGAATGAAGAGCGGGAAAAAAGTTTTGAAGAGCTAAAGAAAAGACTTGTATCTGCCTCAATACTCACTCTTCCATCTGGTTCAGGCGGATTTCAGATTTATAGTGATTTCTCGAAGAATGGGCTAGGTTGTGTGCTGATGCAACACGGAAAAGTCATCGCCTATGCTTCCCGTCAACTGAAGCCTTATGAAATTAATTATCCGACACATGATTTGGAGTTGGCAGCAGTAGTCTTTGCATTAAAGATTTGGCGACATTATCTGTATGGCGAGACTTGTGATTTCTTTACCGATCATAAAAGCCTCAAGTATATATTTACACAAAAGGAGCTACATATGAGGCAAAGAAGATGGCTGGAACTTTTGAAAGATTACGATGCTAATATTCAGTACCACCCGAGGAAAGCGAATGTGGTGGCTGACGCTTTGAGTAGAATGAATTTTGGAGTTGTGTCTTGCCTTCAAATTCATCCGCATGTCATTTCAGAACTTGATAAGATGGGCATTGGTATTCAAGTTGGTAAATCTGATGGCTACCTAGCTAGAATGAAAATCGAGCCTGACCTCATCTCACAGATTAAAGAGGCACAACAACATGATGGAGAGTTGTGGGCAATAACAGAGAATATTCAGTTGGGGAAGAAGTCAGATTTTCGTGTGGAAGAACAAGGAGTAATTTGGTATGGGAAAAGATTATGTGTACCTGATGACTCCACCCTTCGTGAGTCATTACTAGCCGAGGCACATAGCTCGCCTTTTTCTATTCACCCAGAATCAACAAAGATGTATCGTGATTTACATTAAAACTTTTGGTGGAATGGCATGAAGGATATGTTGCAAGATATGTAAGTCGTTGCCCCATGTGCCAGCAAGTGAAGATTGAGCACCAACGAGCCAGCGGACTCTTGCAACCGTTGGATATTCCCGTGTGGAAATGGGATGAAATATCAATGGATTTCGTTATAGGCTTGCCCAAGACATTTAAGAAGAATGATGCTATATGGGTCGTTGTTGATAGATTATCCAAGTTAGTTCATTTTCTACCGATCAAACAAGGATTTTCAGTTAGCAAGTTATCAGAGGTGTTTCTTCAAGAGATTATTCGACTCCATGGCACTCCATCCTCAATTGTTTCAGATAGAGATCCACGTTTCACTTCTCGATTTTGGAAAGGCTTTCAAGCAGCTTGGGGCACACGATTGAAGTTTAGTACTGCTTTTCACCCACAGACAGACGGGTAGCCTGAACGTACGATTCAGACTCTTGAAGATATGCTCCGTGCATGCACACTCGAGTGGACAGGCTACAACAATAGTTGGCAAGCTAGTATCGGCATGGCTCTTTTTGAACTCTTGTATGGTCGGAAGTGTAGAGCACCGATATGTTGGGAAGAGGTTGGGGAAAAGCTCATTGAGGGACCCGAGTTAGTCCAAATTACATATGAGAAGGTTGTCGTCACATGAGAGAAATTAAAGGAAGCACAAAGTAGGCAAAAGAGTTATGCGGATCAACATCGTCGATCATTAGAATTCAAAGTTGGAGATCATGTGTTTTTGAAAGTCTCACCTTGTCGTGGCGTGCGCAGATTTGGGATCAAAGGAAAGCTTAGTCCTCGTTTCATCGGTCCATTTGAGATTCTTGAGAGAGTTGGAGAAGTTTCTTATCGTCTAGCATTGCCGCCTCAGCTTTCTCACGTTCATAACGTCTTTCATGTCCCTACTAAGAGGATATAATTATCATCCACTTCACGTCATTAGTTACCCGTTACATACGATCCAAGAAGACTTATCATATGAGGAAGAACCAGAAGCTATATTGGATTGACAAGAAAGAACCATGAGAAGAAAAGTGATTCCGTTTATCAAAGTCTTATGGAAAAATCACTCTGAGCGAGAAGCTACTTGGGAAACTGAAGAATCCGTTCGCGCTTTGTACCCTAGTCTATTTGAGAACTAAGTTTTCATGTATCAGATAACTGTGACCCATGTACTTTCATTTACATATGTCAGACAACTTTTGACTCCGCTACTTTTTTTAAATTCGTTAACTATTTTATGTCTTGACTTATAAATTTCGAGGACGAAATTTTCTTTTAGGGGGTAATAGTTGAAATAACCGTAAATTTCCCTTAGATATAAATATGTTTATGTGAGTGTATGTATAGATATAATATAAAAGAGTTAAGATAATATTAAAATTTAGAATAAACAAACAAATAATAACAACCAAATTATTGCTCACGACTAGAGTTAAACATATATTTTAGTTTTAATACATACTATAATAATTATACATATCATTAATAATCAAATAAAGGATAATAATTATAATAATAATAAATTTTAACGGTAATACATCAAGAAAAATAATATATATAGATATAATAATAGTAAAACTAAGTGGAATTATTTGATTGGCTAATACAATCCCCATTGTTTGACTAGTTTCTACTTTCTTTATCTTGTTTGACCATGTTCTTCAACTTCTAAAACAAGAAGCTTTGAACAATCCTTTTGTTTATCTTAAACCTCACTCAATGTCATATAGGAAAATTGAAAACAACCTCACGACATAGCCTTGAAACCCTCACTTTTGACTTTGAACAATCCTTTTGTTTGACCATGTTCCATCGAGCGTTACATTTCTTCCGGTGATTCACGTTTTCCTTATAGATCTCTTCCGAATGATGACTGAGGTAACCGACAACGCACCTTAAAACTGATTTGTGGGCCTATCATCGTTTGTATTTTAGTAATTAGAAATTAAGGTTGCTTCTAAATATTATTTAGTGACGTGAGATGAGATTTAAAACAAAAGAAAAGAAGATGATAATGTCAAGTGCTTAATAAATATTTAAAACTATAACTAATATTTTTTTTTCTGGTTGTCATACTAGAAATACCTTTCACTCTTGTAAAAAAAATGAATGATTATGGGTTCTAAACTCTAAGATTATAGTATTTTGATGAACGGTTTTGTTTAATAGTATTACTTTCTTTTCTTTCTTTTTCCCTTTTATAAATTTTTGTTATTTTTGTTTTAGTCCAAGCTCACATTCGTTTGACTTAACAACATATTACAACCAAAATTTATTTGAATATTCATATTTATGTGCTAAACTTTATTAGCCTGATAAACAAAAATTATTACATGTATTTGTTTGTATAAGTATTATATTATAATATGTGTGTGTATGGTCACATTATAAACAGAGGTTTCATCGATGAGTTTCATTTTTTTAATTTACTTTTCATAAAAAAACATATGATAGATATGTAATTTAGAGAAATTGTTGAAGTCATACAATAATTTTTTTTAAGAAAAAGACAATAAAATAAAATAAAAAGAGTCGTAATAATGTTACTATATTAAAGGTAAAACATTATTATATTAATATAATTATATACCTATAAAAGCCTCGTAAACAGATGACCAACATCTAAAGTTAGAATGATGATCTCATAAAATACAAATTATTTGTAGGCTATCACGACCCCCTTTAGGAAACAAGTCTAACATCTTTGTGACAAGTTAGTCAAGGTACGGATTCTTACCCCACCCTTTATTGTTATGGTATTCGATTTGATTAAGGAAACCCTTTGACTTTCACCTTCCGTTGAAATTCCTAGACGTTTTTGACATTCCTATTTGTTTCAATTGGTCGTGCGTTTATTAATATCATGATTTATTATTATTTCGTCATGTTACCTTGGATTTAGTATTATTTTACATGCGATTGAAAATTATTGAATTGAACTCATTATCGCATGTTCTTATGTTATGATATGATTATGTATTTGTTTAGTGTTTGGATTAAAGAACACATTTGGTATATATGATTGTAGCACTATTTTAGTTTGTTGTATTCTGTTACCCGAGCATGTCCCTACTTGTGGGGGTGACCACAAGCATGTCATTGCGGCATCGATGACGTGGCACCAACCGTGACGGTGAGCAGAGATCATGACGTCTCCTTCGGTACTTGCGAGGTACATTGGCCATATTATTTTGGGGAGGCGTATGGACTGGTCCTAGAATATATGCATATGATTATGGTGGATGGTTGTTGTGTATGCCCACACTCCATTTCACGTTCGGTACATAGAGTCTGCAGCTCTATGTGCATGTCTGTTCTGATATAAGTTATTCGGCTCAATGGGTACATCCATATGATACGATTTACTTTATTGACTTGTCTTACTTTGCATCGTATCATTTTATGTTACTTTATCTCTCGACGTTATTACAGTTATTATTAGTATTACTTATGCCTTTATCCGTACTGGACATTCGGCTCATTCCGTAAATATTTGTTTCCACAGGTTCACAGGTTACTCCGGGCGGGGTGTGAAGAGAGATAAATTAAGCTCTAGGATTTTTGAACAGTGAAAGATAGCCATTTTTTGTACCATGTGCTAGTTATCTAGTTTTGGCTGATTAAATAATATGTAATGAATACTTTACCCTAGAGCTCTCAACGATGTCTTGATGATGTACTCCTAATGTTTCAAATCATGGAATTATGTCTTATGTTATGATTACTATGATAGTAACACGTCAGCCCTAATCGGGTTGGGGTGTTACATTAGGAATGTGACTGGGTGTTGAGAATAATATTCTCAGTTGATGAGAATCAACTAGGACCGAATATGATGATTGAGTCAGTGGTTATATTGCGGAATAATATAAACACAGATCATTGAATGCTTGAAGTACTCATAAATGCTTTGTAATAATGGTTGTGTAAAGTTATATGAATGTTATCGAAAATATTCTAGTTATCTTGTTATACCCAAAAGTAGGGTTTTCTATTCTATTTATAGGCTGACAAAAGGCCTTTACAAAAAAGACTAAACTACCCCTGTACTATACAAAAAGAAACTAGTCTAAGTACAAAAGTCTTCATCAACATTTTCTTCTGTTCATCCGCATTAACTAATGCAAATGTGTTAATCTTAATCAGCATTTCTTTTTCTTCTATCGCATTGGTGTTTGGTCATCATCATTGATAAATGCGGATGAACAAACACTAATGCGCACTTGTTGCTGAAAATCCGCATTAGTTAATGCAGATGTACAAATACTTGGCAACATTTGTTCGACTGTCCGCATTTGTTAATATGGAATAACAAATACTTGTCAGCATTTGTTCCATGGTCATCCACATACACAAATGCGGATAGCCAACACTCAACTTCTTCTGTGCAGATTCTTCATCTGCGTTAATTCTTGGACTTGGAAGAATTCCAATAGAGCAACCATCAACCACAACTTGAATTGACATGTATGATCCTTTCAGGGTCCAACAATACTCCCCCTAAGGATAATACAACGTAGGTAATTCAAGGGTTTGATGGTTGATGAGGTTGTGAAGATTCTGCTGGGTCTTGAGCAGCAGGAGGTGGAATCACTGGTTCTTCCAACTTCACAATGTTTCGCAACTACAAGGGAGTGTTCTTCTTCTTTCTTTGCTCCCTTTTGGCTATTATTCTGTCATATGCCATCTTCAGGATTTTGATGCACTTAAGAAAGAAGTGCATATAAGATTCTCCAAGCTTTTTGCTGATTTCTCTGAAGTGCTTGGTGTAGATGTAGTGGATGTAGGATTCATCTAGTAATCTCACTTCATATCCACTGAATAATCTGATTTCTGCACCCTCCTTTCCTCCCCACCTCCTTTCAATCACCAACTCATAAATCTTCTCATCATAGAAGACATTAGAGATTGGTTTGGAAGTGTGAGTACCTGCAATCATCTTCCTTTTGAGAGACTCTGTAGGCTTCACCTTTAGCTCAGGGAACACTACATCTTCAGCCTCTTTTGTCTTTTTCTTCTTCTCTAGAGGGTTTTGAAAAGATGTATCTTTCCTCATATAGATTGATTTAATGATTTGAAGTTGTCAGTCCCTTTAAACATCTTCAAAATGACTTCAAACTCATACCCTCTGAACATAGCTTTATGGTTGATCAGTTCCAAGTTAGCTAGTTCCTTCAAGTCATGTATCTGCAGGGAGTTCACCAGAGCAGTGCACTCTTTGAAGAATCGAACTAGCCCTGAGATTCTCTTGATCATAAACATGTTCCAATCATTGTCATACTTCAGGCAATGATTTTCTGATCAGCTTTGCCCTGGGAGTAGATACACCTTTTATCATCTCTGTAGTGGTGAGTCTTTCTTGAAGCTTTAATTGTGAAGGCTCTGCAAACCACTCAAGGTTCCTATGAAATACATGTGCCAGAGAGTCATGATCTTTGTGGGTGAGTTGGATGTCTTGGGCTGAAACCCTTGATCTTGGTTTCGTACTCACTATCTCTTCTTCAAGCTTTCTTAATCTTTCCTTCTTTTTATTGATCAATTTCAACATTGCAGCCCTCAGAGAGTTAGTTTTCATATTGCCCAACTTCCCTTTAGTGTAGCCTTGCTCAGATAGATAATCCTTCACCTCCTTGTAAGTCATGGTGTAGGGATCAGGATATAATGATTGTGGAGCTTCAGTTTGTTTGGTTTTGGAGATGGAGGGAACCACATATGACTTGGTTGTTTGAGTCTTTTCATACTCTGTCACATAAGAGGGATCCAACAGCTTGTTTAGCTTTTCTTCTTCTTCAGCCATTCCCTCATAAGTCATCCCGAATACTTCATCAGCATCATAACCATGATTGATAAGAAACATTGCCTCGACCATCAAATCATCGGTTTGAGCTTTCTCAACCATCAATTGAACTGAAGTTTCAGCCTTCTCAGGACTTGCTTTTGCCATTGGTTCATCAACCACATAGCCTCCTTCAATCTCTCCTTCTTCTAGGTCTACAAACTCAATCCTTTTCTTTAATTGTTCCTCAGCCTTCTCATGTTCTTCAAGAAATTCAGCAATAGCTGCCAGGCTTCAAGGATCATCCTTTTTCTTCTTAATCATTGGTTCTTCTTCCTCAATTGGTCTTTTTCCTTTTGCTTTTTCTGCAAATACATTCTCTTTCTGGTGTAAGTTTGCAGTGTAGAACCAGAAGAGGATTCTACTATTTCAGCTTCTTTTCTTTCCGTTTCAGCAGCTTTGATTTCAGATTCAGCTTGTTCTCTTTCTTTGTTCTTTAAAGTTGTTTCTTCTTGTTTCTGTTGTTCTTTACACAGTTTTGAAAACCTCCTTTTGTTTATCAGACAGAGTGATAGTTGGTACAATCTGCAATCTCAACTCCCTTTCCAAAGGCACAAGAAAATTGAGGGATCATAACAATAGGCTCAGCAGGTTGTCTTTGATCTCCAATGAAATCCCAGAATTCATCATCAATAATGAATTCCTCTGCTATGAAGCTGTCAAGAGCTTTAGTCATATCACTGAACTCAGATTCTTCAGTTTGTGATTCTTTAGACTGTTTGCTTGTGTAAATCACCATAGCCAAACTCTATTCTTCATGTTTTGTTCCACTAGATTCAACTTCTTACACAGTCTCAGTGGTTTTCATCCTTTTGGTATGAGGAGAGTCATCATCACTCTCTCTAGAAGAACTTTCATCACCTACATCCTTATCACTATCTCTTTTCTTTTCCACTTCATCCTTATCACTCTTATCATCCTTTTCTTTCTCTATTTCTTGTTTAATCATGATCAGAAGCTCCAACTCGAAAACTCTTATGTTCAGAGTTTCTATCTGTTTTTGCAGATCCATGATTATATCATATTGTTCTTCCAATAACCCTTCTTGTTCTTCCATGACAATGGTTTGGATGGTCAAAGTGTCCACATGCCTGCAGGATCGTTTAAGGGCTTAAGCAAATTACAACACAACAACACAATGAGGAGAGCAACTAAACTTTGATCAAACAGGAACTGGATTAACCAAGTTGATACAAAGAACACAAGTAAAGTAAAAAGACAGAACAAGAGAGTTGGGTTTCAAGGAGGCAGTATATTGCTTTCTCAAGTTCTTTTACAAGTGTTACAAAGCATGAAGAAAGATACAAGAACTTGGAATACTTATACTACAACCTACAGCCGGCTATACTTTGAAAGCCAACTGGATACAATTGGGACACTAACAAAATCAATTGTAGGATCAAAAGGCATATCTGCCTTTTGACCTTGTGACTATGACATGCCATAGCTCACATCCTTATACATTACAAAACGGATAAAGTACATAAATTAGAAAGTTACAGACTCAAGACCTCAATGTACAGTTACCAAAAGCATGGACCTTTTCACCAACTCATGTAAGTTGGTGACTTTACAGAGATGCAGCGGAAAGGTGCTTTATGGAACAGTACATCAGATAAAGCATGTGTACTAAAAGTCTTCGAAAGAAATCTGTCTTCATAGGTTGAAGCTTCGGAAGACTTTGTCTCTGAGGCTTCGGAAGACTTCATGTTTGGCTTCGGAAGATATTGGTCTTGGCTTCGGAAGATTTTACACTTAGAGTATTTTCTAGTGCATTGTGTAAAACTTCCGAAGCATTCTATACTTCAGTACTTAGTGCATGTTGCAGAGACACATTGGATGTTTTGGGTTGCATCAGACTTAAGGAAACCTTACAAACTCCCCCTAGGCTGATGCTACCAAAACACTTAGAAGATCTTCAGATGTTGGTGGTCTTCAGTACAATCATGACCATTCCTTTCTTCATTAGATGGTCAGGATCATCAAGACTTTCACTGTATCTTCTCATCTCAAAGAGATCATGCAGAGGTAAGTTGATTATGTCTTGCCAGGAGTAGACATTCTCAACACCTTGATCTCTGATTACATGCCATCTTTCTGGATTGGTAGAGTAAGTCCAGGACAAGATGGGTGTCTCAGTTGTTAGTGGAGCCACTTGTATAGGAGTTGATTGGGCTGCCTCATCATGCACTTTCTCTGGTTGATCTGACTCAGCCTGAGGTGTAGAGGTAGATGACTTAGGCTTCTTCTTCTTTGTCTTTGGTTTAGAAGCCATTCTCTTCTTCCTCTTAGATGACTTTAACTGGGAAGACTGGTTTGCAACACCTTGTTCATCATCATTGTCTTCTCAGTTGGGTGTTCCTCCCTCACAGGTTCAGAAGGAGAGGGAGTTTGACCCTGCCTTGGATCAGAAGATGAAGCTTGCTGAGGCTCAGCTCGAGGTTCTGGTTGAGGTGTCTCAGGTTGTTCAAACTTGACCTCCACTTCAGGTGGGACTTGACTTGGAAGAGAGTGCAAGTCAATGAGTTCTCCACTTTTAATCTTCTGCTTGATCACCCTAATATGCTCATCCATGGTGGATAGAGACATGGGGCTAAGTCTCCTTCCGGAGAATCCATACAGCTTCAAGAAGCTCACCATTCTTTGTCTGTCAGCAGACTTCTTTGCATTCTTTTGAATGATGGCCCTTGACTTTGCAGGTTCTTGTGGAGCCACATCTTCCTGTGCAGGACTTTCTTGAACTGGAGAGAGAGTGGAAGCATGCTTGTAGAGTCTTTTCTGTCTCTTCTCCTCTTTGAATTGGAGAAGTAGCCTTGCATCTTCTTTCTCCTTTATCTCTCTTGACACTTCCATGTCAGCCAGTTCATTCAGTTCTTCTAAGGGGAGGGAGATGATTTCATCAATATCATAGTTCCTGATCTGTAAATAAGTAATCATGACTGCCCTTAACTCATCATCTTGAGTATTTGGTCTGAGGGGCAACCCTGATTGCAGCTTGCATAAGCTTGATGACCCAGAGGAACTTTCTCCCCTTAGCTTCCTTTTCCTCTCTCTCTCTTCCTCCTCAATTTCCTCAGGAGTCATTATCCTTTTCCCTTTGTCACCAACAGACCTTTGTGACTCAGGGTGGATAGAGGCTTGGCCTTCATTGCTTGGTGTAGCTTCCATGCTCTGGCCAGAGAGAGGCTGAGAAACACCTTCACCAGCAGGTGTCTCAGAAGGAGTTTGAACCTCTGCAGCAGTTGTTGATGATGAGACAGGGGTCTCAGGTTCTGCCACTGGGCCTTCAGTCAAGGTTTCCCCTATGAAACTAATCTTAGGGTCCACCTCAACATCCAGTTGACCGATGACATTGCCTGATTGCCTAAGTCTCCTTCTTAGAGTGAACTCTGCAAGGATCCTATCTTGGATTCTTTGAGCCAATCTGTCAGCTTGTCTTGAATTGCTTGGATTGACAAGTGGCATGTTGACTAGATCCAATCTTTCATAGAAGTTCAGGCTTTGGAAATCAAACACTTCTTGTTGCCCTTGAACTCTGTGAAGGATAAGGGCTCTTCTGTCAGCATCATACCTCCACCTTATGATGTAGTTGGTAGTTCCTTGTGGTGGAGATGAGACAGCCCTTGGTATACCTTCCTCAAAGAGACTCCTGATGATAGAGTCTATAGAGTCCACATTAATGTGAACTTGAGGAAGTTGCTGAGAATGCACAACAAGTGAGGATGGTGAGTCCTCTATGTCCATTCTCTGTGAAGAACTCCCAGGTTCTGTGGTTGTAATAACTTTCTCCCCCTTTTTGGTAGCATCACCCACTTGCATAGGTGAGCTGGAGGATAAGTCAATCACTTCCACAGGTTCTTGTGTTCCTGGTTGAGCTCTCCTTAAAGGTCTCCCAGCTAGTTTTTCCTTTAGATATGAAATCTGAAGTTGCTGATCATTGACCCTGTTTTGTAAGGTAGTCACCTGAGATTCCAAGTGACTAACCTTAGAGACTAAATAGGAGCATGTTTTTGACAATTTCTGCACCTTTAGTCTCAAATTCCCCTCTTCTTCATCAGAAGAATCATTGGGGATGAGATGATTGGACCAAAGTCCTCTCTCTCACCACCAGCTTGAGGTTCTTGGCTGCTGGTTTTCCTCTGCTCACTAGCAGCCTCAGTTGAGATGCCAGTGGGCTGAGTTGCCATGGTTGAGGTCTTAATGATGTAATCACTTTCAAAAGTGAGAGCCTCTTCCATATGGACATCCTGAACATGTTCAGAAGTGTCCACCTCAGTAACAGGTGACTGATGTGGGATAGACTGAGGAGAGTCAGAGGTACTCATCTCTCTTTGAGTAGGGGAGGAGAAGAGAGACTCATGGTACTCACTGAATCCTAAGTCTTCATCAGTATAGAAGGATAGGTTGGGAATTGGTTGGTTGAGATCTAAAGGCTGGGGATGGTAACTGTCCCCTGAAGGTTGTTCACTTGAGTGTTGAGACTCAGAGTGAAGGCTTAAGGCTGTTGGGCTTGTGAGCTCATCAGGGTGAGCATGAGGAACCTCAGCCCTGATAGGTGAAGAAATGGGAGTGGTTTGCTCCTCAGGGGAAGTGGGAGCTCTAGTGTCCACTTCCTCCTGTAAGGTTGAGTATATGGGGGCCTGCACAGACTCAATAGCCTGAGCAGGGGTTCGTTTGGATTTTCTTTGGTAGGTGAGGGTGATTTGAGGTCTTTTTAGTGGTAAGGATAAAAGATGTGTGGGTTCAACACTAGCTTGTGTTGCTAGGTTGTCACCTTGAGCAATGAGCTCTAACATTTTGGGGACTAGGGCTGTTTCTACCCCTGAGAAGCCTACAGTTGGCTTCTTCATTATTTTAAAGATGTCGGGCTTCATCTGTCCCAATTTAAGAATATTACTTGTTTCCCTCAACTGTGAGCCCAGTTCACAGTTGAGAATGTGTTGAACATATCTAGGAAACATGTAATACTCTAAGGAGTCCAAATTTGCAAGTAAATTAGTATAAACAAATTGAGATGAACTTGACCCCCTGAACCATTCCATGAAATATAAAGGAGAGATCCTCAGGAATCTGGTCCCATCCACCATGCTTGTTTGATAAGCTGTGGATAACCACATGGAGCAGGTATTTCCACTGGGATGAGACCTTCCCTTTCCTGAAGGTCTTTACAGAGAAATCTCCCTCATAGCCCATCTGCTCAAAGGAATGATTAACAGCTTCCTTTGGGAAGGACAACTCACCTTCTTCATCATCCAGCTACAAATGATGATTAATGATGGCCGGAGTGATGAAGATTGTCCTCCCTTGCACTGTGGCAGACAGTGCCTTCTCCCCATCCATAATGACCTCTTGGCAGGTCTTCAGCAAGTGATCCTCATATAGAGTAGGATCAATGGTCAGGGAGGTGAAATAGTTGGATAGAGTTAAGAATTGGCAAATCTCTGAGAAACTTGCATCTTTCTCAGAGCTTAACAGAGCAACTTGATTATGTTGCCTGTGAAGTTGCATGGAGAAATCTGGGTTGTTTCTGCGGTTAAGGTTGGCCATTTCAGAAGCTTAAGGGTGAAGAAAGGTAGAAAGCAAAGGCGGTTTAGAGAATTAGGTTAGAGGAATAGTGGAATTGAGGAAGATAGTGAGGAAGAGGGGGAAACCGTTGGGTATTTATGTGAAAAGGGATTTGAACCAAAGTTAATGAAAGAGGATAAACTTTGAAATCCGGAAGTCGGTCCCACCTCTGAAAAAGTAGTTTACTTTTGCTCAAAAAGTAGTTTTCTTGGAATTCGAAAAGCTTCCGAAGGTAAATTGTCTTCGGAAGTTTTAATGAAAAAGCTTCCGAAGCTAAAATGGCTTCGGAAGATTTTCCTGAGAGTCTTGAAAATTTATGCTTCGGAAGAGAAATAAACCCTTGAATGCTTTGTATAAAGAAAACAAAGCTTCCGAGAGTTAATTTTGCTTCGGAAGGAAAAGGTCCTTAAAAACAAATAAGTGTCTGAGATAAGAATTTAAGCTTCGGAAGATGGGTTTAGACTTCTTCCGAAGGTAAAATCTCTTAGACAGTTATTTATTTTGAAGACATGATTTTCTTCCGAAGATAAAATTTTATCTTCCGAAGTATCAGAAAATTTTCAAGAATCTAAGGAAAGTCTTCAAAAAGAATTTTACATCCAAAGAAAACATGAGCTTATGAAAGTGATGAACTAGACAACTTAGGACACACATATTTTAAGAAGAAATAATTAGAATTAGTTTTAAGAAAAAGTCTACTCAAAGTTAATCATCCCAATAGCTGATATCAGATATTTAAATCTCTGTTCATCAAAAGCTTTTGTAAACAGATCAGCATATTGTTCATCTGTATGAACTTTGACTAGTTTAATTAATCCCTTTCATAGTTATCTCTTATTAAATGATACCTGATGTTGATGTGTTTGGTCCTTGAGTGCTGCACAGGGTTCTCAGTGATAGAGATAGCACTATTGTTGTCTATGTGGATAGGAGTCTCTTTGAAGTTAAATCCATAGTCCAGCATCTGATTTTGAATCCAAAGCACTTGAGCACAGCAGCTTGCAGCAGCAATGTATTCAGCCTCAGCAGTTGATGCAGACACACAGGATTGTTTCTTGCATTGCCATGAGACAACCCTTCCACCAAGGAATTGACATCCCCCAGATGTAGACTTTGCAGTCATGTTGCAACCACCATAATCACTATCTGTATAAGCATACAGATTGAAGTTAGGATTCTTTGGATACCATAGACCAAGTGTTGAAGCACCTTTGAGGTATCTTAAAATCCTTTTCACAGTGATTAAGTGAGACATCTTAGGGTTGGCTTGATATCTTGCACAAATACATGTAGCAAACATGATATCAGGCCTGCTAGCTGTAAGATACATAAGAGACCCAATCATAGCCCTGTATAAATGTTCATCTACACACTCCCCCTCAAGATCAGGTCCAAGGGAGTGGTTTCTGGCTATGGGTGTCTTAGCAATCTTACAATCAGTCATGTTGAACCTCTTGAGTATGTCTTGAACATACTTTGACTGACTTATGAAGATGCCATCTTCAACTGCTTCACTTGAATTCCCAGAAAGAAATTGAGTTCTCCCATTGAACTCATTTCAAATCTGTCTTTCATCAGCTTCTCAAAGTCTTTGCAGAGCTTTGGATTAGTTGAACCAAAGATGATGTCATCTACATATACTTGAACTAGCAATAAGTCATTTCCCTGTCCTTTGATGAAGAGAGTTCCATCTATAGTACCTCTCCTGTATCCATGTTTACAAAGATACTCAGATAGTGTCTCATACCACTTCCTGGGTGCCTGATGCAGCCCATAAAGAGCTTTGTCAAGCTTGCAGACATAATCAGGATGATCAGGGTCTACAAAACCAGGTGGCTGTTTGACATAAACCTCTTCATCAATCACTCCATATAAGAAAGCACACTTTACATCAAGTTGAAGACCTTGAAGTTCTTGGATGCAGCAAATGCCAGGAATATCCTAACAGCTTCTAATCTTGCTACAGGAGCAAAGACATCAGTGTAGTCAATCCCTTCTTCTTGTGTGTATCCTTGAACAACTAGTCTTGCCTTGTTCTTGATGATGATTCCTCTATCATCCTTCTTATTCCTAAAAACCCATTTGGTTCCAATGGTAGTCTTCCCATGAGGAAGAGGACAAAGGTTCCAAACTTTCTGCCTTTTGAATTGAAGCAGCTCTTGTTGCATAGCTTCAACCCAACTTCCATCCTTTAGAGCTTCATCAACTTTCTTTGGCTCTATCTGAGATAAGAAACAAGAGTGAAGACAAACATTTGCTTCATGGGTTTGTCCTCTTGTTCTTACCCCTGTGACAACATCTCCAATGATGTTTGTGGTGGGGTGAGACTTGTGGATCCTTAGCTGAGGGATCACAGCAAGTTGCTGAGAAAGATCCAAATTTGAGAAATTTAGATCTGGCCTAGAAGATTCACCCTCCACATTATCACACTTATCAAGAGTAACTTGATCCATCATTGATGTTGTCATCTATGGTGTGGTTATTAGCATCAAGGAATTCCTGATCACTATCACCATCACCATTGTTGTCTTCTACAATTGAGGTATCTTTATCTGGTTGAGGAGCCTCTGAGCTGGAATTTGAAGGCATACCAGATGTATCAGCTGAATTTGTCATTGTAGTGCTGATAGAAACCTCATTTGCTGAAGTAGTTCCAACTGGAGCTGAAGATGTATGAGTTGAGGGTCTTCCTAGCTCAAATCTTGGATCAGGATCACCTGTATTTAGATTTTCTGCAGATCCTGAAACATTCTCACAAGATTTGTTAAAACAGTTGGTAACTAAATCAAGATCAAACAGCCAATCAGGACCAGAACCAGCCACACAGGGTGTGTGTTCATTGAAAGTCACATTGGCTGACTCCTCAACAATTCTAGTTCTGAGATTGTATACTCTATAAGCCTTAGCTTGGGAAGAGTATCCAATGAAATGTCCATCATCTGATTTCTCAGCAAACTTGGCAATTTGATCTTTGGTATTCAAGATGGTGCAGGGACATCCAAATGACCTGAGAAAACCAATGAAAGGTTTCCTCTTGTGCCAAAGTTCATAAGGAGTCTTACCATGTGTCTTAACTACTAAAACTCTGTTTTGCACATAGCAAGCAGTATTAACTGCCTCTGCCCAGAAGGTGATGGGCAGTTTAGAGTCAGACAACATAGTTCTTGCAGCTTCAATAAGTGTCCTGTTTCTCCTCTCAGCAACTCCGTTTTGCTGAGGAGTCCTGGGAGCACTATATTGTCTTGTAATACCTTTTTCATCACAAAATGTATCAAGGATTTGGTTCTTGAATTCAGTTCCTTGATCACATCTTATGGTTTTGACCTTGTGATCACTTTGATTCTCAACTTTTAAGATGAAATTCTTCAGAATCTCAGGGGTTTCATCCTTAGTTCTAAGAAAGAAAACCCAAGTGAATCTTGTAAAATCATCTGTGATCACTAAACAGTAAGAGGTCCTTCCTAGACTCATTACACTGGTGGGGCCAAAGAGATCCATATGTAACAAGTGTAGGGGAGTAGTGATGGAGTTCTTTTCCTTAGGCTTGTGAGATACCTTGTGTTGCTTCCCTTTCAGGCATGCAACACAATGATCATCACTTGTAAACTCTTTCTTTGGCATTCCAGTTACCAGATCATGTTTAATTAATTTATTCATGTTCTTAAAGTTTACATGGCACATTCTTTTATGCCATAGGAAAGACTCATCACTATTTGCTTTAGATAGAAAGCATGAAACTTCTCCAGAGGGAGATGTTTCTTGCAAATCCATCTTGTACATGTTCCCTTTCCTGGGGGCTCTGAGCAGGATATGCTCATGAGGAATGACCACTCCAGGCTTGAGAACAATGCACTCATGCTCAGTAAAGAGCATGTTATGACTCTGATCACAAAATTGGGATACACTCAGAAGATTGTACCCAAGCTCCTTAACAAAGTTTACCTTCTCAATGCTGAGCTTACCATTTGTGACCTTGCCCCTTCCAGAAATGTAACCACCTTCATCTCCTCCAAAAGCAACTGGTCCTCCATCAATTCTCTCAAAATTATGGAGTAGAGACCTATTGCCTGTCATGTGCCTGGAACAGCCACTGTCAATTATCCAGACATTCCTGTTTGTCTTGAGCTGTTCCTGCACAAAGAAAATGATTAGTTACATTTGGAAACCCAAGCCTTACTTGTCTTGGGCTCACTAAGTGTAATAGAAGGTAATGCAACAGTAATAGATCCTATGGTTGTACTATGGGGATCTTCAGCTGTTGTTGATGGAGAAACTTCAGTCATTTGGTCTTTCTTAGACTTCCACACCACCTTTGGAGTCTTGGACTTGACCTTCAAAACCTTAGAAGCTTTTGGGACTTCACAAGTTTTGATGACTGAACCTTCGGAAGATTCTACAGTCACTGCAGCAGACTTCAGTGCTTCGGAAGAACTCCTTTCTTCCGAGACCAATTTTACTTCCGAAGGTAATTTTCCATTTACCTTCTTCTTTGATTTGGAGCTTCCGAAGGAAACAGACTTTCCTTCCGAAGCTTGAATCTTCTTGAGACTCTTTGAAGTCTTTGTATTGGTCATGTGGATAGTACTTTTAGGATTGTATGGGCAATCCTTAGCAATGTGAGAGGTACTTTCACACATGACACATAACATTTTCTTCTTCAAAGGAGTCTCCTTTTGAGAGCAAGACTGGCTTTGGTCACATCCCTTCTCCACCTTCATCTTGGTAGATGCTGAGACAGTTCTTTTGGGCTGTGAACTGTTCTTGGAGTTTGATGGTCCAGGCTGTGCAGCAGTGGTACACAGCAGCTCAGTCTTCTTCTTTGTACTGAGATGATTTGAACAAGAACCAGGACTCTTAGCTGAGGAGTCTTGGTTGATGTCTTCAGTCCTTACTACTTTGAAACCTGCAGAGATAAAAACTTGTTTCTGCTTAGCATCAAAAGTAGCCTTGATCTCTTGAGCCTTCTTTGCTTTCCTTTTGCTCTTCCTGATCAAGTTCTTTCTTTTGGACTTGGTCATCACAGTAGATTTCTTCTCCTCAGAAGGATAGTGGCCCTTGGAAGAATCCTCTTCTTCACTCTTCTCAGAGGAATTCTTCACTATCACTTCTTCATCCTCCTCACTTATAGGATCTATGAGAGGAAGCTCATCTTCACAAGTTCCACACCTAGGAGATCTTACAGACAAGATTGTGTGTGGAGGAGCTATCTCATTTGATCCCAGTCCCTGTCTATTTTGATAGCACACTTTGTTGTGCAGGGATGAGGATATCATGTTCTTGAAGGTCTCTTCTTCAAGAACACTTTTCTGCCTTGGCTTTGCTGATCACAAGCTCAGCCTGGCACTCAGTCAACTTAGTTATGAGATCCTGGATCTGAGTTCTAAAATCTGTATGTTCATGTTTTAGTACTGAAATGGTTTTCTCCAAGTCCTCTATCTTTAACTTGTAATCATTTTCAGACTTTCTAAAATCAGATTTTAATATGTTTAATGACTCAAGATCAGATCTCATCTCTAAGTTGTAGGACCTGTATCTATTTACTTTAGCAATGCATTCAGGAGTACAGAGATGTTCCAATACCTTGGCTTCATCATGGTCTGCCATCAGTGCTTGGTTTGGAGAAGCATCTTCCACCTGAAAGCTCCAGTCAAAGCCTCCCTCTTCAACAGCAACAGCAGCATGTTGCTTTGGCTTCTCATTCTGAGGGGCTTTGTCAGTGTAGTTTGGTCTGGGTTGTGTTTGGCCCCCATTTGTTTTAGGTGCCTTACACTCCCTAGCAAAGTGGCCCATAAGGTTACAGTTGTAACACTTAACTTTGCTTTTATCCAGCCCAAACTTTCCACTGGTAGCATTGCTTGGAAACCTTCTTCCTGTTCTCTTGTAGAACTTCTTGGCTCTGTGAGTGAGGAGAGCCATCTGCTGAACTATCTCCATGTATTCCAGGTCATCTGGATGGATACAGTCCAGGTCTTCAAGAGTGAAGAGAGAGTTCCCACAGCTTTCATCAGTAGACACAAAGGCTTGAGAAGAACTTGTCTCTTGGAATGGGCTTCCTTGAGTAAAGTTCTCCCTTGGTGTCTCCGGGAAGGTGATGAAAGGACCCTTTTGTGAGTTGTCAGGGTAGCATATGAGATGATGTTGGGGTTCTATGCTGTCCCTTTCAACCACATGAAGGGCTGAACCCATTTGATTGTTGGAGTTGCCAGATGAACCTTGCATGTTCATCTCCATCTGGTATCCACTGAGAATCCCATACAACTCTGTCAGAGTAAGAGTTTTAAGGTTCTCAGTCCTCTTGATCACCACACAATAGTGTGTCCATTGCCTAGGAAGTGAGGACATGAACTTCCTTACAATGTCCCTGTTCTCAAGAGGAACTCCTCCATCCACTAGGGTATCCACAATCTCAACATACCTGAAGTATTGTTGAGTCATGGTTTCACCTGCTTTGAAGGTGAAATTTTCAAACTGCTGCTTCAGGAGATCCTTCTTGTTCTCCTTGGCTTCAGAGGAGCCTTCATACATCAGCTTCAGTGCATCCCACAGCTGTTTAGCTGTTTTGCACTTCTTAAAGCCTCTGTATACAGAGTTTGGGAGAGCAGTCTGAAGAGCAGTCATGGCCTTCCTATCAATCTCTACTCTTTTTCTATCTTCATCTGAGTAGTTGGCCACATCTTTTGGAATCATACCAGCACCAGTAGCAGAAGGAGTGCTGGGTATGAAAGGTCCATTCTCAACAGATTCCCACATTCTTGAATCAAGAGACCTGATGAAGCCTTCCATTCTCATACACCAGGTGTCAAAATCATCAAGAGTGATCAGTGGGGATTTGTTCATGGTTCCAGTCTCCATATCAGTCTTTGAGATGGAAGCCATTTGGAAAGTTTAGTTTTTTTGTGTGTGAGGGATCTTAAGATGGTGAGATCTTATATCAAGAGCCTGGAAAGCTCTGATACCAATTGCAGGACCGTTTAAGGGCTTAAGCAAATTACAACACAACAACACAATGAGGAGAGCAACTAAACTTTGATCAAACAGTGAACTGGATTAACCAAGTTGATACAAAGAACACAAGTAAAGTAAAGAGACAGAACAAGAGAGTTGGGTTTCAAGGAGGCAGTATATTGCTTTCTCAAGTTCTTTTACAAGTGTTACAAAGCATAAAGAAAGATACAAGAACTTGGAATACTTATACTACAACCTACAGCCGGCTATACTTTGAAAGCCAGCTGGATACAATTGACTAGACACTAACAAAATCAATTGTAGGATCAAAAGGCATATCTGCCTTTTGACCTTGTGACTATGACATGCCATAGCTCACATCCTTATACATTACAAAAAGGATAAAGTACATAAAGTAGAAAGTTACAGACTCAAGACCTCAATGTACAGTTACCAAAAGCATGGACCTTTTCACCAACTCATGTAAGTTGGTGACTTTACAGAGATGCAGCGGAAAGGTGCTTTATGGAACAGTACATCAGATAAAGCATGTGTACTAAAAGTCTTCGGAAGAAATCTGTCTTCATAGGTTGAAGCTTCGAAGACTTTGTCTCTAAGGCTTCGGAAGACTTCATGTTTGGCTTCGGAAGATATTGGTCTTGGCTTCGGAAGATTTTACACTTAGAGTATTTTCTAGTGCATTGTGTAAAACTTCCGAAGCATTCTATACTTCAGTACTTAGTGCATGTTGCAGAGACACATTGGATGTTTTGGGTTGCATCAGACTTAAGGAAACCTTACAATGCCCACTGACTTCATCCCTTAAGTGTTGAAGAGCAGCCTTTAGTTCCTTTATCTCATTGTATTTTTCTTTCTTTTCAGCTTCATATTTCTCCTTGAATCTTTCAATTCCTTCTCCTTTTCATCTAACTCCAGTAGTTTGTCCTTGATAATACCAGATCTTTTATCCAGGAGTTTTTCCATCCTTGCTACTTTCTGCAGGATCTCAGAAATCATCTCATCCTTCTTATCAGGTCTATTCACCTCTAACTCAGCAAAACTTTCAAAGGGAACTGCCTTAGAAGTAACTTGTCTTACAAGCATTCTCACTTGATCCTCCTCATCAGAAGATGATTTGGAATCCTCTGAAGAGCTGGTAGATTCACCAAACTCAACAGATTCTGTTGTAGTAGGAGATGATGGAAAAGGAGAGATATGGTGATGATGAATGGGTGAAACATGAGGTGAGTGAACATGTGATGCATGTGATGAGATAATGGGTAATATATGTGGTGATGGAATTGGTGATCTATGAGGTGATGGCACAGGTGTTGGCATAAAAGGTGATGCTACCTCAGCTTCTTGAACAAAAGGCCCAGTGTGAAGATCACCACCTACATCCATCTGTGGTGACACTGGCCTTTGTCCTTCTTCAGCCATGCTTGCAAGCTCATCAACATTGTGTTGATCAGGAGTAGCTTGCTCTTCTTCTTGAAGATGCTCATCAACAGGAGCTTCTTGTTCTTGTTCTTCTATGTTCTCTTCTTGATTAATCTGCTGTAACATCCATGGCAATAAAGGAAAGAATGTTCCACTGTAAAAGTTCCTTGGATTTCTCTTATTTATGTACTTGTAGGACTTTGCATTGTAGTGAGGAATATCCATCACTAGTCCTTCAAGTACTATCTTGGAAATGCTTCATTGATAAAGCATTGTAGAAACCTTGGATACATAAGGAACATATGCCTTCTTTCCTCTTGGATGTTGGAAAACAGACCATTGAATACATAAGCTGACATGTTGAATGGTCTGTTTGTGCAAAAGCACATATAGCAGATGATGTGGTGACAAAAATGTCATTCCATCCAGTCTTCCTTTTGGACAAATAATGTTGGAAGATATTATTGGATCTTGTATGCCCAAGACACATACAATATTGATGTGGTTAGTACGTTATGATCCAAGTCGGGTCATACCCAATAACAAGCTAAACAAACACTAACAAATATTTGTTTGTTGATGTGATCAAACAAATAAATATTGACACCAATTTAGAAAATGAGTTTTCTAAATTATTACATTTTAAATGAAACAAATTATATGGATAATTTGGTCATGAGAAATTATTTTTATTATTATTTAAGTAGGTTAAATAATAACAAATAAATGTGTGGATGAGTTATAAAAAAGTTAATTTTATAAACTTATACAAGTAATGTGTGATAAAAATTAAAATGGGAGGGAACCCATTTGAACTAAATTTTGGCCGCCCCTTGGTAGGTGTTCTTGGGATTCCTTTTGTCTTGATTTATTACAAGACATTAACCCTTTCACACTCTATTCCATACACACTCTCTCTCACACACATGCAAAACTCTCTCTTCTTCTTTCTTGGCTGATTTTCGGATTTGAAAGGGGTTTTCTTGGCTGAAATTTCGAGTTTGCAAGAAAGCATAAGAAGAAGAGGTTTGGTGTTCAACTTCCTAACTAGTCGGGTGTTTGGGAAGAAGCTTGTGGGTATACTAGCTTGAGGACTTCTACATTGGAGGCTTCCATTCAAGAACATCATCATCTTCTCCATCGATTTCCATCATCATTTTCTTGTTCTTAGAAAGGCTGTATTCTAAGAACACCCTATGGTTGTTTATGTTTGATAGCATTTATTTTCACATATATTTGATCCTTGTTCTTGGGTTTGTTATGTTGATTAATAAATGGTTTATTTTCAGAGCCGGTTTTATATCACTTTATATCCGCTGCGTTTTTGTTTAAACGGTTAAACTATCTTTGATAAACTTGCAACAAACCCAACAATGACATCTAGAGTCGGTTATGTGAAAAACTTGCTTCAAAGGTCCAAGCAAAATTAGTTTTGTTGGACTTTCTCAACCCATTAGGGGCTGATTTGTTTTGGTTATATGAATCCCTTGTCTTTCAAGTTTTATTTTACATGTTTTAGAATAAATCTTGAAAGATTGAAGTCAAATGGTTGATTAATTTGTTTGGACAAAAACCTTAAAAATCTTGGTTTATGTTGGCTGAAATTTTAAGGGTTAAAAATGGAGTTCATTTTGTTCTTGAATCTTGTATTTGGATACATGTTATGGTGCATAACATAACCTTGACCAAGTGTGTTTTGGATTTGGTTGAATGTTTGTCATGTTTGGTTTTATTTATTAAAGGGTTGTAATAATAATTTTGTGTTTGTATCTTTGGGTTGTAATTTATTTATTCTTTGGTTATGTAATAAATAGATTAAGTGCATTTCTTTTATTAGAAAAATTGTCTTAGGATATAATTTTTGTAAAAGAAGATGCACAAGTTGGAGACTCAAAAGAAGATACAAAGGAAGGACACAAAGACATGGACACTTGAAGCATTTGGATGCGGATTCAAGTGAGAGTTCATGGACACATTTTGATGTGTCATTGTTAACCCTTAGGAAAGACCTAACGACAACACTTATGATGGCAAACAAGTGTAGTCAACTTAGTGGCTATAGTTATGCACTTGTAATTGTAATGGTTGTGCTTGTTTGGTTGTTTGTTTTATGGGTGATTGTTTGATATTTGGATATGCATAACAAACTTATTAACAAACATAACTAGCTGAAAAAATATGGTTCCTTATCATTAAGTGGTTAATAAAAAATTATTAAAAGGATTAATGATTTTAATAAAATGGGTTTTATTAAAAAGAGAACCATAGGGTACCATGTGTTTGAAAACATGCAAATACAAGGTACATAGAGTTTTCTAAACTAGAATTATGAAAACTTAAAATTTCTTTTGAAAACAGTTTAACACCGTCCTTTTGCACAACACTTGAGTCACTTGGAAACTCTTAATGGGATAAAGGTCACCTAACCATTTTGAAGAAACTTGTGATTTGAGGTGGGAATACCATATTTGTGGGATAAAGGTCACCTAACCACTTGTGTTGGTAAACCCACATGTGTGTGTAGGTAGGGTGACTTGATTTGCAAACTAAGTTCAATGGATCACCTACAATGTGGTTTACAAATGGTGTTGATGGGATTGACATGCCGACTATACATATGATGTTTAAGTCGGTCCCATACCTCTAGAAGTTGCAAAGGGTTGTAATTGTCAAACGTTGACTACCTTGTTAATTTAAATAATGGGATAAAGGTCACCTAACCACTATTTAAATGTAACGATGGATTCTAGAATTTTAAATTGTGTAAGACACATAAAAGAGTATTAATAATTAAAATATGATAATATCAAAAATACTAAAATTGAACTTTGTTAAATTTTGTAGATGGCCACCAACAACAATGAAAACAATGATATCCCGTCCGCTCATACCCTATCACTAAGTACCATTCTTCAAAAGGAGCGTCTAAACCATAACAACTTTATCGATTGGTTTTGAAACTTGAGAATTATTCTCAAGCAAGAGAAATGGTCATATATTTTAGACGATCCGATTCCCGATCAACCCAATGAGCAAGATGAGGAGCCTTCAATAATTGGGTGAAATACACTGAGGACTCGGTCCAAGTGTCTTGCCTCATGTTGGCAAGTATGACTCCGGATCTCCAAAAGGAGTACGAACATCACGGAGCGTACGACATGATTACCCAGTTGAAGGAAACGTTCCAACAACAAGCAAGGGTGGAGCGCTTCGAAACGGTTCGAGCACTCCATGCATATCGTATGGATGACACCCAATTGGTCTCATCTTATGTACTTAAGATGAAAAGCCACATTGACCGCCTCGAAAGGCTGAATTGTCCCGTCTCGAAAGAGTTGGCTATGGATTTGATCCTCAACTCTTTGTAAAAAAGGTTTGACAACTTTGTTATGAATTATAACATTAATGGGTGGGACAAAAACATAAGTGAGCTACACTCTATGCTCAAAACTGCCAAGGCGGCCATGGGTAAAAAGGTTTTACCCGTTCTCACCATCAATGAAGGTAGGAACAAGAAGAGGCCTCACCCCGCACCCAAGGCAAGTGTTACCAAGGGTAAAGGATATGTTAAGAGTGTTGGGTTTGTTAGACATCTTATCAAAGTTGTTTAACATCTTAAACATGAAAACACAGCAGAAACAAAGCTTAATAATATGTTTTATAAACTGAAATTTAAAGCATATTATTTATCATCAACAAGCCCAAGAACAAAGGATCATATATATGTGAAAGAACTAGCTATCAAGCATGAAACAACAACCAAAACAAACTCATGAAACTACTTTTCAAGAGCTGCCAAAACCGTGAGAATGAGGAAGGGGATGAGGTTCTTGAACGACCAAAAACACCAAGGAAGGTGTCCTCAAGCTTGCATACCCACAAGCATCAAGCAAAGACCTTTGTTGCTAGGATTTGAACACCAAAATCGACCAAAGAGGGCTGCTGAAAACCCCTTTTCAACCGTGACTTTTTTCAAGAGAGGAGAGAGTTTGGTCCTTTTTTGGTCTTTGCATGTAAGAGATAGGGAGAGATGGAGTGTGGGACTAGTTGATAATGTCTACTTCGAAGACAACAAATAAATGAACCAACCCCACCAAGGGGCGGCCGAAAAATGGTTTAAAATAGAGTTCCCCCCCAAATTTTTATCTTCCATTAAATTCTAACTAGTTACTTAATAAGTTATGTAGTTAACCTTTTAATTATATAACTCATACACACTATTATTATTTGATGTTATTTAACCAACTTAAATAACATTATAAATAATACCCATGAACAAAATATCCTTATAAGATGTTCCATCTCATATACAATTTATTTAGAAAACCCATTTTCTAAATTGGTGTAATTTTTAATTGCATGATCATATCATCAATTACATATTTATTGGTGTTTGCTAAGCTTGTTATTGGGTATGACCCGACTTGGATCATAACGTACTAACCACATCAATGTTCTATGTGTCTTGGGTATAAAGAATCCAACAATCTCCCACTTGCACAAGATTCATAGAAGATTGATGCAAGTAGTAAATATCACCTAACAACAGTTTACTACCCTTAATACGCATGACTAAAAGCCATTCAATAACATCATCCCCTTCAAGTATCCAACTTGAAATGATTTAGGTGAATCAATCATTTATCCTTTTGTTACAGATGTCATGTTAAATCCAAGTACGAAAAATGATCATTCCTTGTTGATTTGACTTAATCAGGCCTTAGACATCTTGCTCTCAACGAATAAGAGGAACAAATTCCATCTTGACTACATACGTTTCTCACAATCACCTTGTGTCACACCTGAACATAGCCTTATGTACTGTCCATTATTTTAGAGCAGTGAAGAACTAGCTCAAGGTATAACACTTAGGTGAATATCAAAACCCAATATGTATCTCAGGTCGGAGGATACCAAATGATATTCATCTTTACTCAAATTTACTTATGATTAATCAAGAAGATTCCATGTAGTAAAATTTGAGAAGCGGGTCAGTCCAATATTCATATCCCACAAATATCTATGAACCTTGGTAGCAACCAATTGCTCTATATTCATGCCTTATGAATATCCACGAATCCATGTTCATAATAGTCTTACATTCATATTTGTTCCCACAAACATGACCCGACTATGGACATTTAGAATAATAAACATATTCATGGATGTATACATGCTAAAAGGAACATAACTCAGAATATCACAAATATATGAAAGAGTTAAATATTACATTGTTCCAAACTTTTAAATACTAAACAGATCAATTCCAATCACTAGAATATTGAAGTCCTAAGGCACAAGTATGACTTTCATGCTTTGCCCTTTCAAGGAGCTTGGTGAGTGGATCCGCAATGTTTTGATCGGTGTAAACTTAACAAATACATATCTTTCCTTTTTGAACTTCATCCCTTATGTAGTTGAATCTCCGCTCAATGTGTCTAGTCTTTTGATGTGCACGGGGTTCCTTGATTTGAGCAATCGCACCCTCGTTATCAGAAAAGATTTCTAGGGGGTCTTGAATGGTAGAGATCACCCCTAGATCGGTAATAAATTTCTTTATCCATGCAGCTTCCTGAGCTGCTAATGAGGCGGCTATGTATTCGGATTCTGTAGAGGACAATGCTACCACGTCCTGTTTTGAACTCTTCCAGGACACTGCTCCTCCATTCATAATAAAGACATACCCTGATTGTGATCGAGAATCATCTCGATCAGTTTGGAAACTCGCATCCGTGTAACCCTTTACAACAAGTTCCTCTTCATCAGATCCGTATATTAGAAACGTATACTTAGTCCTCCTATGGTATTTCAATATACTTTTAACAACCATCCAATGGCTATTACCTGGATTCTGCTTGTCATGCTTAACGCGCATGACACGTCCGGTCTAGTACATATCATCACATATATGGTGAATCCTATAGCAGATGCATATGGGATGTCCTTCATTCGATCTTGCTCATCCTTTGACCTTGGACATTGAGATATACTCAATATTGTCCCTCTTTGAATAGATACCATACCTTTCTTAGAGTTTTCCATCTTGAACCTTTTCAAGATTTTATCAATATATGCACTTTGGTTTTAACCTATCAACCGCCTCAATCTGTCTCTATAGATCTTTAATTTCAAAAATATAGGTGGCTTCACCGAGATCTTTTATGGAAAAGCAACTTCCAAGCCAGGTTTTAACTCCTTCCAAGGTTGGAATATCATTTCCAAAAAGTAGTATGTCATCAACATACAATACTAAGAATGTAATTATGCTCCCACTAGCCTTCTTACATACACAAGCCTTATCAATGTTCTTGATAAAACCAAATTTCTTGATCTCTTCATCAAAACTTTGATTCCAACTTCTCGATGCTTGTTTCAATCCATAGATTGATCTCTTTAACTTGCATACTTTATTAGGATGTTGTGGATCAACAAAACCATCAGGTTGAACCATATGGACAGTCTCTTCGAGATGTCCATTAAGAAAAGTGGTTTTGACATCCATTTGCCAAGTCTCATAGTCATAATATGCAGCTATGACAAATAATATCCTAATTGACTTTAGCATTGCCACAGGCGAGAAGGTTTCATCATAATCAATCCCTTGAGTTTGAGTGAAACCTTTTGCTACAAGTCTTGCTTTATAAGTATTGAAGTTTCCATGCATATCCGTTTTCTTCTTGAAAACCCACTTGCATCCAACCGGTTTGGAGTTAAGTGGAGGGTCAACCAATTCCCAAACTTGGTTTTCATACATGGATTGCATCTCTACGTTCATGGCCTCCAACCATTTGTCACAATCCGAATTGGACATTGCATCATGGTATGTAGTTGGCTCATCGGAGTCAACCACGTAGCATCCATTCATGAATAATCCATATCTTTCAGGTGGAATGCTAACTCTACCAGATCTGTGAACGTTTTGTGTGTATTGATCAACCTCTTGATCATCATCAACAGCCTCTTGTTGATTGCTAGTGTCAACCAAACGTGTATCGGCTTGTGGATCTTGATCCTCATCAAATTTTAATGTTCTATATGTTATTCCTTCCATAAGGAACTTAGCTTCCAAGAACTCTGCCTTTCGAGCAATAAATACCTTTTGCTCTGTTGGATCAAAGAAGTAGTATCCTATACAGTCTTTGGGATATCCTACAAATATACACTTAGTGGATCGTCTTTCCAACTTGTTTTGGGTGTTTAGCTTAACATAAGCTTCACAACCCCATACTTTTAAATATGATAGCGATGGAACTCTCCCATGCCATATTTCAAAAGGTTTCGAATCCACTTTCTTGGTCGGGGCCATATTCAAAATACGAGCCGCAGAGAGCAATGCGAAACTCCAGAATGATAGAGGTAGTGAGCTTATAGCCATCATAGATCGAACCATATCCAATAGGGTTCGGTTTCTCCTTTCAGACACACCATTATGTTGTGGTGTTCTGGGTGGAGTAAGTTGTGACACGAACCCACAACTTCTAAGATGATACTGAAAAGCCTCACTGAGGTATTCACCTCCTCTATCTGAACGAAGAACTTTGATAGATTTTAGGAGTTGATTTTTTACTTCATTTTTGAAGATTTTGAACATTTCAAAAGCTTCATATTTATGTGTCATCAAGTACACATAGCCATAGCGACTCAAATCGTCGGTAAAGGTAATGAAGTATCTTTCACCATTTCTTGTCATTGTCTTAAAAGGACCACATACATCCGAATGTATGATTCCCAATAAGTCTTTTGCCATCTCGTTAGTACCACTAAAGGGCGACTTGGTCATCTTACCTTGTAAACAAGATTCACACTTATCAAATGAACCATTTTCATTGTTTTCAAAAGACCATTCTTTTGAAGTGTTTGAATCCGATTCTTGTTTATGTGACCAAGACGACAATGCCAAAGATATGAATCACTTAAATCCATTTTAAGTTTCTTGGTGCTTGTTTGGTATAATGAGTTATTAAAGGATGAATCATCATGAACCAATTCATAGATACCATTAAAAGGCATAGTCTTAAAATAAAATACATCATCCATACAAACATAAATACCATTGTTAACAAACTTTAATTCATAACCACATTGTTTTAAAAGGGAAACATAAATTATGTTCCTAGTCAAACTAGGAGCATACAAAATGTTCTTAAGAACAACTTCAAAACCATAACCTGACCGTCCATACCCTATCGCTGAGAACTATCTTAGAGAGGGATCGTCTCAACCATAATAACTTTATGGACTGGTTTTGAAACATGAGAATTGTTCTCGAGAAAGAGAAAAAGGCCTATGTCCTTGATGATCCCATTCCTGACCAACCCGACCCCGAGGATGTTGAGGCCTATAACGATTGGCTTCAGTACACTAAGGATTCCATGTAGGTTTCCTGTCTCATGTTGGGAACTATGATTCCCGAACTCCAAAAGGATTTGGAGCATCATGGGGCATATGACATGATTACCTAGTTGAATGAAATGTTCCTTCAACAAGCTAGGGTAGAGCGCTTCGAAATGGTTCGAGCGCTTCACGCGTGTCGCATGGAAGAAACCCAATCGGTATCATCTTATGTACTTAAGATGAAAAGCCACATTGATCGCCTCGAGAGGCTTAACTACCCCGTCTCAAAGGAGTTGGCCACGGATTTGATCCTTAATGGCCTAACTAAAAGGTTTGAGACGTTCATAATTAATTATAATATGAACGGGTAGGACAAGAGCATTGGTGAGCTTCACGCAATGCTCAAAACAGCCGAGGCAGGGATGGGTAGAAAAGTTCTACCTGTTCTCTCGATCAATGAGGGAGGGAATAAGAAAAGGTCATTCCCCGATCCCAAGGCAAATGTTGCCAAAGGAAAGGGGTACATCAAAGGCAAAGGGAAAGGAAAGGCTAAAGCAGAACCTCCGAAGACTAAGCTTAAGAAGCCTAAGGTAACGGAGAACGATCCATGCTTTGACTGTGGTGAGATAGGACATATTGTCCAACCTATCTCAAAGAGTTGAGAAACAAGAGGGATGCTGGGCAAACCTCAGGTATAACTTTCATGATTCATATTGGTTTAAATGTTATTTCTTAAAACACATGGGTATTGGATACCGGTTTTGGAACTTATATTCGCAATTTGTTGCAGGGGTTCAAAAGAAATAAGCACTTCAAGAAGGGAGACACAAGTCTCTACATGGGCAACTGAGCAAAAGTTGATGTCGAAGCCCAAGGAGACTATATTTTGAAACTTTCAATGGTAGCATTATTGTTTGCGGCCATTTCTACAATAATTAACAAAGTTCATATTAGTATTTCTGAAATATTAAATTTTAATCATTAATACCCTTTCATGTCTCATAGCAATAAATAATTAAAACCTAGAATCCAACGTTACATTTAAATGATGGTTAGGTGACCTTTATCCCATTATTTAAATTAACAAGATAGTCAACACTTGACAATTGCAACCTTTTGTAACTTCTAGCCTTGTGGGATCGGCTAAACATCTTATGTTTAGTTGGCATGTAAAATCCCATCAACACCAGTGTACGCCATGCTTCGGTGACCCTATGCACATGGTTTCTAATTCAAGTGTCCTACTTACACACACGTGTGAGTTTACACATACAAGTGGTTATGTGACCTTTATCCCACAAATACGTTAAGCTCACCTCAAACACACAAGTTCCGTAAAAGTGGTTAGGTGACCTTAATTCCACAAATAGTTATCTAGTGATTCGAGTGTCGTGTAAAAGGATGGTGTTAAACTTGTTTCCAAAGGGATTTTAGTTTTCATTAATTCTAGTTTTGAAAACTCTATGTACCTTGTATTCGCATGCTTTCAAATACATGGTACCCTACGGTCCTTTTTAATAAAACCCCTTTTATTTGAAATCATTAATCCTTTTAATAACCTTTTATTAACATAGTAAAGATTAAGAACCATGAATATTTAGCTTGTTATGATTATATATTTAGATTGTTAAGCATATCCACATGTCAAACAATCAACTAAAATGGATAATCAAACAAGCATATACAAACAACCACATGTGCATAACCTTAGACACTTAGGTGACCACACTTGTTTGCCATCACAAGTGTGGTCATTTGGTCTTTCCTAAGGGTTAATAACAACACATTAAGATAGGATCTCCAAAGACCCCCACTTGAAGTTGCATCCAAATGCTTCAAGTCCTTCTCTTTGTGCCTTCCTTTTGTGCTTCCAACTTGTGCATCTTCTTTTACAAAATTTATATCCTAATACAAATTTTCTAATAAAAGAAAATACACCTAATCTATTTATTACATCACCATTGAATGAATAACTAAATTACAACCATATACAAGCATAAAAGAATAAATAATACAACCCATAATGAATGAAATCAACCAAAAACAAACATTCATCCAAAACCAAAGCAACTCAAGGTCAAGGCTTGGTTATGCACCAATATTAAACAACATATTCAACATTCAAGAACCAAAATAAATCCCCATTTAGCCCAAAAGTTTCGACCAACATAAACCTAGAATTTAGGGTTTTTTTCCAAACAAAATAATCAACCATTTGACATCTATCTTTCAATGTATAACCATAAGCATGTATGATATAACGTTGAAAGAACACAAAACAGCCCCTATTAGGTTGTTTAAGTCCCATAAAACCAATTTTACAAGGACTTTAGAAGCTAGTTTTTCCCATATCCGGCTCTGATACCATTGTTCGGTTTGTTAGACATCTTATCAAAGTTGTTTAACCTCTTAAGCATGAAAATGCAGCGGAAACAAAGCTTAATAATCTGTTTTATAAACTGAAATTTAAAGCATATTATTTATCATCAACAAACCCAAGAACAAAGGATCAAATATATGTGAAAGAACTAGCTATCAAGCATGAAACAACAACCAAAACTTACTCATGAAACTACCTTTCAAGAGCTGCCAAAACCGTGAGAATGAGGAAGGGGATGATATTCTTGAACGACCAAAAACACCATGGAAGGTGTCCTCAAGCTTGCATACCCATAAGCATCAAGCAAAGACCTTTGTTGCTAGGATTTGAACACCAAAATTGACCAAAGAGGGCTGCTGAAAACCCCTTTTCAGCTGTGACTTTCTTCAAGAGAGGAGAGAGTTTGGTCCCTTTTTGGTATTTGCATGTAAGAGAGAGGGAGAGATGGAGTGTGAGACTAGTTGATAATGTCTACTTCCAAGACAAAAAATAAATGAACCAACCCCACCAAGGGGTGGCCGAAAAATGGTTCGAAATGGGGTTTCCCCCAAATTCTTATCTTCCATTTAATTCTAACTAGTTACTTAATAAGTTATGTAATTAACCTTTTAATTATCTAACTCATACACACTATTATTATTTGTTGTTATTTAACCAACTTAAATAACATTACAAATAATACCCATGAACAAAATATCCTTATAAGTTGTTCCATCTCATATACAATTTATTTAGAAAACCTATTTTCTAAATTGGTGTAATTATTTAATTGCATGATCACATCATCAATTAAATATTTATTGGTGTTTGCTAAGCTTGTTATTGGGTATGCCCGACTTGGATCATAACATACTAACCACATCAATGTTCTATGTGTCTTGGGCATAAAGAATCCAACAAAGAGAAAGGGAAAGGGAGTGGTAAAAGCGCCACCACCAAAACAAGCGGAGAACAAGCAAAAAATTGCTTCAAATGACCCATGCTTTAAGTGTGGGGAGGTTGGACATTGGGCAAGAAATTGTCCTATCCATCTCAAAGAGTTGCAAGCTAAGAGGGATGCCGATCAAACCTCAGGTACAATTTTCATGATTCATATTGATCTCAATTTAATATCCTCTAACACATGGGTATTGGATACCGTATGTGGAACTCATATTTGCAATTTGTTGCAGGGGTTCAAAAGAAGTAAGGACTTCAAGAAAGGGGATGTAAGCCTCTACATGGGGAATGGGGCAAAAGTTCAAGTTGAAGACCTAGGGGAGTACATCTTAAAGCTTCCAAATGGTTTGGAAGCAATTTTGAATAATGTTTTGTATGCTCCTAGTTTGACTAGGAACATTATTTCAGTTTCCCAATTAAGACAATATGGTTATGTTTTGATATTTATTGAAAATGAAATTCATGTTTCCTTAAATGACATATTTTATTTTAAAGCTATTCCTATTAATGGTATTTATGAATTGGTTCGTGAAAACACATTATATGATAGCTCATTGTACCAAACCACCACCAAAAAGCTCAAATTGGATTTGAGTGACAAATATCTTTGGCATTGTCGTCTTGGTCATATAAACAAGAAGCGCATACAAACACTTCAAAAGAATGGTCTTTTAAAAGCAAGTGAATATGATTCATTTGACGTATGTGAATCTTGTTTACAAGGAAAAATGACTAAGGCACCTTTTAGTGGCAAAACCGAAAGGGCAAAAGAATTATTATGTATCATACGTACGGATGTATGTGGTCCTTTTAAGCCAATGACTAGGTACAATGAAAGATACTTCTTTACCTTTACTGACGACTATAGCCGATATGGGTATGTGTACTTGTTAAGACACAAAGATGAAGCTTTTGAAATGTTCAAAACCTTCCAGAATGAAGTAGAAAACCAACTCAACAAGTCAATAAAAATTCTCCGCACCGATAGAGGAAGTGAATATCTAAGTGATGCTTTTAGAGATCATCTTAGAAGTTGTGGGATTGTCTCACAACTATCTCCACCTGGAACACCACAACACAATGGTGTGTCCGAGAGGAGAAATCGAACTCTATTAGATATGGTTCGATCTATGATGGCTAGAAGCTCTTTGCCTCTATCATTTTGGGATTTCGCTTTGCTCTCTACGGTCTGTATTTTAAATATGGCCCCAACCAAGAAAGTGAAAAAGACACCTTTTGAAATATGGAATGGAAGGGTTTCATATCTATCATATTTAAAGGTGTGGGGATGTGAGGCTTATGTTAAGACTCCCACCTCAAACAAGTTAGAAAGCCGTTCCACTAAGTGTATCTTTATTGGATATCCTAGAGATTCTATGGGATATTATTTCTATGATCCATTGGAACAAATGGAGTTTGTTGACAAGAAGGCTGAGTTCTTAGAATCTAAGTTCCTTATTGAAGGAGCTAGCAGTAGAACAGTGGATCTTAAGGAGGATCAAGAACCACAACCCGATACACGTTTGGTTGACACTAGCACTCAACATGAGGATGTTGAGGATGATCAAATGGTTGATCAATACACACAAGACGTTCGCAGATCTGGTAGAATTAGTAATCCACCTGAAAGATATGGATTTTTCATAGGTGGATGCTATGTGGTAGATTCCGATGAACCAACCACTTACCGTGATGTAATGTCCAATTTGGATTGTGACAAATGGCTTGAAGCCATGAACGTTGAGATGCAATCCATGTATGACAATCAAGTGTGGGACTTGGTTGTACCACCTCTTAACTCCAAGGTAGTTAGAAGTAAGTGGGTTTTCAAGAAGAAAACTGATATGCATGGAAACTTGGATACTTATAAAGCTAGACTTGTAGCAAAAGGTTTCACTCAAACTCAAGGGGTTGATTATGATGAGACTTTCTCGCCAATTGCAATGCTAAAGTCTATTAGGATATTATTTGCCATAGCTGCTCATTATGACTATGAGATTTGGCAAATGGATGTCAAAACCGCTTTTCTAAATGGATATCTTGAGGAAGATGTCTATGTGGTTCAGCCTGAAGGTTTTGTCGATCCAAAACATCCTAACAAAGTATGCAAGTTAAAGAAATCAATCTATGAATTGAAGCAAGCATCAAGAAGTTGGAATCACCGTTTTGACGAAGAGGTAATCAAATTTGGGTTCATCAAGAACGCTGATGAAGAATGTGTGTATAAGAAAGCTAGTGGGGGCATCATCACTTTCCTAGTATTGTATGTCGATGACATCCTAATATTTGGAAATGACATTCCAACCTTGGAAGGTGTAAAAACCTGGCTTGGAAGCTGTTTTTCCATTAAGAATCTTGGTGAAACCGCCCATATTTTGGGAATAAAGATCTATAGGGATAGATCAAGGCGGCTGATAGGTTTAAATCAAAGTGCATACATTGATAAGATTTTAAAAAGGTTCAAGATGGAAAACTCTAAGAAAGGTACCGTACCTATTCAAAGAGGAACGATATTGAGTACGACTCAATGTCCAAGCTAAAAGGATGAACAAGACAAAATGAAGGGAATCCCATATGCGTCCGCTATAGGATCCATCATGTATTCAATGATATGCACTAGGCCAGACGTGTCATGCGCTTTGAGCATGACAAGCCAATACCAGCAAAATCCTGGAAATAGTCATTGGATGGCTGTTATAAACATACTTAAGTACCTAAGAAGGACTAAAGATATTTTCCTAATTTATGGATATGGTGAGGAGGAACTCGTGGTAAAAGGTTACACGGATGCGAGTTTCCAAACTGATCGGGATGATTCTCGATCACAATCGGGATACATTTTTATCTTGAATGGAGGAGCAGTCTCTTGGAAGAGCTCTACGCAAGATGTGGTGGCATTATCAACTACAGAGTTAGAATACATCGCCGCTTCATTAGCAGCTCAAGAAGCTACATGGTTGAAGAAATTCATTGCCGATCTAAGGGTGGTCCCTTCTATTCAGGACCCCCTAGAAATTCTTTGTGATAACGAGGGTGCGATTGCTCAAATCAAGGAACCCCGTGCACATCAAAAGACTAGGCACATTGAGCGGAGATTTAACTACATAAGGGATGAAGTTGAAAAGGGAAAGATATGTATTCGTAAAGTTCACACGGATCAAAACATTGCGGATCCACTCATGAAGCTTCTTGAAAAGGCACAGCATGAAGGTCATACTTGTGCCATGGGACTTCGATATTCTAGTGACTGGATTTGATCCTTTAAATTTTGTATTTGGATATTGGAACCTTTTATTACATGAATAAATTAGTTTGTTATAATGTTTCAACCGATGTTCCTATTTTGCATGTTTAAAATCCATGAGTAAGTTATTTACTCAAAACGCCCGTAGTCATTCATACTTGTGGGAACAAGCATGAGGGTAAGACTATTATGAACTTGATTTGGTAGATATTCATATGGATGAATACAGAGCAAAGGGTTGCTGCCAAAGTTCATAGATATTTGTGGGATACAAATATTAGACTGACCCGCATCTTAAATATTACTACATGGAATCTTCCTGATTGATCATAAGTAATTTTGAGTAAAGGCAAATATCATTTGGTATCCTCTGACCTGAGATACATATTGGGTCTTGATATTCACCAAATGTTATACTTTAACTTAGTTCTTCGTTGTTCTGAAACATGGCAGTACATAAGGCTGAATTCAGGTATAATACCGGGTGATTGTGAGAGACGTATGTAGTCAAGATGGGATTTGTCCCTCTTATTTGTTAAAGGTAAGATGTCTAAGGCCTGATAAATTTAAATCAATGGAGAATGATCACTCTGTGTCTCTGGGATTTAACATGACGTCTGTACAAAAGGATAGATGATTGATTCACCTAAAACAATTCGAGTAAGGTACTTGAAGGGGATGATGTTATTGAATGGCACTTAGTCATACGTACTAAGGGTACTAAACCGTTGTTAGACGTTATTTACTGCTTGTATCAATCTTCTATGAATCTTGTGCAAGTAGGAGATTGTTGGATCTTGTATGCCCAAGACACATACAATATTGATGTGGTTAGTACGTTATAATCCAAGTCGGGTCATACCCAATAACAAGCTAAATAAACACTAATAAATATTTGTTTGTTGATGTGATCAAACAAATAAATATTGACACCAATTTAGAAAATGGGTTTTCTAAATTATTGCATTTGAAATGAAACAAATTATATGGATAATTTGGTCATGAGAAATTATTTGTATTATTATTTAAGTAGGTTAAATAATAACAAATAAATGTGTGGATGAGTTATAAAATTAAAAGAGGTTAATTTTATAAACTTATACAAGTAATGTGTGATAAAAATTAAAATGGGAGGGAACCCATTTGAACTAAATTTTGGCCGCCCCTTGGTGGGTGTTCTTGGGATTTCTTTTGTCTTGATTTATTACAAGACATTAACCCTTTCACACTCTATTCCATACACACTCTCTCTCACACACATACAAAACTCTCTCTTCTTCTTTCTTGGCTGATTTTCGGGATTTGAAAGGGGTTTTCTTGGCTGAAATTTCGAGTTTGCAAGAAAGCATAAGAAGAAGAGGTTTGGTGTTCAACTTCCTAACTAGTTGGGTTTTTGGGAAGAAGCTTGTGGGTATACTAGCTTGAGGTCTTCTACTTTGGAGGCTTCCATTCAAGAACATCAACATCTTTTCCATCGATTTCCATCATCATCTTCTTGTTCTTAGAAAGGTTGTATTTGTCACACCCTCAAATTCCACGTGCGGGGTTTTACCACTAGGCATGTGATAAACCAGGATCTCAGACACGGTCATATCAAACGACACTATATGAACTTAAATAAACGTTGGAACTTTAAATCAGAGTAGTCATAAACGAAATAAACATCACTGCGGAAGCGTAAAAACAAATGTAAACCAATATTAAAAGTTCCTAAAGTACTATGCCAAAATAAAATGTTCAAAGCAAAATAAATGAGTTTGATGATGCATGTCCTGAGTGAGTTCCCTAATTGTGCAACATGAGCTTAAGCGTTCTTGTGACTTGAGAAAACATGCTAAAGTGTGTCAACATAAAGTTGGTGAGTTCACAGGTTTAATAACAGATAAACATGTTTGTAACTGTTCGAATGGTAAACTAATTAAAGCATATCGATAGGTAGCTAGCCTAAAATCAAGTTAGTTAGCGTTTCAAACCGAAGCTGACTGTTTGTATGTTTGCTGCCTTCCCGTCACGTCTAACCCAGACAGTGACAAATGTTAGGTCAATAACACACCCGTTTGATCTCCAATCAACCTTGCACGACAAGCCTGGGCGGGGTTTGTCAAACCCAGTAGTACTACTCAGAATTACCTCGCTACACATTACTAACGGTTCGAGAATGTAAGGACTTTTAAGTATGTTTGCACTAACGTAACAGGCGATAAACAATAATATTAGAAACCATTTATAAATAAAGTTTGCATGTTTTCTCCCCCAAAAGGAAAGTAATGTAAAATAGGGGCCGTGAAGACTCACCTCGAGTGCGTTGCAACTAAGTAATGTAACACAAAAGATTCGGGTCTCCGATTAGCCTGAATTAATATTAATTTACACTATTAATATTAATTGTTGAATATAATATAAGGAAGGTACGGTTTCACGTTTGACGTCTCGGTTACGGTGTCGGTTCTCGATAGAAATCCCCCATACACAAGCAAATGCAAACACACACAAACATAAAACCCGAATTATATATAAAAGTACTCTTTACATATATAATTAATTGTACGATTTTTTACAATAGAACCCAATACGTTTCATAATGTATTATTTACTAACTTCACAAAGGTGTAATCCCCAAATGTAACAGTCTCGTATATATATTGAATGAATGAATCAACATAAATCACACATCATATATAATATATATATAACCATACGTACGCACTGAAAAGAAACTCATACAACTCATGCGCCTAAGTCACCACTCGCCTAAACCACCAACAACACACACAAAACACACGCATGGGCGCAGGGTGCACCCCGTGCGTCCACAACACACACAAAACACACGCATGGGCGCATGGTGCACCCCATGCGTCCACAACACACACACATTCACTAGATGCATGAATACGCTCACACACACATGCATGCATCATCACTCACACACATCCACATTATCAACCCATAAATATATACAAAAACACATACACCACCACTACTGCCATCAACAATTATACACAGGAACATACATACGTACACACCCAAGAACACATATATATATATATATCCATATGCATGCTCTTAATTTGCACGGGAAACACACACATGAATATAGCCACACATATACATGTATAATGCAGAAAGCATAGATACATATACATACGCATCTTACATGCATATATAGACAAATAACACTGCACATACACAGAACATATATATGAAGGTTATGATCTGCCCAAGATATATATTAAATTGATGTGGCTAGTGTGATATGATCCAAGTCGGGTCATACCCAATAACAAGCCAAACAAACACCGACGAATATTTATTTGTTGATTAGATCAAACAAATAAATATAAACACCAATTTAGAAACCGGGTTTTCTAAATCATTGCTTTTGCAAATGAACAAGTTTATATATATATATATATATATATATATATATATATATATATATATATATATATATTTGTTCATATGGGATTATTTGTTCATTTTTTTAATTAGTTAGACAATGACAAATAATAGTGTGTGTGTTAGTGATATAAAATTAAAATGGTTTAATTTTACATCATAAAGGTACAAGAGTGTTTTTTAGTTTTTACTAAAAAATTTGAATCAAGAGGAAGACAAAGGGTGCCTAATTCGGCCGCCCCTTTTGTCTTGATACCATCCCCTTTTTAGTTCCAAGACCATGCAATTGCTTGGACAATTGAACACTCTTGCATCCTATCTCTTACACACACACACACTTGAGAAGCTCTCTCCATATCTCTCTCTATCTCACGGTTTTGAAAGAAAGAAGAGCAGAATTTTCAGCTTCAAAAAGGGTTTTTGGTTGCTGAAAATTTGGTGTCAAGATTCCTAGCAATCAAAGGTGTTTGTACAAGCTTGGGGTATCACCTCTTGAGGTCTTCTTCCTTGAAGATTCAGCCACGTTTTCATCTTCTTTCACCTCAAGAAATTCGTTCCTTTGAGCTGCTACAAAGGTTGTATTTTCACCATCTTATGTTTTTCATTGTATGCACTTTCGTATAATGATCCATGGTTTGGGGTTGCTTATTAAATGGGTTTAATAACCATCTTATTAACATGTTTTAAAACTTCAAAATCCGCTGCGTTTTCATATAAACAAGGTTATATGAGCTTTGATAAACTTGTTAAATCCCTACAATGGCATCAAGAGCCACTTATACGAATGCATACATGTATATTCTTGCTAGTTCACGGTTTTGTGGTGTTTGACACCACATACCCGTGAGTTAGAGGGCTGTTTTGGTCACCCCTTTTGGTGTTTTAAAGATGCTTCTTTATGCATATAAGGATCTTTAAAACTCTAGATTATTTGATGTTTATTTATATGTTCTTAACCCATTTGTTCTTGGTTTATGTTGGCCAAAAACATGGGCTATAAGGGGCTGCCAAAATCGATTATCTTGTGTATGTTTGATCATGTTGTTGTTGATTATGCATAACAAAGCCTAGACCATTTGGATTGGATGATTGGTTGTCATGTTATATTCATTTGGGCATGTAATAATTTATTTTGTTTCAAGTCTTGTTTTGTAATCTATTCATTCATATGGTTTGTAATAAATAGATTAGGAGTTTATCTTTACTAGAAAAATGTATTAGGATACATATTTTGTAAGGATGCTCAAGATCAAGACTTGAAGAAAAGATGGACAAAGAGGATGCTTGAAGATGTGGATTCAAGTGGGAGTTCCTTTTGTCAACCATGTGTCATGTTCTTAACCCTTAGGACAAGACCTTTTGACACACTTGTTTTGGCTAAACAAGTGTGCTCAATTTAGTATGCTTTGTTATGCATATATGAATTGTTTGGTTATGCTTGGTTGAATGCTTATGATGTTGTTTTGTTTTGGATATTTGGATGTCATTTACAAACCATCAACTAGAACAAGCTATTACAAGAAATTGGTTCTCAAATCATTAAGCAAAATAGAATGGGTCTATGAAAGGAGTTAATGATTTGCAAAATAAAATGGGTTTTATTTATAAGAACCAAATGGGTACCATATGGTTGAATGCATACAATCATATAGTACATGGACTTTTCTAAAACAAGAATTGTGAAATTATAAATCCCTTTTGAAAAACAAGTTAAACACCATCCTTTTACACAACACTTAGGTTACTTGCAAACTCTTAGTGGGATAAAGGTCACCTAACCACTTTGAGGGAACTTGTAACTTGAGGTGATAATGCCATGTTTGTGGGATAAAGGTCACCTAACCACTTATGTGGTAAACTCACACGTGTGTGTAAGTAGGACGACTTGATTTATAAAATATATTGAATGGATCACCTAAAATGTGTTTTATAAAAGGTGTTGATGGGGTAAACATGCCGTTATAAAAATAAGATGTTCAAACGATCTCATACCATTAGAAGTTGCAATGGGTTGCAATTGTCATTTATGACTACCTTGTTTATTTAAATAATGGGATAAAGGTCACCTAACCAATATTTAAATATAACGTTGGATTCTAAAAATATTTTTTTTATTAATTGTCTATGAGACGTAAAGGGTATTAATAAATGAAATATATAACTATATCAACGATTACTAAAATGGAACTTTGTAAAATCTTGTTGATGGCCGACCACACCAACGCTAATAACGATGTACCAAACCAAAACAACCAATCTCTTAGGGCGATCCTTCAAAGGGATCGTCTAACACCTAACAACTTCATGGATTGGTACCGCAACTTGAGAATTGTTCTCAAGCAAGAAAAGCGGGCATACATTCTTGATGATCCCATCCCCGATGAACCTAACGAGGAGGATGTGGAGGCCTATAATGATTGGGTTATATATACGGAAGACTCCATCCAAGTCTCTTGCTTAATGTTAGCAAGTATGACACCCGAACTCCAAAAGGAGTATGAGCTCCATGGAGCCTATGACATGATCACTCAGTTGCGGGAAACGTTCCAGCAACAAGCTAGAGTGGAGCGCTTCGAAACTGTTCGAGCGCTTCATGCATGTCGGATGGAGGAATCCCAATCAGTTTCATCTTATGTTCTTAAGATGAAAAGCCACATCGACCGCCTTCAAAGGCTAAATTGTCCTGTCTCAAAGGAGTTGGCCACGGATTTGATCCTTAATGGCCTAACTAAAAGGTTTGAGGCATTCGTCATGAATTACAACATGAACGGATGGGACAAGAGCATAAATGAACTTCATTCGATGCTCAAATCAGCTGAGGCGGGAATGGGTAAAAGGGTTTTACCGGTTCTCACCATTAATGAAGGTGGGAGAAGGAAGAGGTCTCTACCCCCTCCCAAGGCAAATGTTGCCAAAGGAAAGGGGCACGTTGGAGGAAAGGGGAAGATGGTTGTTAGGGCGGAACCTCCGAAGCCCAAGGAGAAGAAGCAAAAGGTTGCTGTAAACGACCCATGCTTCAAATGTGGTGAGATAGGGCATTGGATGAGAAATTGTCTAGTCTATCTCAAAGAGTTGAGAGAAAAGAGGGATGCAGGGCAAACCTCAGGTATAATTTACATGATACATGTTGAGCTAAATGTTATTTCTTCTAACACATGGGTATTTGTGACATCCGTCACACCAAGGTCCGTCAATTGACGTGTTTGTCCGTCATCTATTCTATATTTGGTCATTCCTCATTATTATTTGACGCATTATGTGGATATCATGTGTGCAATATTACCGTTGTGTGTGTGTATTCGTTTAAAACCGTGTGTGAACCTTAAAAAGACAATTAAAACTTCCATTTTTGAAAACGTTAAATATATCATTTTATAAATATAATAAATGTTTTAATATAACCATTTCTTAAGTCATGACAACATTAAATGAACTTTTACAATTAATATAAAAACCTAACGAAGTCGTTTTTCAACCGAAAGAAAATTGGGAAAACTCGGGGGCTAAGTGCAGGGACTAAACTTGTAATTTTGGAAACTTGGGCTGGGTATAAATACCCATATTCCAGCCCTAATCTTCATTATCACCATCTTCTTCATCATCATCTCCTCTTCACACACACAATCACCATCTTAGCACCAAATCCGACCCGAGAGGTCTCGTTTTCTTCGTCTTGTCATCATCTACAGCCTAGACTACCCCTCCTTAGCAGGTAGTTGCCTTTGGTTGTCCATTTTTGAGCCTTTTCACGGCTGTACAAACTAGGGTTTCGGGTGTTCGGGTTCAACCCGAACACACAAGGTCGTATGGGTGCGTGTGAGGCCTTTTTGCTTGTGTTTTATGCTTGGGTATGTTTGTTGAGTGTTTCTGGAGGTCCTAGTGGTGTAAAACCCGTGTTTAGAGTAGCTCGGGGGCTGCTCCTCCCGACCACAGTCGCGATTCTGCAGATTGGGCGACTGGGTCATCCATGCGATTGAGCCGTGCGACTGAGTGGGTCGTGCGACTGGATCATGCGTCTGAGTCAATCGCGCGACTGAGTTGTGCGACTAGGCATGTCGTGCGACTGAGTTGTGCGACTGAGTGTCTGTGTGCGATTGAGTCATGCGTGCGAATGAGTGTATGCGAATGAGTCATGCGATTGAGTGTTTGTGTGCGATTGAGTCAGGTGACCGACTGAATGTGTGCGAATGAATGTGATTCGCACGACTGGGGTCCAATCGCACGAATGAAGGTTCAATCGTACGAAAGTAGCTAATTCGCACGATTGAAGGTTGATTCGTGCGCATGGAAGTTGAGTCGTGCGATTGGGTGTTGTGTGGTACGACTGAAGGCCAATCATACGAATGAAGGCTCAATCGTACGAATGAAGCTGATTCGCACGATTGAGGGTTGATTCGCACGAATGGAGGTTGAGTCGTGCGTCTGGCCTTGTATGCGACTGAAATTGTTGTGTTTGACCCCTTGTGCGTGGCGTGAGTATGTCGTGTGGTGTCGAGGTAACACTAACACAATAATGCCATTGTTTGGCCACGAAAATTAAAGTCAACGCGAGAAAGGGTACAGAAACTATTTTGAGCAAATTTAACTAACGCATTTACAACGATCGAATTGACTTATAACTATTGACACTTATTCAATGTTTCTTCAATAACAACGATACTTTATTAAAACATCATCATTGGTGGCGACAATGTCTTGTACATGGATCTACATAAGATCTAGTACGTGTGTCAGTCTGTGTGCGTTGTACGTGACCCATCCGATACGACCCGAACCGACCCATCATTATTGCGCGCTTATACATATATCATATCATTAATGCTATACAATAACTGTCAATAGGTGTTTGACTGTTTATTTGCATTCAACATTTGGGATACATCGCTCATACATACTTACCACCTAACAAGTGAGTTTCGTGGCCCCTTTTTACGCCTATACAATATTTCAACCATTTACAAATTGGGGGAAAAGTATGCTTACACATTTTTATGCTGTACAACTTACATACATTTTACATACAAGGAATCAACGTGATACTGTGTTGCAAGTACTATTTGATACATGCTTGGGTCTGCTGTGTGGTTCTATCTTTGCAACTATTTAATTCCAGTGTGGGAACCGACGGTTAGGTATTGGTAGTACTACTGGGTTGACACCCCCACCCTCGTTCGATGGTATACTAGTTGGTACCATCAGTGGCCAGGAACGGGCCCTTGGGTGAATATATGCCGACAATTTCTTTGTGTACGTCGCTAGGTTTGGTTGCAAAGCTCATGTCATGTGATATTTACTTGTGTAATAACTGTATTCAAATATTCCGACGCGCTTATTTATTACAGCATCACTTACATTTTTATTACATAAACCTGCGAGCTCACCAACAATTTTGTTGACCGTTTTAAGCATATCTTTTCAGGTGATCATGCAAGTCCAGGAATCTAGGTGTGCTGCCTTAGTGGAGACCCTAGGATGCATTTTTGGGACTTAGCTCATTTTGATAAACAATCTTTTGAACAATGTATTCGCATGTAAACAATTATCAACATTTGAAACTTGTTCCCGGGTTGTGGGAATTAACATTTACATTTTCATCTTATGTGTATATATGTTATCATCATCATGTTGCTCATGGCTATGTGTTGTGGACATTGACTAAACACGACACAAGTCACCTTGTCGTCGGGTGTCGTCATGACACACATGTCATCATTTATATATATTGCTCTCTATCGCTTACCATGTGTTATGACGATCCCGGTCTCGTTACATCCCCGTGTTTCCGCTTTTAGCGGGGGTGTGACAGATTGGTATCAGAGCCATTGGTTATAGAGAATTAGGCAATACGCTTGACCTAGACTATAACCTAGGAACCTTCATGTAGATTTGCATGCTAGGACTCTGTATGCATATTATATCTCGTGTATGTGTTCCTCGCTGCTTGATTTGTTCATCTATTTGTTATGTGATCTTTCCACCCTATGAGAGAGCCCTTGTGCTCACTCTTTTATCGGGATGCTTCTATTGGATCTTCCGTTCCCCCTGCGCGCCGAGTTAGTTTATCAGATCCGGGTATTAAACCCGAAGAGATCATCACAGATCATACTATTGTGCTTGACCTTGGACATTGAGATTAACTCTGAGGAGGAAAATGTCTGAAACCTCGAAGAATGAGGAAATAGGCAACCTCCGCTAGACTAAACGTGATTGTATACATGGACTTACAACTGTTATGATGGATTATTATGGATAGGATGTAAAGGATAGTCGGATGTCATGTAACCGGATCAGGCATCATTCTCGGTACATCGTGGGTGTGGTGGGAACGCTGCGGGGAACCCTATATATAAACATCACCGGTATACCGAGAATATGCTTGAAATGGGCTGCATGGTGGTCTTGACTGACCGGAACATGAACATTGGAATTTGATAAGCGGAATACTTTTGTATCTTATGGTGACTAAAGCTGATATGTTACCTCTTTTATGATTAGAATATGCCGCCTCGAAGAGTCACCCGTAGCAGTAGTGGCGGGAGTGAAGCCCCAAGGGGCAGAGGCCGAGGCAGAGGCAGAGCACCAAGAACAAACGATGCTCCTGCCAGCAACAGTCAAGGAACAGGGAACGCCGACATGGCAGCCCTGATCGCTCAGCAATTGGCCGCACTGATCCCTACTATCGTGGCCCAAGTGAGCGACGCACTTCAACAACACCACCCTCACGGGGATGGTGGCAACGATGATGGAGCCCAAGGTGGGATAGAAACTGAAACGGGAAACGGGAACCCGACTGGAAACGAGAGCAACCAGGAAACCGGAAATGGTGGCACTGCCGGTATTGAGACTGGTGTGGTTAATGCTCGTCGGGGATGTTCATACAAGGAGTTCGTGGCTTGTAAGCCAAGGGAATTTGACGGGAAAGGTGGGGCGATAGCCCTAACCAGATGGTTGGAAAAGATGGAGGCAGTAATTGACATCAGTGAGTGCCTCGACAGCCAAAGGATCAAGTATGCTACTTGTTCTCTACAGGGTAAAGCCCTAACCTGGTGGAACACCCAGATTCAAGCACGAGGAAGAGAGTCTGCGATGCAGATGTCATGGGATGAATTCAAAGCCCTAATCACCGAGGAATACTGCCCTCTCAACGAGATGCAGAAACTGGAGCATGAGTTCTGGAATCATGCTATGGTGGGGGCAGGGCACGCAGCTTATACTGATCGCTTTCATGAGCTGGCAAGGTTGGTTCCGCATCTGGTTACGCCGGAATCAAAGAGGATTGAAAGGTACATTTGGGGACTTGCGCCTCAAATTAGAGCTATGGTTACAGCAGCCGCTCCTCCTACTATTCAGAGCGCGATTCTGAAAGCTGGCGCTTTGACTGACGAGATGGTTAGAACAGGGGTTTTGGGCCGAGGGGCCGAGAAGAGGAAAGATGTTGGGGAATCGAGCCGGTCGAGTGCCGGAAGGTTTGAGAAGAGGTCTAAGCCGACCAGGAATTTTGTGGCCGTGTCTCAGGCCAGAAGAGAGTATGTGGGGCCGCACCCAAATGTGAAAGGTGCAACTATCATCATCCCCCAGGGACGCAGTGCCGGGTGTGCGCCAACTGTAAGCGCCCGGGTCATTTGGCAAGAGATTGCAGAACTGCGCCAAATCTTGTAGCACCCGTCAACGCGATTAACCCCGCCGGGAATGCAAGGGCTTGCTTTGAGTGTGGGAGCCCCATCACTACAGGAATATGTGCCCCAGGCTGAATCGGGCACCGGGTCAACAGGGGAACAACCAGCAGCAGGTGTTGGCTATCGCTGGGAATCAAGGCCCGGCTACTCAGGGGAATGCAGCTCGGGGATGTGCATTCGTCATTGGAGCTAATGATGCTCGTCAGGACCCGAATGTTGTCACGGGTACGCACTTACTCAATCATCACTTCGCATCTATATTATTTGATACTGGAGCAGATAATAGTTTCATATCTTCTGAGTTTGTGCAATTACTTGATTTGAGTCCTAGTAGGCTAGAAACTAGCTACTCTGTAGAAATGGCCAATGGTAGGGTTGCTCAGGCCGATGAGATTGTTAGGAAGTGTTCGTTGACGTTGGAGGATCATACATTCGACATAGATTTGATACCCTTCGAGTTGGGAAGCTTCGACGTGATTGTGGGTATGGATTGGTTGTCGCAGAATGGAGCAGAGATTGTCTGTCGAGACAAGGTAGTACGTATCCCTATGCCTAATGGGGAAGTACTCAAGGTTCAGGGAGAACGACCGGGTAAGAGCTTAAAGTTGATTTCCTGCATGAAAGCACGCCAGAGTTTACGAAAGCAGTGCTACGCTTTTCTGGCTCATGTGGTTGAAAAGAAAGACGAGGAAAGGAAACTGGTGGATATTCCAGTGGTACGGGACTACCCAGAAGTATTTCCAGATGACTTGTCTGGTTTACCCCCTCCACGACAGGTGGAATTCCGTATTGAGTTGGTTCCTGGAGCTACACCGGTAGCGAAAACGCCTTATCGACTAGCGCCATCCGAGATGCAAGAGTTGTCTAGCCAATTACAGGAACTACTGGAGAAGGGTTTTATTCGACCGAGTCATTCGCCGTGGGGAGCACCGGTACTATTTGTCAAGAAGAAGGACGGATCGTTCCGTATGTGCATCGATTACCGTGAACTGAACAAGTTAACGGTGAAGAACCGATATCCTCTCCCCAGAATCGACGATTTATTTGATCAGCTGCAAGGAGCTTCGTATTTTTCAAAGATCGATCTTCGTTCTGGTTATCATCAGCTAAGGGTTTTCGAGGACGACATACCGAAGACTGCGTTCAGGACTCGTTATGGGCACTACGAGTTCTTGGTCATGCCGTTCGGATTGACAAACGCACCAGCTGTGTTCATGGATCTAATGAATCGGGTGTGCAAACCTTACTTGGATAAGTTCGTGATCGTGTTCATAGACGATATACTTATCTATTCCCGATCAAAAGAGGATCATGTAGAACATCTTCGGGCTATTCTGGAGCTACTACGGGAAGAGAAACTTTTCGCCAAGTTCTCAAAGTGCGAGTTTTGGCTGCGAGAAGTGAAGTTTTTGGGTCATGTGGTTAATGAGGACGGGATTCACGTAGATCCCGGCAAGATCGAAGCGGTGAAGAAATGGGATACGCCCCAGACACCATCAGAGATACGGCAATTCTTAGGATTGGCCGGTTATTATCGTCGCTTCATCGCGAATTTCTCAAAGATCGCGCAACCATTGACCCTGCTTACTCAGAAAGACAAGAAGTTTGACTGGGGATATGCACAAGAGCAAGCGTTCCAAACGTTGAAAGAGAAGTTGTGCAACGCGCCTATACTGTCTCTCCCAGACGGAACAGATGATTTTGTGGTCTACTGCGATGCGTCACATCAAGGATTGGGATGTGTACTGATGCAAAAGGACAAGGTGATTGCCTACGCTTCGCGACAACTTAAAGTGCACGAAAAGAACTACACCACTCATGATCTTGAGTTGGGCGCTGTAGTATTTGCACTCAAAATTTGGAGGCATTACTTGTATGGCACCAAATGCATCATTTTCACCGATCATAAGAGCCTTCAACATATTCTGGATCAGAAGGAACTCAACATGCGCCAACGACGTTGGGTAGAGCTTCTTAGCGACTACGATTGTGAAATCCGGTATCATCCGGGGAAAGCTAACGTGGTGGCTGATGCCTTAAGCCGTAAAGAACGTGTGAAACCGCTACGTGCACGAGCGTTGGGGTTGACCATTCAAACCAACTTAAAAGCTCAGATTCAAATTGCACAGAGTGAGGCATTGAAAGAAGAAAACCTTGCGGGAGAAGAGTTCCGGGGGTTAGATAAACAGATGATTCGCAAGGATGACGGTATTCAGTACTTCATGGATCGCATATGGGTACCCAAATGGGGAGGTGTTCGTACCTTAGTCATGGATGAAGCCCACAAGACGCGATATTCTATTCATCCTGGTGCAGACAAGATGTATCATGATCTTAAGGATCTATACTGGTGGCCAGGCATGAAGAAAGACATTGCCTTATACGTCAGCCAATGCTTGACGTGTTCGAAGGTCAAAGCTGAACATCAAAAGCCATCGGGATTATTACAGCAACCTGAAATTCCCGAGTGGAAATGGGAGAACATAGCTATGGATTTCATCACCAAACTCCCTAGAACAAACAGCGGTCATGACTCGATATGGGTCATTATTGATCGAATGACGAAGTCAGCACATTTCTTGCCTATCCGAGAAGATTATAAGATGGATAAGTTGGCGAGATTGTACATCAAAGAGGTCGTGACACGGCACGGGGTGCCGGTGTCAATCATATCCGACCGTGATAGCAGATTCACTTCACGTTTTTGGCAGACGCTACAGAAAGCGATGGGTACTCGGTTAGACATGAGTACAGCCTATCACCCTCAAACAGATGGCCAAAGTGAACGCACTATACAGACGCTAGAGGACATGTTGAGAGCGTGTGTAATCGATTTTGGTGGTAGTTGGGATGCTCATCTGCCGTTGATTGAGTTCTCCTACAACAACAGCTACCATACAAGCATTGGATGTGCTCCATTTGAAGCGTTGTATGGAAGGAAATGCAGATCTCCCGTTTGTTGGGCCGAAATTGGTGAAAGTCAGCTGACAGGCCCAGAGATCATCCAAGAGACAACAGACAAGATTTTCCAAATCAAAGATCGACTTAAAGCCGCGCGAGATCGCCAAAAGAGCTACGCCGACAATCGTCGGAAGCCTCTAGAATTCAATGTTGGGGATCGTGTGTTACTCAAAGTTTCCCCTTGGAAAGGAGTCGTTCGATTCGGAAAGAAAGGGAAGTTAGCCCCAAGATACGTCGGACCATTTGAGATCACTGAAAGGATCGGTCCAGTGGCTTACCGGTTAAGGTTGCCACAAGAGCTTAGCGGTGTGCATGATACTTTTCACGTGTCAAACCTCAAGAAGTGTTTGGCCGATGAATCCCTTCACGTGCCAATCGAGGAAATCAAGATTGACGACAAGCTTCATTTTGTTGAAGAACCCATTGAGATCATGGATCGAAAGGTCAAGCAACTGAAGCGCAGTAGGATACCTATTGTTCGCGTAAGGTGGAATTCAAAACGAGGGCCAGAGTTTACATGGGAACGTGAAGATCAGATGAAACTCAAATATCCACATCTTTTCGAGGATGACACTCTTGGACCTAACTCCAGCTGAATTTCGGGACGAAATTCTCTCAACTGGGGGATACTGTGACATCCGTCACTCCAAGGTCCGTCAATTGACGTGTTTGTCCGTCATCTATTCTATATTTGGTCATTCCTCATTATTATTTGACGCATTATGTGGATATCATGTGTGCAATATTACCGTTGTGTGTGTGTATTCGTTTAAAACCGTGTGTGAACCTTAAAAAGACAATTAAAACTTCCATTTTTGAAAACGTTAAATATATCATTTTATAAATATAATAAATGTTTTAATATAACCATTTCTTAAGTCATGACAACATTAAATGAACTTTTACAATTAATATAAAAACCTAACGAAGTCGTTTTTCAACCGAACGAAAATTGGGAAAACTCGGGGCTAAGTGCAGGGACTAAACTTGTAATTTTGGAAACTTGGGCTGGGTATAAATACCCATATTCCAGCCCTAATCTTCATTATCACCATCTTCTTCATCATCATCTCCTCTTCACACACACAATCACCATCTTAGCACCAAATCCGACCCGAGAGGTCTCGTTTTCTTCGTCTTGTCATCATCTACAGCCTAGACTACCCCTCCTTAGCAGGTAGTTGCCTTTGGTTGTCCATTTTTGAGCCTTTTCACGGCTGTACAAACTAGGGTTTCGGGTGTTCGGGTTCAACCCGAACACACAAGGTCGTATGGGTGCGTGTGAGGCCTTTTTGCTTGTGTTTTATGCTTGGTATGTTTGTTGAGTGTTTCTGGAGGTCCTAGTGGTGTAAAACCCGTGTTTAGAGTAGCTCGGGGGCTGCTCCTCCCGACCACAGTCGCGATTCTGCAGATTGGGCGAGTGGGTCATCCATGCGATTGAGCCGTGCGACTGAGTGGGTCGTGCGACTGGATCATGCGTCTGAGTCAATCGCGCGACTGAGTTGTGCGACTAGGCATGTCGTGCGACTGAGTTGTGCGACTGAGTGTCTGTGTGCGATTGAGTCATGCGTGCGAATGAGTGTATGCGAATGAGTCATGCGATTGAGTGTTTGTGTGCGATTGAGTCAGGTGACCGACTGAATGTGTGCGAATGAATGTGATTCGCACGACTGGGGTCCAATCGCACGAATGAAGGTTCAATCGTACGAAAGTAGCTAATTCGCACGATTGAAGGTTGATTCGTGCGCATGGAAGTTGAGTCGTGCGATTGGGTGTTGTGTGGTACGACTGAAGGCCAATCATACGAATGAAGGCTCAATCGTACGAATGAAGCTGATTCGCACGATTGAGGGTTGATTCGCACGAATGGAGGTTGAGTCGTGCGTCTGGCCTTGTATGCGACTGAAATTGTTGTGTTTGACCCCTTGTGCGTGGCGTGAGTATGTCGTGTGGTGTCGAGGTAACACTAACACAATGATGCCATTGTTTGGCCACGAAAATTAAAGTCAACGCGAGAAAGGGTACAGAAAGTATTTTGAGCAAATTTAACTAACGCATTTACAACGATCGAATTGACTTATAACTATTGACACTTATTCAATGTTTCTTCAATAACAACGATACTTTATTAAAACATCATCATTGGTGGCGACAATGTCTTGTACTTGGATCTACATAAGATCTAGTACGTGTGTCAGTCTGTGTGCGTTGTACGTGACCCATCCGATACGACCCGAACCGACCCATCATTATTGCGCGCTTATACATATATCATATCATTAATGCTATACAATAACTGTCAATAGGTGTTTGACTGTTTATTTGCATTCAACATTTGGGATACATCGCTCATACATACTTACCACCTAACAAGTGAGTTTCGTGGCCCCTTTTTACGCCTATACAATATTTCAACCATTTACAAATTGGGGGAAAAGTATGCTTACACATTTTTATGCTGTACAACTTACATACATTTTACATACAAGGAATCAACGTGATACTGTGTTGCAAGTACTATTTGATACATGCTTGGGTCTGCTGTGTGGTTCTATCTTTGCAACTATTTAATTCCAGTGTGGGAACCGACGGTTAGGTATTGGTAGTACTACTGGGTTGACACCCCCACCCTCGTTCGATGGTATACTAGTTGGTACCATCAGTGGCCAGGAACGGGCCCTTGGGTGAATATATGCCGACAATTTCTTTGTGTACGTCGCTAGGTTTGGTTGCAAAGCTCATGTCATGTGATATTTACTTGTGTAATAACTGTATTCACGGTATTCCGACGCGCTTATTTATTACAGCATCACTTACATTTTTATTACATAAACCTGCGAGCTCACCAACAATTTTGTTGACCGTTTTAAGCATATCTTTTCAGGTGATCATGCAAGTCCAGGAATCTAGGTGTGCTGCCTTAGTGGAGACCCTAGGATGCATTTTTGGGACTTAGCTCATTTTGATAAACAATCTTTTGAACAATGTATTCGCATGTAAACAATTATCAACATTTGAAACTTGTTCCCGGGTTGTGGGAATTAACATTTACATTTTCATCTTATGTGTATATATGTTATCATCATCATGTTGCTCATGGCTATGTGTTGTGGACATTGACTAAACACGACACAAGTCACCTTGTCGTCGGGTGTCGTCATGACACACATGTCATCATTTATATATATTGCTCTCTATGGCTTACCATGTGTTATGACGATCCCGGTCTCGTTACATCCCCGTGTTTCCGCTTTTAGCGGGGGTGTGACAGTATTAGATACCGGATGTGGAACTCACATTTGCAATTTATTGCAGGGGTTCAAAAGAAATGAGCATTATGCAAAAGGGGAAATAAGTCTCTTCATGGGCAATGGTGCAAAGGTTCACGTTGAAGCCCAAGGAGACTACATTTTGAAGCTTCCAGGTGGTTTGGAAGTTATTTTAAACAATGTATTATATGCTCCTAGCTTGACTAGGAACATAATTTCTGTTTCCCGTTTAAGACAATGTGATTATGATTTCAAGTTTGTTGACAATGATATTCATGTTTCTTTAAATCATGTATTTTATTTTAAGGCTATACCTTGTAATGGTATTTATGAATTGGTTCATGAAAACGTAACATACGATAGCTCAATATACCAAGCAACCACCAAAAGACTCAAATTAGATTTGAGTGATACCTACCTTTGGCATTGCCGTCTTGGTCATATAAACAAGAAACGTATACAAACACTTCAAAAGAATGGTCTTTTAAAAACAAATGAATGTGATTCATTTGATGTATGTGAATCTTGTTTACAAGGTAAAATGACTAAGGCACCCTTTAGTGGAACTAACGAAAGGGCAAAAGATTTATTAGGTATCATACATTCGGATGTATGTGGTCCTTTTAAGCCATGACTAGGAATGGTGAAAGATACTTCATTACCTTTACCGACGATTATAGTCGCTTTGGGTATGTGTACTTATTAAGGCACAAGATGAAGCTTTTGAAATGTTCAAAATCTTCAAGAATGAAGTAGAAAATCAACTCAACAGGTCAATTAAAATTCTCCGCACCGATAGAGGTGGCGAATACCTAAGTGATGTTTTTCAAGATCATCTTAGGAGTTGTGGGATTGTCTCACAACTCACTCCACCTGGAACACCACAACATAATGGTGTGTCTGAGAGGAGGAATCGAACCTTATTGGATATGGTTCGATCTATGATGGCTAGAAGCACATTACCTCTATCATTTTGGGGTTTCGCTTTGCTCTCCGCGGCCCGTATTCTGAATATGGCCCCAACCAAAAAGGTGGAAAAGACACCTTTTGAGATATGGCATGGAAGAGTTACATCCCTATCGTACTTAAGGGTCTGGGGTTGTGAGGCTTATGTTAAGACTCCCACCCCAAACAAATTAGATGTCCGATCCACCAAGTGTATCTTTGTTGGATATCCTAGAGATTCTATGGGATATTATTTCTATGATCCACTGGAACAAAAGGTGTTTGTTGCCAGAAAGGGTGAGTTCTTAGAAACTAAGTTCCTTATGGAAGGAACTAGCAGTAGAACAGTGGATCTTGAGGAGGATCAAGAAACACAGCCCGATGCACGTTTGGTTGAAACTAGCACTCAACGTGAGGATGTTGAGGATGATCAAGCGGTTGATCAATACACACAAAACGTTCGCAGAAGTGGTAGAACTAGTAATCCACCTGAAAGATACGGATTTTTCATGGATGGATGCTATGTAGTGGATTCAGATGAACCAGCCACATATCATGATGCAGTGTCCATTTGGATTGTGACAAATGGCTTGAAGCCATGAACGTTGAGATGCAATCCATGTATGACAAACAAGTTTGGGAACTTGTTGAGCCACCTCTTAATTCCAAAGTAGTTGGAAGTAAGTGGGTTTTCAAGAAGAAAACCGATATGCATGGAACCTTGGATACTTACAAAGCTAGACTTGTAGCAAAGGGTTTCACTCAAACTCAAGGGGTTGATTATGATGAAACCTTCTCACCTGTTGCAATGCTTAAGTCTATAAGGATATTGTTTGCCATAGCAGCTCATTATGATTATGAGATTTGGCAAATGGATGTCAAAACCGCTTTCCTAAATGGATATCTTGAGGAAGATGTCTATATGGTTCAGCCTGAAGGTTTTGTCGATCCAAAATATCCTAATAAAGTATGCAAGTTAATGAAATCAATCTATGGATTGAAACAAGCATCAAGAAGTTGGAATCACCGTTTTGATGATGAAGTAAAGAAATTTGGCTTCATCAAAAACGCTGATGAGGCTTGCGTGTATAAGAAGGCTAGTGGGAGCACAATAACCTTCCTAGTATTGTATGTTGATGACATACTACTGTTTGGAAACGACATTCCAACCATGGAAGGTGTAAAAACCTGGCTTGGAAGTTGTTTTTCCATCAAGGATCTTGGTGAAGCCGCCTATATTCTGGGAATAAAGATCTATAGGGATAGATCAAGACGGCTAATTGGTTTGAATCAAAGTGCATACATTGACAAAATCTTGAAAAGGTTCAAGATGGAAAACTCTAAGAAAGGTACTGTACCTATTCAAAGAGGGACAATATTGAGTACAACTCAATGTCCAAGCTCCAAGGAGGAGCAAAATAGAATGAAGGCAATCCCATATGCATCTGCTATAGGATCCATCATGTATGCAATGATATGCACTAGACCAGATGTGTCATGCGCTTTAAGCATGACAAGTAGATACCAGCAAAATCCTGGTGATAGTCATTGGATGGCTGTCAAGAACATTCTGAAGTACCTAAGGAGGACTAAGGACATGTTCTTGATCTACGGGTATGGTGAAGAGTAACTCGTTGTAAAAGGTTACACGGATGCGAGTTTCCAAACCGATCGAGATGATTCACGATCTCAATCGGGGTACATCTTTATTCTGAATGGGGGAGCTGTTTCTTGGAAAAGCTCAAAGCAAGAAGTCGTAGCGTTGTCCACTACAGAGTCAGAATACGTCGCCACTTCAATGGCAGCACAGGAAGCTGCATGGCTGAAGAAATTCATAGCCGATCTAGGGGTAGTCCCTTCCATTCAGGATCCCCTAGAGATCTTTTGTGACAACGAGGGTGCGATTGCTCAAATCAAAGTACCTCGTGCTCATCAAAAGACTCGGCACATTGAACGGAGATTCAACTACATAAGGGATGAAGTTGAAAAAGGAAAGATATGTATTCGCAAAGTCCACACTGATAAAAACGTTGCGGATCCACTCACAAAACTCCTTGAAAAGGCAAAGCATGAAGGTCATGTTTGTGCCATGGGACTTAGATATTCAAGTGACTGGGTTTGATGTTGTATTTTGTATTTGGATATTGGAACTAATGTTATTTGACTTAATTATATGGTTATAATTTCATTTGTTCTTCTATTTTAGCATGTTTAAATCCGTGAATAAATGAGTTATTCTCAACGTCCGTAGTCGATCATACTTGTGGGAACAACTATGAATGTAAGACTATAATGAACTTGGATTGGTTGATATTCATAAGGTATGAATATAGAGCAAGAGGTTGCTACCAAGGTTCATTGATATTTATGGGATATAGATATTGGACTGACCCGCTCTCAATTATTTCTGCATGGAATCTTTCAGATTAGTCATAAGAGATTTTGAGTAAAGGCGAATATCATTGTATCCTCAGACCTGAGATACATATTGGGTCTTGATATTCACCAAGTATTGTACTTTGACTTAGTCCTTTGCTGTTCTGAAAAGGCAGTACATAAGGCTGAGTTCAGGTATGACATGAGGTGATTGTGAAAGACGTATGTAGTCAAGATGGAATTTGTTCCTCTTATTCGTTGAGAGTTAGATGTCTAAGGCCTGTTAAAGTTAAATCATCGGAGAATGACTATTCTGTGTCTCTTGGATTTAACATGACATCTGCAACAAAAGGATAGATGATTAATTCACCTAAAGCATATTCAAGTAAGGTACTTGAAAAGGATGATGTTATTGAATGGCACTTAGTCATATACATTAGGGGTAGCAAACCGTTGCTAGGCGTTATTTGCTGCTTGCATCAATCTTCTATAAATCTTGTGCAAGTGGGAGATTGAAGGTTATGATCTGCCCAAGATATATATTAAATTGATGTGGCTAGTGTGATATGATCCAAGTCGGGTCATACCCAATAACAAGCCAAACAAACACCGACGAATATTTATTTGTTGATTAGATCAAACAAATAAATATAAACACCAATTTAGACACCGGGTTTTCTAAATCATTGCTTTTGCAAATGAACAAGTTTATATATATATATATATTTGTTCAAATGGGATTATTTGTTCATTTTTTAAATTAGTTAGACAATGACAAATAATAGTGTGTGTGTGTTAGTGATATAAAATTAAAATGGTTTAATTTTACATCATAAAGGTACAAGAGTGTTTTTTAGTTTTTACTAAAAAATTTGAATCAAGAGGAAGACAAAGGGTGCCTAATTCGGCCGCCCCTTTTGTCTTGATACCCTCCCCTTTTTAGTTCCAAGACCATGCAATTGCTTGGACAATTGAACACTCTTGCATCCTATCTCTTACACACACACACACACTTGAGAAGCTTTCTCCATATCTCTCTCTATCTCACTGTTTTGAAAGAAAGAAGAGCAGAATTTTCAGCTTCAAAAAGGGTTTTTGGTTGCTGAAAATTTGGTGTCAAGATTCCTAGCAATCAAAGGTGTTTGTACAAGCTTGGGGTATCACCTCTTGAGGTCTTCTTCCTTGAAGATTCAGCCACGTTTTCATCTTCTTTCACCTCAAGAAATTCGTTCCTTTGAGCTGCTACAAAGGTTGTATTTTCACCATCTTATGTTTTTCATTGTATGCACTTTCGTATAATGATCCATGGTTTGGGGTTGCTTATTAAATGGGTTTAATAATCATCTTATTAACATGTTTTAAAACTTCAAAATCCGCTGCGTTTTCATATAAACAAGGTTATATGAGCTTTGATAAACTTGTTAAATCCCTACAATATATATATACACACGCAGAATACATACACCAACACCAACAACCGAGATGAAACTGAACCCGCAACCGTGAACTGAAACCGAAAATTGTAACAACTACAATGAAACTCATAGCGTAAGGTTGATATGGTCGGTCCTCGCGAACACCGGGTGGTTTCGATTGCTAAGTGATCGTCGTTTGATAACGTAGAAAGCTGCGAGCGGGATCGCCGCGTGATACGGAATAAATGTCGAAGGTTAGAATTCGCAAATGAAAGCAGCCGGGTGAAGCTTATGTTGAGTGAAGAAGAAGTCGACGGCGGATAGTTGCAGAATTAGGGTTGCGGTTTTGCTATGGAACTTTTGAAGTGAAGATAGGTGGGTATCGAGTATTTTAGAGAGGCTGCCGAGAGTGGGTCGGTTACTAGGCCCATATATTCCCACTTGGTCCCTTGAGTTTTGGCCATTTGCACAATGCCCCCACCCCCAAGTTTACTTAAGTTTTTTTAAGGTTAGTTATTATTAATTATAATAATAAAGTTAATATACATATATAGGTTTATAAAGGTTGTGATGTTAATCTGAAAACTCGGGTTGTCACATCATCCACTTGTTGAAGAAATTTTCGTCCCGAAAATTAGAACATCAGGTTAACACAAAACACTAGATTTAATAGCAACAACAGTAGGGTGTTCAGAATTTGCTTAAAAAGTAAGAACAAAAGAATATAAGGTCTCGTGAGAGTTGTGACATCATCCCCTTGTTGAAGGAAATTTTGTCTCGAAATTTAAGGAAAGGATATCTTGAAAAAAATGATACCTTAGGAAGTAGATGCCTGATCGTTGAACAGTTGTGGGTACTTCTTCTTCATTTGATCCTCGCGTTCCCAGGTAAACTCTGGTCCACGCTTTGAGTTCAAACGGACTTTAACGATAGGGATACGACTATGTTTGAGAGATTTGACCTTTCGGTCCATAACTTCCACCGGTTCCTCAATGAAATGCAGTTGTTCGTCCACATGTATCTCATCTAACGAAACAACAAGAGTCTCGTCTGTAAGGCATTTCCTCAGGTTCGAAACATGGACACATTGTGTATTCCGCTAAGCTCTTCTGGTAGGTTCAATTGGTAGGCTACTGGGCTAACCCTTTTGACAATCTCAAAAAGTCCAACGTAGCGTGGGTTTAGCTTTCCACGTTTCCCGAAACGAACTACACCTTTCCAAGGTGACACTTTCAGAAGTACCTTGTAGCCAATTTGAAATTCCAACGGTTTTCGACGTCTATCTGCGTAACTCTTTTGTCGGTCACGTGCTGCTGCCATGCGATTACGAATTTGTACTATCTTCTCAATCGTTTCATGCACAAGTTCAGGACCTATAAGTTGGCTTTCTCTAACTTCTACCCAACAAATAGGTGATCGGCACTTACGTCCATATAATGCTTCAAATGGTGCAGTTTTGATCGACGTGTGATAGTTGTTATTGTAAGAAAACTCAACCAACGGTAAATGAGTTTCCCAATGGCTGCCAAAGTCAATGACACAAGCACGTAACATATCTTCCAGTGTCTGTATTGTACGCTCACTTTGACCATCAGTTTGAGGATGATATGCGGTGCTCATATCTAGCCGTGTTCCCAATGATCGTTGCAAAGATTGCCAGAAGTGAGAAGTAAATCGAGCGTCACGATCGGAGATGATAGAAATTGGCACACCATGCCGAGAGACTATTTCCCTTAGGTAGATACAAGTTAACTTCTCCATTCTATCAGTCTCTCTAATTGGTAGGAAGTGTGCGGATTTCGTCAAGCGATCTTCAATTACCCAAATGGTATCACACCCGCTAGGAGTTCGAGGCAGCTTCGTGATAAAATCCATTGAGATCTGTTCCCACTTCCATACAGGAATTTCCGGCTGTTGAAGTAGACCAGATGGCCTTTGATACTCCACTTTAACCTTAGAACAGGTTAAACATCTGCTAACATAGGTGGCAATATCAGCTTTCACGGCCACCAATACAGAACTTTCAAGTCATGATACATCTTATCTGAACCCGGATGGATAGAATATCGAGACTTATGGGCTTTGTCCATCACTAGTTCTCGTAGATTCCCATACAAAGGAACCCATATTCGTTCCATGAAATAACGAACTCCGTTAGACTTGATCTCTAACTGCTTTTCCATGCCTCGCATGGACTCTGCTTTCAGGTTCTCGTCCTTCAAAGCCTCAAGTTGAGCATTACGTATCTGATCAGGTAATCCGGTGTGGATGGTGAGTTGTAATGCTCGAACTCGCTTTGGCTTAGGTGTTTCCTTTCGACTTAAGGCGTCAGCTACTACATTAGCCTTACCCGGATGATACTTGATCGCACAGTCATAGTCATTCAACAACTCGACCCAACGACGTTGGCTCATATTCAACTCCTTCTACTCAAAAATATGTTGAAGACTCTTGTGATCGGTATAAATGGTGCACTTGGTACCGTACAAGTAATGTCTCTATATCTTAAGTGCGAACACAACGGCTCCGAACTCTAAGTCATGTGTCGTGTAGTTTTTCTCATGAACTTTTAGCTGACGGGAGGCATATGCGATGACCTTGTCGGGTTGCATTAGCACACAACCAAGACCTTGGATAGATGCATCATAATATACCACAAAATCATCTGTTCCCTCAGGTAGGGATAATATTGGTGCCGTACAAAGCTTTTGTTTTAGGAATTGAAATGCTGACTCCTGCTTGTCACCCCAACTGTACACTGTGCCTTTATGAGTTAATGATGTAAGTGGTTGAGCGACCTTCGAAAATCCTCAATGAACCGTTGGTAGTACCCAGCCAACCCAAGAAACTGTCGTAACTCAGTTGGAGTCTTAGGCGTAGCCCAGTTCCTGATGGCTTCTATTTTTGCCGGGTCAACATGTATGCCCTTCTCATTGACCACATGGCCCAAGAATTGGATTTCCCGAATCCAGAAGTCACACTTCGAAAACTTGGCATACAGTTTCTATTGTTTAAGTAATTCCAAAATCAATCGAAGATGTTCCTCATGCTCCTCCTTGTTCTTTGAATATATCAAGATATCATCGATAAAAACGATGACAAACTTGTCAAGGTAGGGTTTGCACATACGGTTCATGAGATCCATTAACACCGCCTGTGCATTTGTCAATCCAAAAGGCATAACCAAAAACTCGTAGTGACCGTAACGAGTTCTGAATGCTGTCTTTGATATGTCCTCCTCTCGGACTCTCAGTTGATGATATCCTGATCTCAAATCTATCTTGGAATAGAAGCTCGACCCTTGAAGTTGGTCAAACAAATCGTCGATACGGGGAAGAGGATAATGATTCTTAATCGTCACTTTGTTCAGCTCACGGTAATCGATACACATGCGAAAAGTCCCATCCTTTTTCTTGACAAACAGGAATGGGGCTCCCCATGGTGATGAGCTAGGTCTGATAAACCCTTTATCCAAGATTTCTTGTAGTTGAGTAGACAGTTCTTGCAGTTCTTTCGGAGCTAGTCTGTACGGTGCTCTCGCAATAGGTGTGGCTCTAGGCGTCAAATCAATCTGAAACTTGACCTGATGATACGGTGGAAGACCAGGTAAGTCCTCAGGGAAAACTTCAGGAAAGCCACGAACAATAGGGATATCCTCGATCTTCTTTTCTTCGATAGTCTTTTCTGTGATCATAGCTAAAATAGCGGTATGGCCTTTACGTAAGCATTTCTGGGCTTTCATGTACGATATGATGCCAGAGACTACACCACCTTTCTCGCCCTGAACATTTAAGATTTCACCACTAGGAAGTGGTACACGAACGACCTTTTTGAAGGGTTTGCTAGAACACAAAATCCATGTTTAACCATTTAAACTTTCAGAAAACGCAGCGGATATGCAGCTTTTAAAAACGATTTTAAAGCTGAAAATTTCATGTTCTTAGTTATATTTTAAGATGAAAACAAACCCAAATCAATAGGATCTTTAATATGTGAATGAACAAGCTATAAGCAAATGTAAAACTACATAAAATCACAGCTACATAGAGCTGTGATTAACTACCTTTTCAGCAGCTTAAGAACGACTTTTAGGTGGATGTTTGATGCTCAAAATCGGCCAAGGCTCCAAGGTAAGGACCCCTCAAGCTTGTATACCCAAAGCCCTTTGCAAAACACCTTCTTATTAGGAAGAAAACTACACCAAAGCACTCCAAAACCTCCCAACTTTCTGCTGGCCGTGAGCTTCTTGAGAGAGAGAGAGAGTTTTAGTTTTTGAGTCTTTTGCATGTATTGAGAGAAATCAAACTTGAGTGTAAGACTAGTTAAATGTAATGTGGTGTTCAAGAAACAAGAGAACCAATGGGAACAAGGGGGGGGGCCGAAAATTCAAAGTTTAAAGGGTTTCCCCCCCTTCAAACTTAAACACACATTATAAATGTTAACTAGTCTTTTATTAGATATATATACAACTAACCTTTAATTGTATAATCTATACACTCCCAATTATTAATTTGTAATGTTATCTAACTTATTTAAATAACATTACAAATAATATCATTGAACAAAATATCCTAATAAATTGTTCCATCTCATATGCAACTTGTTAAGAAAACCCATTTTCTAAATTGGTGTAAATATTTAATTGTATGATCATATCATCAATTGAATATTAATTAGTGTTTGCTAAGCTTGTTATTGGGTATAACCCGACTTGGATCATAACGTACTAACCACATCAATATTCTAAGTGTCTTGGGCACACAGAATCCTACACTTTTCACGACAGATAATCTCAGCTTGGTTCTTAGATAAGCAGTCCATGCTGATGACCACGTCAAAGCTACCGCCCGGGTGAAAACTTCCTAGGGAGGTCACCCATCCCTGGATTGCTCCCACCTGAGCACACTTAATTGTGGAGTTCTCCTCTCATCCATAGCCAATACGCCCAAAACGCGTTGTTGATGTTAGAGGCCAGACATTCCTTATGTGTAGGGTGTCACAGTATTCTAAGAACACCCTATGGTTGTTTATGTTTGATAGCATTTCTTTTCACATATATTTGATCCTTGTTCTTGGGTTTGTTATGTTGATTAATAAATGGTTTATTTTCAGCAACTAAAACAAGTTTTATATCACTTTATATCCGTTGCGTGTTTGTTTAAATGGTTAAACTATCTTTGATAAACTTGCAACAAACCCAACAATTTTGAATAAGAAATCTCCATTGTAGATCCACCAATCCTTTTACAATCTGTTTTCCCTCATATCCCCCTTCATAGCCAATGTTGCCAAAGAAGGTCATAATGTCATCATCATCAAGTTCTAATGGAGAGTTTGCATTATCACCAAACTGTAGACACTGTCTCATAGTTTGTTTAGTGATGGATAGAGAATGCTCATCAGTGATTCTTCCAGTAAGGGTTCTAACACCATTCACTTCAGCAACTTCTGCTATGCTCCAGAAACACCTTATGAAGCTTTCATAATGATAGGTCTAACAGTGATTGAATGAGCAACTCTGGTGATAGAGATGAATTTGATCATATCTCTAAGTCCTTCATCCTCGGGTACATCAAGGTCAAGATAACCACTGATATTGTGGAGCTTGATTCATGTGAGATTAGCCATTGTACCCTGCATTGGATGTACATGAATTAGAACATTGAATAATAATTTTTTAGATTGTAAAGATGAAATCAAGATGAATTTTCTCAGTTTGACTTTGGTTGGTCAAAATTGAGTGTTCATAGGTATTATTCCATAGGAATTAGACCTAACTTGATTTTGTGATGAATGACCACTTTTATTGTGTTTTTCATGTTTGTAGAGATGGTCTTTTCTAGTTTAAACATCTTTTAACACCTAGAATCAAGTTTTTATTTTAACATTTTTGGTTCTTGTTGTACCCTGTTCATGCAATGAACAAGGTTTTTGCAAATCACTTGTTTGTCGTTATATTCATAATCATGAAGTTCATTGCACTCGAAAATGTCTATCATTCTTTAATTTTATGTTAATTTTGATGATTCTTTCTTGACCTAGTGCACTAAGTTCATCTTAAGTCCGATAGTTTAGGTTATGAATTTCATTGATTATCACCTTGTTTCGATACTACTGTTGTTGAGAATCGAAAATGAGGAGTAATGAAGGTGAATGAACTCGAGAAACATAGGTATATGATGATGGTGATGATGATGGATGAAGAACAGTGATGAACTCTCGTCGCACTAGAAGTCTCTCAAATTTGAAAAGTATTAAATGACGTTTTGAAGTTTCTTTAAATAGTCAAGTTAATAGCTTTTACAACCTTTACAAGTTTCTAAACAAATGCGGTTGATTTTTAAGTTTCACTGTAGCAAATGCGGATGAGATTTGTTCATCAGCATTTGTGCACTATTGCAAATGCGGACGTAATTTGTTCATCAGTGTTTGTGTACTGTGACAAATGCAGATGTTTAAATACATTGCTAGCATTTGTACACTGTAGCAAATGCGATAGAACAAAGTTAATCAGCATTTGTTCACTGTAGCAAATGCGATAGAACAACTTCCTCGTCCACATTTACTTCAACAAGTGCTGTAGAACTATGAGTTTGTACGCATTTCTTGACTTTCAAACATCATCATGACATAAGAGATTGAGCATATTTTTATTCATTTTTGATACACATACAAGTTTCAGTATTGATGTCAACCACATTTAGGAAATGCGGTTGAATAAACTTATCTGCATCATGAAATGCGGCAGAACAAGAGTTGACCACATACAGAAATGCGGTTGAACAACTTTGTCCGCATAAGTTTTCAACACTTCAATTTTATATGTGCATTTGTTGTTGAAACAAATGCGGTAGAGCTATGTTATTGGCATTAGTTTCACTTTGTTTTTAATGACTTAAAACAGTTACCCGCATTGGTTATATGCCTGGGTTACCTTCACCCACATTAACCAATGTACTTACCCGCATTAATTTTTGAACTTGATCAAAATTAATCTTTCTGCGGAGTAAAATATTTTCTGTTTATCTGCTGATTCATTGACTGTTATAAAGAACTGTCTTTTGCTTTTGACTTGTTTCTTATGAAGTTTTAACTGTTGGGATTATCAATTCTTGCTTGGATTGACTTGTATATCAGATGTGACATAAGTTTCCCAGTGTTTGAACTATCTTGGACTTTTATGCTTCTGGATATCTGCATAGGTTGAGATACTATAGTATAACTTCTGCACCAACACAGTCAATTCTTTTTTGATTTTGTAGTGTTATTGTTAATAAGGAAATACCTGTACACGACATTCAAAATTTTAAATTACTCCCCCTAAAGTTTATACCCATATGGGATAGAAACTTTATGGATTTAAAACTTTTGAAAATGAAATATTTTTTGCAATGATTTTGTTTTCTTATCTGTACATGAAGAGGAAGTATACTTTTCTTGGGATCATATCAATCTTACAATACACAAGTGCAAGCTTTTGTTAGTAAAGTAGACATGGTTATGAGCTTATTGATTAAAGGTATGTTTGTCCTCTTAAAATTATGCTTGGTTAATATTATAATGCATGTGATATTTATCATGATTTGATTAATTTGAGTATTCAACATGTACCCCACACTCAAAAGCATGGCATGATCAACCATCCGCATGAAATGCATGGTAGAATGTTTTCACAAATTACTTGACCATGTCACTTAAAGTATGAAATCTCATTTTCACTTATCCTCATTGGGATTCTTTTACTTTGATCCTTTTAATGATTTGACCACATTGGGATTCATTTTCACTTCACTGTGGAAGATGATCCATGATGGGATTCTTTTTGTTCATTCATAAGGAATGTAATATTTCGTTAATTCATCCAAGATGGATGTTCCACATTGGGAATCTTTTGGATCATGACATCAGCACTATGTGCTTGTTTCTCCAGATCTTTCTCAGCAAAACAGAGAAGAAACTGATGTAGGTGAAAGAGATTCATAAGACATCATTACCTGGTGTGTTTAGGTTGCTACACACACATACACTTGGATAAGCCAATATGTACCAGTACTCTGAGATGAGTGCTTCACAGTTGAATATGGATTTTAGTTCATCACAACATGTATCTTCATTTCCAAGTTGAGCCTACCCACATATCAGGTAAGTCATGTCAGTCTTTTGACATTTTGAAATAAACACAATGAATAATATAACGATTGTAGTTATATCATTTCCCATTTGAAGTATATAGCATATGCTTCAACAAAATGACTTCTTTTTGTGATTTTCTATAATTTTTGAATTGTTTTTTTGATGTTTTTGATTTTTACTTAAAGTTAATCAAGCCAATTGATTAAATTAGGAATTCAAACCGACTAGGTTCAAATGTCTTGGTAAATAAATCAGCCAATTGATTATCAATATAAACTTGAATCAATTTGATTAACTCTTTTTCAGCACAATCTCTAAAAAAGTGATATTTAATTTCAATAATATATTGTTTTTTAGTGCTGAATAGAATTATTTGTGATAAACATTGCTGATGTGTTGTCAATATGAATTGGAGTGTGCAAGAAGTTAAAACCATAGTCAAGCATCTGGTTTTAAATCTAGAGGAAATGAGAGCAACAAGCTGATGCTGCTCTATACTCAGCTTCTGTTGCTGAAACAAACACGTTGGTCTGCTTCTTGCACTACCATGCAGTCTGGGACCAAGAAATTAACAACCGCCAGAAGTGGATTTCCTATTGAAGTTGCATCCCCCGTACACACTGTCAGTGTAGGCATAAAGATTGAAATCTGCTTCCTTTGGATACCATAATCCAAGAGCAGGCTTTCCCTTAAGATATCTGAATATCCTCTTGATAGCATTCACATGAGATTCCTTGGGATCTACTTGATATCTGGCACACACATAAACACCAAACATAATGTCTGGCCTACTGGCTATTAGATACATAAGTGAACCTATCATAGATCGATAGTGAGTCCGATCCACTAATTTTACCTTCTGGATTTGGACCAATCTTCAGTTTAGTATCAACAGGAGTTCTGATGGACTGACAATCAACAAAATGGAATTTCTTCAACATTGTTTCCACGTATTATGATTAATTGATGAAGATTCCATCTGCTGTTTGTTGGACTTGCACTCCTAGAAAGAATGTGAGTTCCCCCATTACACTCATTTGGAATTTTGAATGCATAAGATCTTCAAAGTCTTTATAGAGCTGCCTGTTTGTAGAGCCAAAGATGATATCATCCACATAAATCTGAACCAGCAACATGTCTTGTCCTTTTCTTTTTGAAGAGAGTCTGATCAATCTTTCTTCTTTCATAACCGTGTTCAAGAAGAAAAGATGATAGAGTCTCATACCACTTCCGTGGGGCTTGATGAAGACCATACAAGGCTTTGTCTAGTTATCATACTTCTTCTTTCTTGAATTGTAGCAATTCTTTCAGCATTGCCTCAATCCAACTATTGTTCGTAAAGAGCCTCTTTGATATTTTGGGTACTGTTTGACACAGAAAGCAAGAGAACAAACAAATGTTTGTAATTATTGATCCCATGTCGTTTGACCACTAAGACTCGATTGAGCGTGTAACAAGCATTAGCCACTACCTCATTCCAGAATTGAATAAGCAGCTTCGAGTCAGCTAGCATTGTCCTGGCACTCTCTATCAGGCTCTGATTTTTCCTTTCAGCAACACCATTCATCTATGGAGGGTAGGCAGATGTAAATTGATGTAAAATTCCTTTCTCTCTACCTCCATCCACTGATTCTTGAACTCTGTTTCGTTGTCTGATTGAATCTACCTTACTTTCAGCTTGTAGAGTGATTCCAAAGTAGTAACTAGGTGTTTGAATGAATCAAAAGTTTCTGATTTGGCTTTCAGAAACATCACCCAATAGAATCTTGAGTAATCATCCGTTACTACAAAGCAATACAGATCTCCAGCAATGCTCTTTGTACTTATAGGGCCAAACAGATCCATGTGTAGAAGCACAAGAGGAAGATCTATTGAATGAACTTTCTTTGCTTTGTCAGACTTCTTGGTCTGTTTCCCTTTCTTACATGCTACACAAAAATCCGGGAGTTGGAAGTTCTTGACAGTTACTCCATTCACTAAATCATTTTGAACTAACTGATTCATCTTCCTTTAATTAATGTGTCCCATTCTCTTATGCCAGTAGATTGAATGCCTCTTAGTTGCCTTTGACAAGAAACATTGAACAGTGTGATCAGTTGGGGAGGCTTTAGATAGATCCAAGACATACAAGTCGTTATATCTTGAAGCTGACATAAGAACTTTATCCTCCTCGATCACATAGTCCTTCTTCAACATGTAGCACTTCTTGTTGTCAAATACAACCTTAAATCCTTTATCACAGATCTGGGAGACTATAAGCAAGTTGTTGTGTAGTTGTTGAACGTAGTTGACCTTGTCAAACTTCACTTTCTCGTTTCCCACTTCGCCTTGAGCGGTGATATATCCTCCTTTATTCCCAGCAAATAAAACATGTCCCCCTTTAATTTGTCTGACATTGAAAAGGAGAGACAAATTCCCTGTCATGTGCCTGGACGCCCCACTATCAATAATCCAAGTATTAGTGATAGCACTGTAGCGAACACCCTGCACATACAAAGGAAATGATTAGTTCAGGTTTGGGACCCAAGCTTTAACTGGCTTGGGTGACCCGGAGGAATCACACATCATAAACTCAACCCATTGTACTTTAGAGGATGAGGGCATATCTTTTTTCTTATTGTTCTCACTATTAGACTCTATACTTGATTTTTCTTTCCATAAGACAGTCTTGTGTAAGGCCTGTTTGTGGTAAACAGACACCTGACTTATGGTTTGAACTTTAGGTTCACTAACACTCTTAGGTGGAGTTTTAGATCTTGTTTTAGAAGAACTTGGTTTTCCATCAAAAAGTTCAATTTTCTTTTTGGGCTTCTGATAATAAGGACAAATAAGAGAAATATGTCCTCGTTTTCCATAATTGTAGCAAGATCTCCCTTCTACAGATTGAGGAACACTTTTGTGTGATGTTGAGTTTACTGAAGGTGTGAGATGTTTCTGGTTTGGTTTTGTCACTACTCTTAGATGCTTCATCCTTGTCAACAAAATGAATTGTTTTAACATTTGAACAGCTTTAACTTGCACTTTGGTTGGACTTTGATGATTAATACGTTTGTGGTTAACTGGTTTAGTCAGTTTGTGTTATGAAATGGATGTTGGTGAACCTAACCTTACATTAACCCTTTTGAATGCATCATCCAAATTCTCAACTGGCATTTTGCCTTTTGCTTTCAAAGTAGCCTCCTTCTATTTAGTGTCAGATTTCACAGTCTTACTCGTGGAATCAGGATCACTAACTAGAGGAGTAGACACCACATGATCCTTAATTGGGTTATTAATAGGTATACATTTTGTATTCAAAAGGATCTCATGTGGTGGTGGCACGACTTTGTATCCCAAACCTTCCCCATTGTTTCGTTCTTTCACTAAGTTTTGTACTATATGAGAAGAACTAGCCTAACTATGCAGTTTTTGTTTTAATGAATTAACCTCGATTTCCAAAACTGCTTTCTCCTTTTTGGTTTCTTCTAATGAATTTAAATAAAACATTATATCATTAGATTGATTTAAGGCAACAACCTAAGTTTCCCTTAGTTGTTTACCCAAAAGTTCTATCTTTTCTTTAAAACTGCACTCATTTTGTTTTAATATACGATTAGCTTCAGTGCAGAGTTGTAAGTCATTTACAAAGTTATCATTGTGTTTTAATAACCTAGCAAATTTTAGATCAATGCTTTCCCTAAACTTTTCACATTCAGAACACACATGTTTATTAAATAATTGATCTAAGGAACTTAACTGTGAAGAGTCAGTTGAATCAGCCATCAATGCGGAGGTTGACTCTTCTGTTGTTGGAGTTTCTGAACTAGTTGCTCTGAGCTCTTCCTCAATCACGTGATTTACCACGTTTACAGCTTCTTCTGAATCTGACATAGCTTGCTCAGCTGCAATATCACCTTCACTGGCAGACCCATCATCCAATGCCTCGACACAAGCAATGTTTGATTCTCCAGGAGAGACAAAACGGAAGGACCCGTCTTGTCCTTCATCACCTTGAGCAGTTAGTGCCTTAGTCTCTTTACTTGAAGAACTATTTCCAACCATGTCTTTGTCTTGACGGTTGAAAATAGGAAATGGGTTACCATTTTCCATCTTCTTGGGCTTTACACATTCACGTTTAAAATGCCTATTTTCACCACAGTTGAAGCAGATGACCTTTGTTTTGTCGAAACCAAAAGTCGTATCTTTCGTGGCTACTAGATTCTGCCCCGTCTTCTTGACAAACTTTTTAGCTCGTCTAACTGCACTTGCTAGAGCCCACATTATATCATTCTTTCCAGCTCGTTCTCGTCAGCAGTGGTTTGGGAAGGAGCCGCGAACTGGACACAAATGCTGTTTGTAGTGGTGCTCCTGAACCACTTGGAGTGGGAACTGAGTTATATAGTGAAGGATTCTGAACGTAAGATCCTTTCTTTGACTTGTACTTCATCCTCAGTTCCTCCTCCCTTAACTTCAAGATGAAGTCATTTATGTCCAACGTAATAAGTATGTCGTTTTGTCTCAAGTTGGACACAAATGAATCCCATTTCTCAGGCAAACCATCTGCAAAGCTTGAAACTTTATCTTCCATAGACGTCGTTACACCATGAGTGTGTAGCTCACTCATAAGATGGTAGTACCTGTCGATGATGTCATCTAAGCTCTCATTTCCTATAGAGAGAAGTTATCAAACTCCTTCTTGAGAGCCTTAGCCTTCAGTTCCTTTAACATTGCATTCCCTTCGTATCTCTTATCTAATGCATCCCATAACTTTTTGGCCTGCTTGTTCTCAGAAAATTGGTGAAAGATGTCTTTCAGGATTGACTGAGTCAGCAGAGCATAAACTTTCTTCTCAACATTGTAGAGAATCTTCTGAGCTTCACTCATTCCACCCAACGTCAACTTTACTCCATTTCCACTTACTGGTACCGTGTAACCAGTCTCTATAAAAGTCCAGAGATTTGGATCCACTCCATTAAGGTAAATCTCGAACTGTTGTTTCCATTGTGGATAGTCATCCAAGGTTATAAGCTTCGGCGGTTGATTATGATTTCCAACCTCATTCTCCAGAAGCAGAAGGTTCTGGATGCGTGAGTCCTTCCCGGTAGTAAAAGTTGAAAGTTGATCTTCCATTTGTATGAACTTTGTACTTTGAGAACAGGACAACTTCAATCGTGCGAATGAATTCAATCGTACGATTGGATTCAGTCGCGCGTATGGACAAGGCGAATGGACTCAAACGACTGAAGTGGTTCAATCGTGCAAATGAAGGGTGCGACTGGGGTTCAGTCGTGCGGATGGAGTGTGCAAATGGGTTCAATCGTACGAATGACCTATTCGTACGACTGAAGGCTGCTGTGTTTGGAAAATTCGAATTTTTGGCACTTAGACACGAATTACGATTTACCCAGAAAGCCTAATCTGCCGTATGACGAAAAACTTCAACTTTAATGCCTGGAAATGACGAAAAACACCTGTGGACTCAAAAAGATGACTCTTTTGAGTTAAAACGTGAGTTTTGACACAATTCTAATTCAATCAAACGCAAAATCAAGAGCCAAGGCTTTGATACCACTTGTTAGAACCGTGTACGTACGGAGTACTAACTGATTCTGCGGTTATACCGGATCAAATAGTGCGATATCCTATTTGATTGGCGATCCAATCAGTGAGAACAATTACCCGATCGATGTATGATTGAAACTAAACGTTAAGAACGAATAGAGATCGATCCGAAATGATCTATGAACTTGGACAGGCTTCCTTGGACGTTCTGGACGGCTAGGGTTCGTAAGAATATCAAGTGTTTTCAATTGTTATGTTTTTCCACGAATTAAGTGGTATTTATAGGTTAAGGGTTTCCAATCGTACTACTGAACCATTAGCATGGTTCAGTCGTGCGACTGAATCATGCGATTGAGTCATACGCTCGACTGAGGTTCAGCCGTGCGTCTGAGTCAATCTTATTTCTCATTCGTACGACTGATCCAGTCTCCTAGTTCAGTCGTGCGACTGGTTCATAAGCATGATGTATTCATGCGTATGGTCCATAAGTATGGTCCATTAGCATGAAGACTCATTCGACTAGGTTGAACACATTTCTCATGTAGGACCGTTTAAGGGATGGTCCATTAGATACCTTATGTAGGACCGTTTAAGGGATGGTCGCTTACAACACAACACACAATGAGGAGAGTGTTTAGAACACTTAACAGGTCAAATAGTGAACTCGAAACAAGTTTAGTTTGATACTAAGAACACAAGAAAATACGAGACAGAACAAGAACAAACAACACAAGTATATGGTTTTCAAGAATGTTGTATATTGCTCTCAAGTTCTTTAAGTGTTACAAAACATAAGGAAAGATACAAGGACCTGAGATACTTTATACTACATCCTACAGTCGGCCATACTTAGAAGGCTAGCTGGAAACATTTGAACTAGACAAAATGAAATGTAGAGTCAAAAAGCAGATTGCCTTTTGACTAATGACTGTGACAAGCCATAGCTCACATCCTAATATATTACCAAAAGGATAAAAGTACATAAAGTAGAAAGAAAAAGGACTCAGGACCTCAATATACAGTTACTATAAGCATAGACCTTTTCACCAACTTGTGTAAGTTGGTGAGTGAATAGAGTCGCGGTGGAAAATGGTCTAGCTTTATGGTAAAGTACATTATATAAATCAATGTGTTCAAAAGTCTTCAACAGAAATCTATCTTCATTTCATGGCTTTGGAAGACTTTGTCTTTGAAGCTTCAGAAGACTTCACTTTAGGTTTCGGAAGATGTTGGTCTTGGCTTCGGAAGATTTGACACTTAAAATAATTCTAGTTCATGGTGTAAAACTTCCAAAGCATTTCTAATATGTACTTCAGTTCATGCATGTAGGAAAGACTTTGTATGTTTTAGGTGCATCAGCCTTACATAAAACCTTACAAACTCCCCATACGCTGATGCTACCAAAACATTTGAAGACCATAGATGTTGACAGTTCTCATCATGATGATGACCATACCCTTCTTCATTAGATGATCAGGATCACTCAGACTCTTATAGTGTCTTCTTATTTAAAAAAGATCATGCATAGGTAGATTGAACATGTCCTGCCATGTGTAGACATCTTCAATACCTTGATCTCTAATTACATGCCATCTTTCTGGATTAGTAGTGTAGGTCAAGGACAAGATGAGTCTTCCTGAAACAAGAGGAGCTGCTTCAATTGGAGTTGTTTAAGCTTCCTCTTGTTGCACTTCCTCAGGATGTTCTAACTCATCCTGAGGTTTGGAGGTGGATGACTCTGCCTTCTTCTTCTTCTTTCACTTGGGTTTAGAGGCCATCCTTCTCCTCCTCTTTGAACTCTTCAACTGAGAAGACTGGCCTTCTGCACCTTGTTGTTTAGTCTTGTCTTTCTCAATTGGGTCTACCTCCCTCACTGGTTCAGAAGGAGAGGGAGTTTAACCCTACTGTGGATCAGAAGATGAAGCTTTACTTGGTAGGGAGTGTAAGTCAATGAGCTTTCCTCTTTTAATCTTCTGCTTGATCACCCTTATGTGCTCATCCATGGTGGATAGAGACTGATGCGATACGGATAGTATATATTTTGATACATATTTTTCGCACAGATTCAGTTTTAATTGGTTATTACAACTACTAAACCACACACACAAAAGGCAAGTGTACCTGTCGTGTGGTAATATATCGTTGGTAAGAACCGAGTATCAATCCATGGACACACCTAGCCTACTAAACAAACTTGATGTTTGACTATCAGATTTGGTTTTTTTTAAAGAAAATGATAAGTTGCATTGGAAAGATTTTTAGGGTTTAAAAACAATAATAAAAATAAAGTAAACTAAGATTGAAGCATTTGGATTTATAACCAGGGAATAAAGGTTATCATTCTAATTAGACTCAACTTATGTAACTGTGATGAATTGGTGGTGTGATTTAAAGATATTGATTAATGTATTTATGTTAATGTTTATAAAGATGAGCTGGCGCGATTTCTCGTCTATCCTGCTCCGTAGTGACTAGGATCACGTAAGGTTGAGTTTTACTGCTTAGATCAAAGCCCTAGTAATGTAGGTAAATCTTTTGTGACCTATTTGACATACGATTTCTGAAAACATAACTTAATGATAAAAAGAGAGTTGATCAGGTTCCTTCGTAACATACCATTAATTTTAGAAAACCGTAACAATTACTGAAGATTTCTCAAACTAATAAAAGGGAACCCGTAAATGATCAGAAAGTTAAAGTGCTATGATTTCTAATAACCATTTCAATTTCATTAGCCATGGATTTAGTATGAAGACCAGTTTTGCGAATGAAAGTTGATCATACATTTTTCAACTGTGTATGACAATCACAATCACAAATCATTAATTTATAACTTCCCGTTCAAATGTAGATGCTACCCATCAATAGGTTTCCAAGACCACCATATCATTAACATAATATACATCACACCATTAGTGTATCACAAATTACATAAGTTTCTTCTGATTAGGATGATAAAAAGAGTTTAGCTCATAATGAGCTTGAACATAACAACAGATAACAAAGAAGATAGATGTGGAATCTTCGGTCAAATGGAACAATCAAACCGATAATCCACAATGGGTGACGTTTAGACGATCCCGAGCTTCTTTCAAGTGTTGTATGCACCTCCCGAGCCTCCAAATGATCTTTAAGACTTGATTCCCGAGATAATTATGCATAGTAACTCTCCCACCAAAGATTGCCAAAAATGGTGAACTTAGGCTTCTATTTATAGGCTTTCTGGAGTATTGAAGCATGGCCCCGTGCCTAAAAGGCACGACCCCGTGCTAGTACAATGCTTACGAAAGTTGGTCGGCTCGTACATGCAGGTTGTGTCGGGCACGGCCTCGTGCTTGATGGGGCACAACCTTGTGTTGAAGGTGGGGCACGACCCCGTGCTTGATGGGCACGGCTCCGTGTTTACTTTTAGGGGACAGTACTTTTTGTCCTGTCAGATGTCCAAACACGGGGGTGTGTTAATTTACCACGGGGGTGTGTTCTGGCAAGGCATGGGGGCGTGCTTAATGAGGCATGGCCCCATGCTTGGACTCCAAAGCTCGGATTACTTTAATTTCTTGTCAAATATGCTTCTTTTGTCCATCTTGCCCTTTTAAACACCTGAAAACATAATTTAACATTTTTTAAGTACATATTCATCATTTTAAGGGAGATATTAGGGAATAATTGATGTGCTTTTGATAGGATTTTTATGTATAATTTGGAGCACATCAAACATCTCCACATTTGAACTTTGCTTGTCCTCAAGCAAAAATCACTTAAAATGACAATTTCACCAAAAACTAAATAAATCAAATAATAAACATGTCTTTCGAGAAATTCGCAAGTAAACATTATTTCATCCAAATATAAACATTCTAAGCGTATGTAAAATGATATCCTAGCAAGCAATAGATTGGTTAGAAAAAGATTATTATCATGTAAAAATCCACACTTCTCACAAGATGCACTCACACTCAGCTAATATATGGAGTCATAATCAAGATTAAGTATGACTAATACACTCAATTGCCTAGTATGAATACGTGTGAAATCATATGCTTGTTAAGGGATCAAATCTCCACCTATTTAAATATTTACTTGCATAAATCGTTAGGTCTTTGATGGGTTGTAACTTGGCTCGGGCTCGGGTATGGAATATTTGGAAAAAGTGGGTAATTGCTAAAGACGGCGGTCTTGGCTTATTTTTCTAACGTAAACTACAAGGAAAGCAATAAAAGGTTCCCTATACAATACTTCAAGCTAGAAGGGATATATTAACTTGAGGACTCGTTTAAGGTCAGAATGTCAAGACCGTATTTTGCTTTTAAAAATCGTACTTCATCTTTTACCCGAAGATACACAAAACTTTCCTTTCTTAAGGATCGTTTGGCTTGAAGCCTAATAGCACCCAATCGGATTGTATTCTTATTGAGACTCAGTTTGGTTCTTTTTGCATTTTCCATTATGAGACCAATTTTCACAGTTCGAGCATCTTTCATATCTCTTTGCCCGTCTCTTTATAGCACTTTTTGAAATCCCACAAAATGGCGGAACTTGTTCCTTTTTTCGCCATTTCTTTCTTGCGTCGAATGTGAGATTGAAAAGTTGATCGCGGATTTCCGGGGGAAGTCCCGGTTTTGCGTGGTGAAGGCAACAATGCAATTTAAAATCAAAAGAATGCATTCCAGTTCTTTTAGGTCTGCCGGTAAAAGACCAAATTTTTTTTAACAAGCCAAAAATGTGTCTTTAACGAAAACTTTTTTTTGAAGGCTTTTTGGTTAAGTGACTTGGTGGTTCGGGTGATTGAAAGATAAAAACGTTTAAGCTCAACGGGGCAAACTAGGGTTGATGTTCGGGTAAGGAAAATTAACGAAAATGGTTGGGGCTTGAATGGTTAAGGTTTCCTAATGCCTAACTCATATTTATGCAATAAATACTAATTAAGGTCTTGAAATGTATACCCAAAGCAAGTTCTAATCACACGTATCATATGGCACCTTCAATTAAATCCAGAATGAAAGTAGAATTGCAATTTGCAAAAGCTGTTTAAGGCTCAAAAATAAACTCACATATGGATGAAATTTGGTAAAAGTGTTTCATTTTATATGATTAAATATTTTTACTAGATTATTGCTTTTAAGGATATCACAAAAAACATTTTAATTTTATTTTGGATGTCGTTAATTTACTTATTTATTTCCCGAAAACGTATATTTATAATTTGGTTTATCAAAAATTGTTTTAGATTTTTGGTTTATTGTCACAAAAATTATTTGTTAAGTGATCTTTTAAAAAAAAATATTAAAGTTGGACCTAGCAAAGTCAAATGCATTACCCCCATCCCCACACTTGAAATTTACATTGTCCTCAGTGTGATTAATATATTAAGATTAATAAAGTGTAATGAAATAACTCCCCTAAAAATGATGAGATTGTCACTTGTGTTTGGTAGCCCTCAAGTTGAGAGAATCCTCGGGATCATCTGAAATGTCACCAATTTATTAAAAGCATGAAAATCCTAAACACACAAAAAATGACATTAATAAAAAGATAGATTGGCACAAAACAACTGTGCCCGGGCCCCGAAAGTGATATGGTTTTCAAGGGCTTTGTGGTGGGATATCCCCCCACTCATGGTACATTCGGTTCCTGATGTACGTGAGATCATTGCTCAACTCATCGACTCGGGAAAGCAGATTTTTGACTCGGTTAAAGGCTCGTTGGGCATATTCAAATGATCGCCTTGCATGGTCGCTGGTGGTTTGGATTTATTCATAAAGGTCTAACATGGTTGGGATTTCCTTCGTACATGAACTTGAAGATCCGACTCCGGCTCCTTCCGGTTGTATCGGCATGTCGAGGTCCATGATTATTTCTTCGGGATCCGCTGGATCCCAGATTTTTCCCTTCTTATCCATAAATCTCGGCTGCCCATTTGGTAAGTTCGTCACCATGTACATACTTGTGCAAATGCTCAAGTCCAACAGTCCCGACATCACTCCTTCAGTTCCCTCAGTGTTACAACCATAGCTCTTGTACAGGTTCAGAATCCAGCTTCCTCCAAACATGGGTGTTGGAGCACCTGCAATCGCATTCCTGGAAAAATGATTACAAAACAAATACCCAAATTACATGGCAACTGATTAACCATACAATATAAAATGAACAAGTCCCTAAAATTAACAACTGCCTCACTTTGACCACGAGCTGTTATGGAATGACTAAGTAACCAATGAATGTATCGCAGACCACTTTCCGCGTCTTTACTTTCCTCGTCTGGAAAGGTAAGGTACACTGGCATTCCAGATGTTGCTTCCTCCTCCATTTCTTGTTCCGTGTAGATACCGAGATAGACACCGAACAAGGCAATGGATGTTTTATGCCAACGTCCAGCAAGTCTGAATGAAACTACAATATCATCCCAAGGGTGAGAGTCTTTCATGCTAAATCTGAAAGAGGTTAAAAATTCAAGATTTAGTTCATAAACAAAAGGTCTATTTGTGAGAATAAACGCTTCTAGTGAATACTCAATAAATTATTATATCTTTCTAGCTGTCCGACAGCCGCCAGTGTTTCTTCATCTGCTTGTAAGTGGGATCTTTCGACCCTTTGTAGTAGTCTTTGAAGTCTATCATGACACTATCTCTTACGGCTCCCTTCAAATTGTAAGTAGGGATGATCCATGATCTCGAAATTTTAAGAATAAGTTAATCTATACAAAACAAATTTATTGAACAGTTTCATGATATTAGTGAAAACCATGTGTTTACAAGACATAACACCATAATGATTCAACTCATGTTTAAAAATAGTTGAAAATTTGACATCAAAGGGAAAATTGTTGAACATGGGGGTGCGTCTTGTGAAACGTGGGGGTGCGGTTAACATGTTTAGGCATGAAATCTTGACTCTAGCACGCGTGGTTTTGTTTGCAAACCTTTGATTAAGTATGGGTTTAACATTTTCTTGCTTGAAACACCAAATATTATACGTTTAGCATTTTAATAACTTGTTAAAATTTCAAGATACTCAAAAATATATATATATATATATAGTGTTTAACACCACTTATGAATTCTTGTAACTTGAACATGATTAACTAAGATTTCACCACGAATTATGAAAATAGTCTTGTTAACAATAAAAGAAAACAAACTACTTAACTCACTAAACATACTAATTAACACTAATCAACTACAAGAAGAAACATGAACAAGAAGGTTTAAAGCATTCATCACTCCATAATGCGTTTAAGTACAAGTCTTTACATATAATTGCTAGGATTTTGGTTGTTTAGAGACCTAATCACCTAACTACATGTAAATGACTATCATAATCATAGGAATTAGCATACTAACCTCTTGATCAAATACTCTTGAAAGAACTCTTGAAAAGGTTAATGAAAAAAATGGAAAATAAGGAGAAAATGGAAGTGGATACGAACATTGCAGGCAATGAGCTCGGTTTTTAACATTCAAAATTGATGGGAAACAAGACAAAAGGCTGAAAAAGTTAGGTTGTGTCATTCATTGTCAAGCACGGGGGCGTGCCTCCTTAGATACAGGGGCGTGCTCACATTATATTGTTCGGTTTCAGTCTTTTGTTGTTCCATTTTTTCAGTTTCGCGCGTTACGTAATTTTCCCGGTTAAGTTTTATCCCTTCCAAATCATCAGAAAAGATACGAAAATAGTCCTAGAGTTAAATAACACAAGCCAAATTTAAAATTACATTTCCAAGGGTCCTACGGTTACACGATACGTTAAAAGCTGAGAATCTGAAACAACAAAACCAGACTCTTTAACGCGCATTAAAAATATGTATCAAGATACTCAAAAATATATATATAGTATTTAACACCACTTATGAATTCTTGTAACTTGAACATGATTAACAAAGATTTCACCACGAATTATGAAGATAGTCTTGTTAACAATAAAATAAAACAAACTAATTAACTAACTAAACATACTAATTAACACTAATCAACTACAAGAAGAAACATGAACAAGAAGGTTTAAAGCATTCATCATTCCATAATGCGTTTAAGTACAAGTCTTTACATATATTGCTAGGATTTCGGTTGTTTAGAGACCTAATCACCTAACTACATGTAAATGACTATCATAGTCATAGGAATTAGCATACTAACCTCTTGATCAAATACTCTTGAAAGAACTCTTGAAAAGGCGAAAGAAAAAATGGAAAATAAGGTGAAAATGGAAGTGGATACGAACATTGCAGGCAATGAGCTCGGTTTTTAACATGCAAAATTGATGGGGAACAAGACAAAAGGCTGAAAAAAGTTAGGTTGTGTCATTCATTGTCGAGCATGGGGGCGTGCTCACGTTATGTTGTTCGGTTTCAGTCTTTTGTTGTTCCGTTTTTTCAGTTTCGCGTGTTACGTAATTTTCCCGGTTAAGTTTTATCACTTCCAAATCATCATAAAAGATACGAAAATAATCCAAGAGTTAAATAACACAAGCCAATTTTAAAATTACATTTCCTAGGGTACTACGGTCAAACGATACATTAAAAGCCAAGAATCTGAAACAACAAAACCAGACTCTTTAACGTGCATCAGCGCACCTAACACATCACGCAATGCTTCTAAAAGAAGCCTCCATACATTCCGTGTGGAAGGTTCAAGATGGGATAGTGAGAAGTGCGGTTGCTTAGTTCCGCAAGCTGACGGTTAATGGAAACGAGTTCCTCGCCCATCTCTTGAACTTTTTGGATAAGTTCAGCTAAGCGTTGGGATGCAACGAGGTTCATTTCATTCATTTGCTTCATAAGTTCATGTAGCTTGAAGAAGTATTCTTTAGTCGTTGGCTCTCGCGTTTCAGAACGCGATTTCATCGCAGGATTCCAGTTTGAACTTCCATGACTTGATTATTTCATTTTTCAAACGTTTTTAAGCAGAAATGGGTGTGATAAAAGAATGGAACAAGTGTGGTATTTATATACAGGTCGTGAAAAGTGAACACGGGGGCGTGCTTGGCCATGCACGGCCCCGTGCTTGTCTGAATCCGTCTTAAATTCGACCTGCAACGTTCCAGAGTCGTCCGCGAAGATCGTGGAAAAAATTTGTCAGAGACACCGAGCCGTGCTTCATGAGGCACGACCCCATGCTTGTGCTTGTGAGGTCCAAAAAATGTTTAAAAAAATCAACGAAAATTTATGTACAGGTGACGTGTTTAAGTTTCGGGTATTCGACACGACCCTTCCCCACACTTAGTTTTCGTCGGGGCGGAGGTGTAATGTCACACCCCCGCTAAAAGCGGAAACACGGGGATGTAACGGGATCGGGATCGTCATAACACATGGTAAGCGATAGAGATGCAATATAATAAATGATGACAAGCGTGTCATGACGACACCCGACAATAAGGGGACTTGTGTCGTGTTTAGTCAATATTCACGACAACATAGCTATAAGCATAAACATGATAAACGATTCACATAATCACATGAAGATAACATTGTAATGTAAATTCCCACAACCCGGGAACAAGTATCAAAAGATTGTAATTGTTTATCAGACTACAACATTGTATCAAAATGATTGTTTGTCAAATATGTTTAGTCCCAAAAATGCATCCTAGGGTCTCCACTAAGGCAGCACACCTAGATTCCTCAATTTGCATGATCACCTGAAAAGATATGCTCAAAATGGTCAACAAAATTGTTGGTGAGCTCGCAGGTTTAAATAGTAAATAAGTAAGTGATGCTGTATATAGTAAATGATGTGGAATACCGTGAATACAGTTATATAAACAAGTAAAATCACATGACAATGAGCTTTGCAACCAAACCTAGCGACGTACACAAAGATATTGTCGGAATATATTCACCCAGGGGCCCGTTCCTGGCCACTGATGGTACTAACTAGTATACCAACGAACAAGGGTGGGGGTGTCAACCCAGTAGTACTACCAATACCTATCCGTCGGTTCCCACACTGGAATTAAACAGTTGCAAAGATAGAACCACACAGCAGACCCAAGCATGTATCAGATAAGTACTTGTAAAACAGTGTCACGTTGATCCCATGTATGTAAAATGTAAGTAAGTTGTACAGCATTGAAAATGGGTGAGCATACTTCTCCCCCAAGTTGTAAGTGATTGAAATATTGTAAGCGTAAAAAGGGGCCACGAAACTCACTTGTTAAGTGGTAAGTATGTAAGATCAATGTATCCAAATGTTGAATGCAAATGAACGGTCAAACACCTAATGACAATTATTGTTAAGCATTAATGATATGAAATAAGCGCATAATAATGATCGGTCGGTTCGGGTTGTATCGGTTGGGTCGCGTGTAACACACGCAAACAGACACACGTACTAGATCTTATGTAGATCCAAGTACTACACATTGTCGCCATTGCTGATGATATTTGAGTAAAAGTTTTATTGTTATTGAGGAAGTATTTGATAAATATTATTAGTTACAAATCGATTATTGATACTTGTAAAATGTTAAGTTAATTTAATTTGAAATAGTATTTGTGGGCTTTATAGCGTTGACTTTAATCTTTGTGGCCGAACAATGGCAACTGTGTTAATGTTACCTCAACATCACACAACATACACACCACGCACAAGAAGGGAAATCACACACAACAACTTCAGTCGCATGGCAGGACCAGACGCACGACTCAACCTCCATATGCATGAAACAACCCTCAATCGTGCGAATCAGCTTCATTTGAACCTTCATTCGTGCGATTGGACTCCATTCGTGCGATACACACACAATCGCATACATTCATTCGGTCACCTGACTCAATCGCACACATTCATTCGCACGCATGACTCAATCGCACACATACATTCGCACGCATGTCTCATTCGCACACATACACATAGTCGCACGACTCAGTCGCACGACACACCTAGTCGCACAACTCAATCGCACGATTGACTCAGACGCATGGCTCAGTCGCACGACTCACCCAGTCGCACGACTCAATCGCATGACAGACCCAGTCGCCTGGACAGCAGAATCGCGACTGTTGATGGGCTGTGCAGCCTTCGGCTGCTCCAAACACGAGTTTTACATAACAAGGACTTCCAGAAATACACTACAAACATACACAAACATGAAGCACACGCAGAAAGACCTCACACGCACCCACACGACCTCATGTGTTCGGGTTGAACCCGAACACCCGAAACCCTAGAATGGACAGCCGTGAATAAGCAAGAAAAGGGACAACCAAAGTCGTCTACCTGCTAGAATGGAGTAGACTAGGCTGTAGATGAAGTCTAGACGACGAAAACGAGACCAAGCGGGTCGGATTTGGTGCTAGAATGAAGAAAATGTGAAGAAGAGGAAGAAGAAGATGGAGATGAAGATGAATGAGTTAGGGCTGGAAAATGGGGCTATTTATACCCATTCCAAGTTTGCAAAATGTCAAGTTTAGTCCCTGCACTTAACCCCCGAGTTTCCCAAATTTGTTTCGGTTGAAAAACGACTTTATTAGGTTAATTATATTAATTATAAAAATGTATTTAGTGATATCTATAACTTAAAATGGTTTTATTAGTGACGTTAATTTTATATAAAAAATGATACATTTGGCGGTTATGATGTTGAAAGTTTTAAAAGTTTTTAAGGATAGCATATGATTACAATGAAAGCACAAGCATAACGATGATAAAGCAAGTATGATATCCACATAAAGAGTTAATAAAGATGAAGGATGATTGATCAAAGAATAGCTAACGGAAAGCCACGTTAATTGACAGACCTTAAGGTGACGGATGTCACAGTATCCCCCAGTTGAGAGAATTTCGTCCCGAAATTCAGCTGGAGTTAGGTCCAAGAGTGTCATCGTCGAATAGATGTGGATATTTTAGTTTCATCTGATCTTCTTGTTCCCATGTAAACTCTGGCCCTCGTTTTGAATTCCACCTTACCCGAACAATAGGTATTCTACTGCGCTTCAGTTGTTTGACCTTTCGATCCATGACCTCAATGGGTTCCTCAACAAAATGAAGCTTCTCGTCAATCTTGATTTCCTCAATTGGCACGTGAAGGGATTCGTCGGCCAAACACTTCTTGAGGTTTGACACGTGGAAAGTATCATGCACACCGCTGAGTTCTTGTGGCAATCTTAATCGGTAAGCCACTGGACCGATTCTTTCTGTGATCTCGAATGGTCCAACGTATCTTGAGGCTAACTTCCCCTTCTTTCCAAATCGAACGACTCCTTTCCAAGGGGAGACTTTAAGTAAAACTCGATCCCCAATGTTGAATTCTAGAGGCTTCCGATGGTTGTCGGCATAGCTCTTTTGGCGATCTCTTGCAGCTTTTAGTCGGTCTTTGATTTGAAAGATCTTGTCAGTCGTTTCTTGAATGATCTCTAGGCCTGTTAATTGACTTTCACCAATCTCGGCCCAGCAAACGGGAGATCTGCATTTCCTTCCATACAACGCTTTGAATGGAGCACATCCTATGCTCGTATGGTAGCTGTTGTTGTAAGAGAACTCAATCAATGGTAGATGAGCATCCCAACTACCACCAAAGTCGATTACACACACTCTTAACATGTCTTCCAGCGTCTGTATAGTTCGTTCACTTTGGCCATCTGTCTGAGGGTGATAGGCGGTACTCATATCTAGTCGAGTGCCCATCGCTTTCTGTAGTGTCTGCCAAAATCATGAAGTAAATTGGCTGTCACGGTCGGATATGATTGACACCGGCACCTCGTGCCGTGTCACGGCCTCTTTGATGTACAATCTCGCAAACTTATCGATTTTGTAGTCTTCTCGGATCGACAAGAAATGTGCTGATTTCATCATTCGATCCACTACAACCCATATCGAATCATGACCATTGCTTGTTCTAGGGAGTTTGGTAATGAAATCCATGGCTATATTCTCCCATATCCACTCGGGAATTTCAGGTTGCTGCAATAATCCCGATGGTTTCTGATGTTTAGCTTTAACTTTCGAGCATGTCAAGCATCTGCTGACGTACAAGGCAATGTCTTTCTTCATGCCTGGCCACCAGTACAGATCTTTAAGATCGTGATACATCTTGTCTGCACCAGGATGAATAGAATATCGCGTCTTGTGGGCTTCATCCATGACTAAGGTACGTACATCTCCCCATCTGGGTACCCATATGCGATCCATGAAGTATTGTATACCATCATCCTTGCAAATCATCTGTTTATCTAACCCTCAGAATTCTTCTCCCGCAAGGTTTTCTTCTTTCAATGCCTCACTTTGTGCAATTTGGATTTGAGCTTTCAAATTCGTTTGAATGGTCAATCCCAACGCTCGAGCACGTAGTGGTTTCACGCGTTCTTTGCGGCTTAAAGCATCAGCCACCACGTTAGCTTTCCCCGGATGATACCGGATTTCACAATCGTAGTCACTGAGGAGCTCTACCCAACATCGCTGACGCATATTAAGTTCCTTCTAATTCAGGATATGTTGGAGGCTCTTATGATCTGTGAAGATGATGCATTTGGTTCCATACAGGTAATGCCTCCAAATCTTGAATGCAAATACTACAACGCCCAACTCTAGATCATGAGTTGTGTAGTTCTTTTCGTGCACTTTAAGTTGTCGCGAAGCGTAGGCAATCACCTTACCCTTCTGCATTAGCACACATCCCAATCCCTGATGTGAAGCATCGCAGTATACCACAAAATCATCAGTTCCGTCTGGGAGGGACAATATAGGCGCGTTACACAACTTCTCTTTCACGTTTGAAACGCTTGTTCTTGTGCATGTCCCCAATCAAACTTCTTGTCTTTCTGAGTAAGCAGGGTGAATGGTTGTGCGATCTTCGAAAACTTCGCGATGAAATGACGATAGTAACCGGCCAATCCTAAGAATTGTCGTATCTCTGATGGTGTTTGGGGTGCATCCCATTTCTTCACCGCTTCGATCTTGCTGGGATCTACATGAATCCCGTCCTCATTAACCACATGACCCAAAAACTTCACTTCGCGCAACCAAAATTCACACTTTGAGAACTTGGCGAAAAGTTTTTCTTCCCGTAGCAGTTCTAGAATTGCCCGAAGGTGTTCTTCATGGTCCTCCTTCGATCGGGAGTAGATAAGTATATCGTCTATGAACACGATCACGAACTTATCCAAGTAAGGTTTGCATACCCGATTCATTAGATCCATAACACAGCTGGTGCGTTAGTCAGCCCGAACGACATGACCAAGAACTCATAGTGCCCATAACGAGTTCTAAACGCTGTCTTCGGTATGTCATCCTCGAAAACCCTTAGCTGATGATATCCAGAACGAAGGTCGATCTTTGAGAAATATGAAGCTCCTTGCAGCTGATCAAACAGATCGTCGATCCTAGGGAGAGGATATCGATTCTTCATGGTTAACTTGTTCAACTCACGATAGTCGATGCACATTCGGAATGACCCATCCTTCTTTTTGACAAATAATACCGGTGCTCCCCACAGTGAATGACTCGGCCGAATAAAACCCTTCTCCAGTAGTTCCTGTAATTGACTAGATAACTCTTGCATCTCAGATGGTGCTAAACGATATGGCGTCTTTGCTATCGGTGTAGCTCCAGGAACCAACTCCATACGAAATTCCACCTGTCGTGGAGGAGGCAAACCAGACAAGTCATCCGGAAATACATATGGGTAATCCCGTACCACTGGAATATCTACTAGTTTCCTCTATTCGTCCTTCTTTTCAACCACATGAGCTAGAAAAGCGTAGCACTGCTTTCGTAAACTTTGGCGTGCTTTCATGCAGGAAATAAGCTTTAAGTTCCTTCTCGGTTGTTCTCCCTGAATCTTGAGTACTTCCCAGTTTGGCATAGGGATTCGTACTACTTTGTCCCGACAGACAATCTCTGCTCCGTTTTGTGACAACCAATCCATACCCACAATCACGTCAAAACTTCCTAGCTCAAAGGGTATCAAGTCTATATCGAAGGCATGGTCCTCCAATGTTAACGAGCACTTCCTAATAATCTCAACGGCCTGAACAACCCTACCATTGGCCATCTCTACAGAGTAGCTAGTTTCTAGCCTACTAGGACTCAAATCAAGCAATTGCACAAACTCAGAAGATATAAAGCTATTGTCTGCTCCAGTATCAAATAATATAGATGCGAAGTGATGATTGAGTAAGTGTGTACCCGTGACAACATTCGAGTCCTGACGGGCATCGTTGGCTCCGATGACAAATGCACGTCCCCGAGCTGCATTCCCTTGATTGGTCGGGCCTTGATTTCCAGCTATAGCCATCACTTGCTGCTGGTTGTTTCCTTGTTGAAACGGTGCCCGATTCAGCTTGGGGCACATGTTTCTGTAATGATCAGGGCTTCCAAACTCATAACAAGCCCTTGCATTCCCGGCGGGGTTAACCGCGTTGACCGGTGCCACAAGATTCGGCGCAGTTCTACAGTCTCTCGCCAAATGCCCCGGGCGCCTACAATTCGCGCACACCTGGCACTGCATTCCTGGGGGATGATGATAGTTGCACCTGTCATATTTGGGGTGCGGCCCCACATACTCTCTCTTGCCTTGAGTCACGGCCAGAAAATTTCTGGTCGTCTTGGCCCTCTTATCAAACTTCCCGGCACTCGACCGACTTGTTTCCCCAACATCCTTTCTCTTTTCTGCTCCTCTGCCCAGAACCCCCGTTCTCACCATTTCATCAGTCAAAGCGCCAGCCTTCAGAATTGCGCTCTGAATAGTAGGAGGAGCAGCTGCTGTAACCATTGCTCGAATTTGAGGCGCAAGTCCCCAAATGTACATCTCGATTCTCTTTGATTCCGGCGTGACCAGATGCGGAACCAATCTTGCCAACTCGTGAAAACGGTCAGTATAAGCTGCATGCCCGGCCCCCACCATAGCATTTCCAGAACTCATGCTCCATTTCTGCATCTCGTTGAGGGGGCACTATTCCTCGGTAATCAAAGCCTTAAACTCATCCTATGACATCTACATCGCAGATTCTCTTCCTCTAGCTTGAACCTGGGTGTTCCACCAGGTTAGGGCCTTGCCCATCAGTGAACAGGTGGCATATTTGATTCTCTGGATGTCGAGGCACTCACTGATGTCAATCACTGTCTCCATCTATTCTAGCCACCTTGTTAGGGCTATCGCCCCACCTTTCCCATCAAATTCTCTTGGTTTGCAAGCCACAAACTCTTTGTATGAACACCCCCGTCTGGCATTAACAACCCTAGTCTCAATACCGGCTGTACCACCATTCCCGGTCTCCTGATTGCTTTCGTTTCCAGTTGGGTTTCCATTTCACACTTCAGTTTCAATCCCACCTTGAGCTCTTTCTCCATTATCTCCATTATCATTGCCACCATCCCCGTGAGGGTGGTGTTGCTGGAGTGCATCGCTCACTTGGGCCACGATAGTAGGAATCAATGCAGCCAACTGTTGTGCGATCAGAGCTGCCATATCAGAGTTTCCTGTATCCTGATTGTTACTCGCAGGACCATCATTAGTTCTTGGTGCTCTACCTCTACCTCTGCCTCTGCCCCTGCCCCTTGGGGCTTCACTCCCGCCACTATTGCTGCGGGTAACTCTTCGATGCGGCATTTTCTAATCATAGAAATATTAAACACGTAAGCTTAAATCATTTCAAAGTATATTATCCTTAACACTCATCAAGTCCAGTATTCCAAGTTAATATCACACTTATTGTCACCACATATCGCATGCAAGATGCGTGGTTCTCACACCATGAATTGGTAATGTCTCAATAATAGTCCATCATAGCAGTTGTAAATCCATGCATATAATCACGTTTAGTCTAGCGGATGTTGTCTATTTCTTCCTCTTTCGAGGTTTCAGACATAATCTCCTCAGGGTTAATCTCAATGTCCAAGGTCAAGCGCAATAGCCTGATATGTGAAGATCTCTTCGGGTTTAATACCCGGATTTGATAAACCAACTTGGCGCGTAGAGGGAACGGAAGATCCAATAGGAACATCCCATAAGGAGTGAGCACAAGGGCTCTCTCTCACAGGGTGAAAAGATCACATAACAGATAGATGAATAAATCAAGCAACGAGGAACACATACACGAGATATTATATGCATACAGATCCTAGCATGCAAATCTACATGAAGGTTCCTGGGTTATAGTCTAGGTCAAGCGTATTGCCTAATTCTCTATAACCAATGGCTCTGATACCAATCTGTCACACCCCCGCTAAAAGCGGAAACACGGGGATGTAATGAGATCGAGATCGTCATAACACATGGTAAGCGATAGAGATGCAATATAATAAATGATGACAAGCGTGTCATGACGACACCCGACAACAAGGGGACTTGTGTCGTGTTTAGTCAATATTCACGACAACATAGCCATAAGCATAAACATGATAAACGATTCACATAATCACATGAAGATAACATTGTAATGTAAATTCCCACAACCCGGGAACAAGTATCAAAAGATTGTAATTGTTTATCAGACTACAACATTGTATCAAAATGATTGTTTGTCAAATATGTTTAGTCCCAAAAATGCATCCTAGGGTCTCCACTAAGGCAGCACACCTAGATTCCTCAATTTGCATGATCACCTTAAAAGATATGCTCAAAATGGTCAACAAAATTGTTGGTGAGCTCGCAGGTTTAAATAGTAAATTAGTAAGTGATGCTGTATATAGTAAATGATGTGGAATACCGTGAATACGGTTGTATAAACAAGTAAAATCACATGACAATGAGCTTTGCAACCAAACCTAGCGACGTACACAAAGATATTGTCGGAATATATTCACCCAAGGGCCCGTTCCTGGCCATTGATGGTACTAACTAGTATACCAACGAACAAGGGTGGGGGTGTCAACCCAGTAGTACTACCAATACATATCCGTCATTTCCCACATTGGAATTTAATAGTTGCAAAGATAGAACCACACAGCAGACCCAAGCATGTATCAGATACGTACTTGTAAAACAGTATCACATTGATCCCATGTATGTAAGATGTAAGTAAGTTGTACAACATTGAAAATGGGTGAGCATTATTTTCCCCCAAGTTGCAAGTGATTGAAATATTGTAAGCGTAAAAAGGGGCCACGAAACTCACTTGTTAAGTGGTAAGTATGTAAGATCAATGTATCCAAATGTTGAATGCAAATGAACGATCAAACACCTATTGACAGTTATTGTTAAGCATTAATGATATGAAATAAGCGCATAATAATGATCGGTCGGTTCGGGTTGTATCGGTTGGGTCGCGTGTAACACACACAAACAGACACACGTACTAGATCTTATGTAGATCCAAGTACTAGACATTGTCGCCATTGCTGATGATATTTGAGTAAAAGTTTTATTGTTATTGAGGAAGTATTTGATAAATATTATTAGTTACAAATAGTTTATTGATACTTGTAAAATGTTAAGTTAATTTAATTTGAAGTAGTATTTGTGGGCTTTATAGCGTTGACTTTAATCTTTGTGGCCGAACAATGGCAACTGTGTTAATGTTACCTCAACATCACACGACATACACACCATGCACAAGAAGGGAAATCACACACAACAACTTCAGTCGCATGGCAGGACTAGACGCACGACTCAACCTCCATACGCACGAATCAACCCTCAATCGTGCGAATCAGCTTCATTCGTACGATTGAACCTTCATTCGTATGACTGGCATTCAGTCATACCACACAACACCCATTCGCACGACTCAACCTCCATACGCACGAATTAACCTTCAATCGTGCGAATCAGCTTCATTCGTACGATTGAACCTTCATTCGTGCGATTGGACTCAAGTCGTGCGATACACACACAATCGCACACATTCATTCGGTCACCTGACTCAATCACACACATTCATTCGCTCGCATGACTCAATCGCACACATACATTCGCACCCATGTCTCATTCGCACACATACACATAGTCGCACGACACACCCAGTCGCACAACTCAGTCGCACGATTGACTCAGACGCATGGCTCAGTCGCACGACTCAATCGCATGACAGACCCAGTCGTCTGGACAGCAGAATTGCGACTGTTGACGGGCTGTGCAGCCTTCAACTGCTCCAAACACGAGTTTTACACAACAAGGATTTCTAGAAACACACTACAAACATACACAAACATGAAGCACACGTAGAAAGACATCACACGCACCCACACGACCTCATGTGTTCGGGTTGAACCCGAACACCCGAAACCCTAGAATGGACAGCCGTGAATAAGCAAGAAAAGAGACAACCAATGTCGTCTACCTGCTAGAATGGAGTAGACTAGGCTGTAGATGAAGTCTAGATGACGAAAACGAGACCAAGCGGGTCGGATTTGGTGCTAGAATGAAGAAAATGTGAAGAAGAGGAAGAAGAAAATGGAGATGAAGATGAATGAGTTAGGGCTGGAAAAGGGGGCTATTTATACCCATTCAAAGTTTGCAAAATATCAAGTTTAGTCCCTGCACTTAACCCCCGAGTTTCCCAAATTTGTTTCAGTTGAAAAACGACTTTACTAGGTTAATTATATTAATTATAAAAATGTATTTAGTGATATTTATAACTTAAAAATGGTTTTATTAGTGACGTTAATTTTATATTAAAAAATGATACATTTGGCGGTTACGATGTTGAAAGTTTTAAAAGTTTTTAAGGATAGCATATGATTACAATGAAAGAACAAGCACAATAATGATAAATCAAGTATGATATCCACATAAAGAGTTAATAAAGATGAGGGATGATTGATCAAAGAATAGCTAACGGAAAGCCACGTTAATTGACGGACCTTAAGGTGACGGATGTCACATGTAATTCCTCCGAGGGAATCTTGGTTGGTCCATTGTTATACGGTTTAAAATGATGACCATTTACTTTGAAACTTAAACCTTCGTGGTTATGGATTTCAATGGCACCATTTGGAAACACGTTTTTGATCGTATAAGGTACAAACCATCGTCATTTCAGCTTTCCAGTAAACAAACGTAAACGAGAGTTATACAGTAAGACACGTTCTCCTACATGAAATCTTTTTGTGTTCTTTAATCGAGCGTCCTGGAATTTCCTTGTCTTTTCTTTGTAGACCCTAGCGTTTTCATATGCTTGTTCTCTCAATTCTTCCAATTCATGAATTTGTAGGAATCGATTCTTTCCTGCAAGGTCTTGGTCCAGGTTTGCTGCTTTAAGTGCCCAAAAGGCCTTGTGCTCTAGTTCCACAGGTAGATGACACGACTTTCCATAAACTAGTTTGAACGGTGTTGTGCCGATGGGAGTCTTATAGGCTGTTCGAAAAGCCTATAGTGCATCATCTAACTTGGTAGACCAGTCTTTATGGTTTTGACTTACAGTTTTCTCAAGGATTCGTTTGATGCCTCGGTTAGTGACTTTGGCTTGCCCAGTCGCTTGTGGATGGTAAGCAGTTGTAAAGCGATGGTGCACTCCATAACATGCCATTGCTCGTTCGAGCTGGTTGTTACAGAAATGAGTTCCTCGGTCACTAATTAGAGCTTTGGGGGCACCAAAACAAGAGAATAATTTCTTAAGGAATCTAACAACGTTTCTGGCATCATTGGTAGGTAGGGCTTGAGCTTCAGCCTATTTTGAAACGTAATTAACTGCTACCAAGATGTAACGATTGCCAAATGACACCGGGAATGGCCTCATGATATCAATACCCCATATATCAAATACCTCGCATACTTGAAGTGGTTTCTGAGGCATCTCATCCCGTGTTGAGTTATTGGTTGCTCTTTGACATGCATCACAGGTGCTTACCATGTTGTGAGCATCTTTGAAGATCGTGGGCCAGTAAAATAAAGATTCAAACACTTTCTTGGCTGTTAGGGTTGCTCCATGGTATCCTCCTATGGGTCCTTCATGACAGTGCCTTAGGATTTTTTCTGCTTCACTTCCGTATACGCATCTTCGAATAAGTTGGTCTGCATCGATTCTGAATAGATACGGGTCCTGCCAATAGTAATGTTTGATATCAGTAAAGAATTTCTTCTTTCGGTGATAAGTCATTCCCTTGAGAAGGATTCCGCTTGCTAAGTAATATGCGAAATCGGCGAACCAAGGATGTTCATCGATTGAGGATTGGACGTGCATAAGGAATTCGTGAGGAAAATTGTCGTTTATTGTGGCTTCCTTTGTTTGTGTAGGACTTGAATCTTCAAGACGCGAGAGATGATCGGCCGCTAGATTTTCCGCTCCTTTCTTATCACGAATTTCGATGTCAAATTCCTGAAGCAAAAGTATCCAACTAATCAATCTCGGGTTTGCATCTTGTTTGTTGAACAGATAACGAAGGGCTGCATGATCGGTGTAAACGATTGTTTTTTAAAGGATTAGATACGAGCGGAATTTGTCAAACGGGAAAACTACCGCAAGAAGTTCTTTCTCGGTGGTGGTGTAGTTTTCTTGTGCGTCGTTTAGGGTTTTGCTCGCATAACGGATTGGGTGAAATTGCTTATCTTTCCTTTGTCCTAATACGGCTCCTACCGCAAGATCGCTTGCGTCGCACATGAGTTCAAATGGTAGCGTCCAATCTGGGGAAACCATGATTGGAGCGGTTACCAGTCTCTCCTTAAGAAATTTGAATGCACTAATGCATTCATCAGAAAATACGAATTGAGCGTCTTTCTCAAGAAGTTGAGTCATTGGTCGATCGATTTTTGAGAAATCTTTGATGAAACGACGGTAAAATCCTACATGGCCTAGGAAACTTCTGATATCTTTCACGGTTGTGGGATGTGAAAGTATAGTAATAGTGTCGACTTTGGCTTGATCGACTTCAAGCCCTGCTTGAGAGATTTTGTGTCCTAACACTATTCCTTCCGTAACCATGAAGTGACACTTTTCCCAATTTAAAACAAGGTTAGAATCTTCACATCTAACCAGCATCTTTTCCAGATTTTCAAGACATTGCTCGAATGAGTTTCCAAAGATGGAGAAATCATCCATGAAAACTTCCATTGAGTGTTCAATCATGTCATGAAAGATTGCTACCATGAATCTTTGAAATGTAGTAGGAGCATTACACAATCCAATGGGCATTCGCCGAGAAGCAAATGTGCCATATGGACAGGTGAATGTCGTCTTCTCTTGATCTTCAGGAGCAATAGGAATTTGGAAATATCCTAAGAAACCATCCAGGAACAATAGAACATTTTTTCGAATAATCTCTCAAGCATTTGGTCGATGAAAGGAAGAGGGAAGTGATCTTTCCTTGTGGCGTCATTGAGTTTGTGTAAATCCAGGATAAACAAACTTGAATCAAATCATGAAGAATTAGATCAAAATATGATAATCACAATCAAAACCCATTTGATCTTCAATTAGATTGCAAAATATGTGTTTACAAATAATCCCTCAATCTATTGGTCATGCAACCATTAACCTAATTCTAATTACAATTAGGCTATTTATAGTCTAGTTTGAGTTTTCATATTTACACATAACCCCCTAGACTATATATTTAGACTAAAACATGACTCAAAGAAAGTAAAATATATTTTGTTCACACAAAATATATTTATTACAATAAAACTCCTAGTCATTTAAATCTTCAACGTCTCGTCTCGGTTCCTCGTCTCGAACGAGTCGGGTTTGACTTTTGTTGACTTTGACCGTGACGTTGACTTTTGTTGACTTTCACTGTGTTGATAATATAGATTATCTTTTACAGCTCCAACAATACTCCCCCTTAGTCTATCATTATCAACGTCTTCAAACGAAATCAGCATCGAGAAGTCAACACTAGAAAGATCTTCAATTTGAATCTTTCTAAATCTGATGAGAAAGATTTTTCATCTCATAAGCTCCCCCTATTTATATGCTCCCCCTTTTCGAGTGCAAACTTTACAAGGATATTGGAACAAGTTTCCCAAATCTCTAATCTTGAGTGCTTTAGAAGATGTAGGAGGAGGATTCCCAGCTCGGTATCTTCTGAAACTTGAGAAACAGGTTCTCTGATCAGGTACACTGCTCAACTGATGATCGGCCATCACTTAAAGCAAAAATCTGAAACACATTCACAAACACAATCTCGACATTTCTAATTAGATCATTTCATTTTAACAAAATAAACCCGTGTTTATCTGTGTTTGAAAACAAGCGATCTCGTGTTAGTTTGTGCTCAGTTTGTATGAAATGCATGAAAAATAATAAAATGTAATCAGCATAATTTGGAAGACCTAAATGAATATTGAAATGAAAATTTATTATAATTTTTTTTTATTATATACATATATTATAACATTTTTTTATCTATATGTATAATTTGTTTTTTGTTTTTGTTTTTTTTTTTGTTTTACTTGTTTTTTTTTTCAAACCGAGAACTGAATCGATCATGAGATCATATCCTCAAGATATACTTTAGCACAAAGATAAACTTAATCATCGACAAGCAATGAGATCATACTGATAACTGAATCTAATCACAGTCTTTAAATGATTTTGAGTTTCTCAAACAGATCAATAATGATTGCTGATATGTTTGTCCACTTAAACTCATGCCCTATCTTTTTCAACAAGCAGTAAATGATTCGTTAAGGTTCGATTAAATGCTTTAGAATGCTAGGACCCCACAATCATTTGGCAAAAACCCTCACCCAACCTCAGGATTTCTTGAATTTTGTAACGATCTTTACAGAGTAAGGCTTGTGCATTAGTGTGCAAGTGATTAGCGACAGAATTTTGCATTCTGTGTTGATTTCATCGTTTAGATGATTTGACACTACTTAGACCAAAATGGTGAGAGCTCCAGGTCTATACTCACGTATAACAAAGGAGATGACCATTTAATCATGTACCGATTGTAGGATTCTGTGTGCCCAAGACACTTAGAATATTGATGTGGTTAGTACGTTATGATCCAAGTCGGGTTATACCCAATAACAAGCTTAGCAAACACCAATTAATATTTAATTGATGATATGATCATGCAATTAAATATTTACACCAATTTAGAAAATAGGTTTTCTAAACAAGTTGCATATGAGATGGAACAATTTATTAGGATATTTTGTTCAATAATATTATTTGTAATGTTATTTAAATAAGTTAGATAACATTACAAATTAATAATGGGAGTGTATAGATTATACAATTAAAAGGTTAGTTGTATATATCTAGTAAGAGGACTAGTTAACTATATAATGTGTGATAAAATTTGAGAGGGAAAACTTATTTTGTTTTAAACTTTGGCTGCCCCCCCTCTTAATTCTCATTGGACCTTTGTGTCCTTAAAAACACACAAGTCTTGACTACTCTTGCACACCACTCTCTCATCATTCAATACATGCAATAGACCAAAGAAAAACTCCTCTCTCTCTCTCTCAAAATTTCGGCCAGGCAGCAGCATTGGAGGAGTTTTGGAGTGGTTTTGGTGTAGTGTTCTTCCTAACAAGAAGGTGTTTAGCAAAGGGCTTTGGGTATACAAGCTTGAGGGATCCTCTCCTTGGAGCCTTGGTCATTTTTGGAGCATCCAACATCTCCTTCTTGGTCGTTTTTGCTGCTGAAAAAGGTAGATATCACAGCTTGTTCAAGCTGTGATTTTATGCACGTTTTGTAGGTTCATAGCTTGTTCCATTCATATATTTAAGATCCTATTGATTTGGGTTTTGTTTTCCATCTTAAAACCACACTTAGAACACGAAAATTTCAGATTATAAACTTGTTATAATCCTATACCTCCGCTGCGTTTTCTGAAAAGTTTAAAAGGTTAAACTATGTTTTTTTGTGTTCTAACAAACCCTTTAATGGCATCAAGAGCCGGTTATATGGATGGCTTGCTTGATTCATCTTTTGAAATTGGTTTTAAAAGATGATATTAGACATGTTATAGGCTGCTTTTGGGCTGAAATATTATGTCTTATTGAAATCCCCAACTTTCAAGGTTACATCACACATGCTTGTGATTAAACCTTGAAAGATATATATGTTGATTGTTTGGACAATATTTAAAACCAAAATTTCAGTTTATGTTGGCTGAAATTTGAAGGTTTTAAGTGGGGATTAATGATATATTTTGATGATTTGATCATTGGTTGTTAAAGTGCATAACCTAGCTTGTGGCCTTGTGTTGTTTGGATGATTCAAGTGGTTGTTTTATTCATTCAATTTGGTTGTAATATTTGTGTTTATTCATTTGGGTTGTAATTATTCATTCATTTGGTTATGTAATAATAGATTAGGTTCATTTCCTTTACTAGAAAAATGTATTAGGATACAATTTTGTAAAAGGAAGATGTACAAGATCAAGACCCAAAGATGGACACAAAGACACAAGAAACATGGAGCATTTGGATGCGGTTTCTAGTGGGAGGTTCTTGGAACCTTTATGATATGTTTGACCCTTAGAAAGACCAAAGACAACACTTGTGATGGCAAACAAGTGTTGTCAACATAAGGGCTATGGTTATGCACATATGATTGTTAATGTTTATGCTTGGTTGATTGTTTGTTGTCTTGATTGTTTGGTTGATATTTGGATATTCAAAGCAAACTAATTAACAAACTTAACAAGCTGAAAATTGATGGTTCTTAAAGGTTAATAAAAGGTTATCAAAATTATTTAATGATTTTAAGGATTAAAATAGGTTTTAATCAAAGAACCATAAGGTACCTTGTATTTGAAAGCATGCAAATACAAGTACATAGAGTTTTCTAAACTTGTATTTTGAAACCTCTAAAACCTTTTTTTCCAAACAAGATCAACACCGTCCTTTTACACAACACTTGAGTCACTTGGGAACTCTTAGTGGGATAAAGGTCACCTAACCGTTTTGAGGGAACTTGTGACTTGAGGTGAGAATGCCTTATTTGTGGGATAAAGGTCACCTAACCACTTGTTTTGGCAAACTCACACGTGGGTGTAAGTAGGGTGTCTTGATTTGCAAATCATGTCAAATGGATCACCTACGATGTGGTTTCCAAATGGTGTTGATGGGATTAACATGCCGACTTTACATATGATGTTTTAAGTCGATCCCATATTTCTAGAAGTTGCAAATGGTTGCAATCGTCAAACGTTGACCACCTTATTAATTTAAAACGTGGGATAAAGGTCACCTAACCACAATTTAAATGTAATGTTGGGTTCTAGATTTTAATATAAAATTGTCCTTAAAAGGCATTAAATATTAAAATTAGCAATATCGAAAATACTAAAATTGATCTTTGTTAAATTTTGTAGATGGCCACCAATAATGAAAATCACGATAACTCGTCCGCGTCAAACCAATCACTACGAGCGATCCTCCAAAAGGAACGTCTAAATCATAACAACTTCATCGATTGGTATCGAAACTTGAGAATTGTTCTCAAGCAAGAGAGAAGATCGTATGTTTTAGACGACCCTATCCCCGATCAACCTAGCGAGGATGATCAGGAGGCCTTCAACGATTGGTTGAAGTACACTGAGGACTCCGTCCAAGTGTCTTGTCTCATGCTAGCGAGCATGACTCCGGATCTCCAAAAGGAGTATGAACATCACGGAGCTTATGACATGATAACCCAGCTGAAGGAAACGTTCCAACAGCAAGCGAGGGTTGAGCGCTTCGAAACGGTTCGAGCACTCCATGCATGTCGTATGGACGACAACCAATCTGTTTCATCTTATGTACTTAAGATGAAAAGTCATATTGACCGCCTCGAGAGGCTAAACTGCCCCGTCTCGAAGGAGTTGGCCACGGATTTGATCCTAAATGGCCTAACCAAGAAGTTCGAGACATTCGTGTTGAACTACAACATGAATGCTTGGGACAAAAGCATTGGTGAGCTTCACTCAATGCTGAAAACGGCCGAGGCGGCCATGGGTAAAAGGGTTTTACCCGTTCTCACCATCAATGAAGGTGGGAACAAGAAAAGGCCTTATCCCGCACCCAAGGCAAAGGTTGCCAAGGGTAAGGGACCCGTTTGGGGAAAAGGGAAAGGGGTGGTAAGGGTACCACCCAAACCACAAGAGAAAAAGCAAAAGGTTGCTACTAACGACCCATGCTTCAAGTGTGGGGAGATAGGACATTGGGCAAGGAATTGTCCTGTCCATCTCCAAGAGTTGAAAGCAAAGAGGGATGCCGGGCAGACCTCAGGTACAATATACATGATCCATATTGATTTAAACATGATATCCTCTAACACATGGGTATTAGATACCGGATGTGGAACTCACATTTGCAATTTGTTGCAGGGGTTCAAAAGAAGTAGTGACTTCAAGAAAGGGGATGTAAGCCTCTACATGGGCAATGGGGCTAAAGTTCAAGTTGAAGCCCGTGGTGACTACATCTTGAAACTTCCAAATGGTTTGGAAGTGATTTTGAACAATGTTTTGTATGCTCCTAGTTTGACTAGGAATATTATCTCTGTAGCCCTGTTAAAACAATTTGGATATGTATTATCCTTTATTGAAAATGATATTCATGTTTCTTTAAATGGTATGTTCTATTTTAAAGCTATTCCCATTAATGGTATTTATGAATTGGTTCATGAAAATACTTTAAATAGCTCATTGTACCAAACTAACACCAAGAAACTCAAGTTGGACTTGAGTGATACCTATCTTTGGCATTGTCGTCTTGGCCATATAAACAAGAAACGTTTACAAACACTTCAAAAGAATGGTCTTTTAAAAACAAATGAATGTGATTCATTTGATGTTTGTGAATCTTGTTTACAAGGAAAGATGACTAAGGCACCCTTTAGTGGAACTAATGAAAGGGCAAAAGATTTATTAGGAATCATACATTTGGATGTATGTGGTCCTTTTAAGCCAATGACTAAGAATGGTGAAAGATACTTCATTACCTTTACCGACGATTATAGTCGCTATGGGTATGTGTACTTATTAAGGCACAAAGATGAAGCTTTTGAAATGTTCAAAATCTTCAAGAATGAAGTTGAAAATCAACTCAACAAGTCAATTAAAGTTCTCCGTACCGATAGAGGAGGTGAATACCTAAGTGATGTTTTTCAAGATCATCTTAGGAGTTGTGGGATTGTCTCACAACTCACTCCACCTGGAACACCACAACACAATGGTGTGTCTGAGAGGAGGAATCGAACCTTATTGGATATGGTCCGATCTATGATGGCTAGAAGCACATTACCTCTATCATTTTGGGGTTTCGCTTTGCTCTCCGCGGCCCGTATTTTAAATATGGCCCCAACCAAAAAGGTGGAAAGGACACCTTTTGAGATATGGCATGGAAGAGTTCCATCCCTATCATACTTAAGGGTCTGGGGTTGTGAAGCTTATGTTAAGACTCCCACCCCAAACAAATTGGAAGTCCGATCCACCAAGTGTATCTTTATTGGATATCCTAGAGATTCTATGGGATATTATTTCTATGATCCACTGGAACAAAAGGTGTTTGTTGCCAGAAAGGGTGAGTTCTTAGAAGCAAAGTTCCTTATGGAAGGAACTAGCAGTAGAACAGTGGATCTTGAGGAGGATCAAGAACCACAACCCGATGCACGTTTGGTTGAAACTAGCACTCAACATGGGGATGTTGAGGATGATCAAATGGTTGATCAATACACGCAAAACGTTCGCAGAAGTGGTAGAACTAGTAATCCACCTGAAAGATACGGATTTTTCATGGATGGATGCTATGTGGTAGATTCAAATGAACCAACCACATACCATGATGCAGTGTCCAATTTGGATTGTGACAAATGGCTTGAGGCCATGAACGTTGAGATGCAATCCATGTATGACAATCAAGTTTGGGAACTTGTTGTACCACCTCTTAATTCCAAGGTAGTTGGAAGTAAGTGGGTTTTCAAGAAGAAAACCGATATGCATGGAAACTTGGATACTTATAAAGCTAGACTTGTAGCAAAGGGTTTCACTCAAACTCAAGGGGTTGATTATGATGAAACCTTCTCACCTGTTGCGATGCTAAAGTCTATAAGGATATTGTTTGCCATAGCTGCTCATTATGATTATGAGATTTGGCAAATGGATGTCAAAACCGCTTTCCTAAATGGATATCTTGAGGAAGATGTCTATATGGTTCAGCCTGAAGGTTTTGTTGATCCAAAACATCCTAACAAAGTATGCAAGTTAAAGAAATCAATCTATGGATTGAAACAAGCATCGAGAAGATGGAATCATCGTTTTGATGAGGAGGTCAAGAAATTTGGCTTCATCAAAAACGCTGATGAGGCTTGTGTGTATAAGAAGGCTAGTGGGAGCATAATAACTTTCCTAGTATTGTATGTTGATGACATACTACTATTTGGAAATGACATTCCAACCTTGGAAGGTGTAAAAACCTGGCTTGGAAGTTGTTTTTCCATCAAGGATCTTGGTGAAGCCGCCTATATTCTAGGAATAAAGATCTATAGGGATAGATCAAGGCGGTTGATTGGTTTGAATCAAAGTGCATACATTGATAAAGTCTTGAAAAGGTTCAAGATGGAGAACTCTAAGAAAGGTACCGTACCTATTCAAAGAGGAACGATATTGAGTACGACTCAATGTCCAAGCTCAAAGGATGAGCAAGATAAAATGAAGGCAATCCCATATGCATCTGCTATTGGATCCATCATGTATGCAATGATATGCACTCGACCGGACGTGTCATGCGCTTTGAGCATGACAAGCCGTTACCAGCAAAATCCTAGAAACAGTCATTGGATGGCTGTTAAGAACATACTTAAGTACCTAAGGAGGACAAGAGATATGTTCCTGATCTATGGATCTGGTGACGAGGAGCTCGTTGTAAAAGGTTACACGGATGCAAGTTTCCAAACCGATCGTGACGATTCACGATCACAATCGGGATACATTTTCATTCTGAATGGAGGAGCTGTCTCTTGGAAGAGCTCCAAGCAGGATGTGGTGGCTCTATCGACTACAGAATCGAATACGTTGCCGCCTCATTGGCAGCTCAAGAAGCTGCATGGTTGAAGAATTCATTGCCGATCTAGGGGTAGTCCCTTCCATTCAGGACCCCCTAGAGATCTTTTGTGATAACGAGGGTGCGATTGCACAAATCAAGGAACCCCGTGCTCATCAAAAGACTAGGCACATTGAGCGGAGATTCAACTACATACGAGATGAAGTTGAAAAGGGAAAGATATGTATTCGCAAAGTTCACACGGATCAAAACATTGCGGATCCTCTCACGAAGCTCCTTGAAAAGGCAAAGCATGAATGTCATACTTGTGCCATGGGACTTCGATATTCTAGTGATTGGATTTGATCTGTACATTTTGTATTTGGATATGTGGAACTCTTTATTATTTGAATAAAATTATTTGGTTATAATGTTTCAATTAATGTTCCAATTTAGCATGTTTAATCCATGAGTAAATTGTTTACTCTAAAATGTCCGTAGTCGCTCATACTTGTGGGAACAAGTGTGAAAGTAAGATTATTATGAACTTGGATTGGTTGATATTCATAAGGATGAATATAGAGCAATGGGTTGCTACCAAGGTTCATAGATATTTGTGGGATACAAATATTGGACTAACCCGCATCTCAAATTTTACTACATGGAATCTTATTGATTGATCATAAGTAATTTTGAGTAAAGGCGAATATCATTTGGTATCCTCAGACCTGAGACACATATTGGGTTTTGATATTCACCAAGTATTACACCTTGAGCCTATTCTTCACTGTCCTGAAATAGTGGACAGTACATAAGGATATGTTCAGGTATAACACGAGGTGTTTGTGAGAAACGTATGTAGTCAAGATGGAATTTGTTCCTCTTATTCGTTGAGAGTTAGATGTCTAAGGCCTGATTAAGTTAAATCAACAAGGAATGATCATTCTATGTCCTTGGATTTAACATGACATCTGTAACAAAAGGATAGATGATTGATTCACCTAAATCATTTCAAGTAGGGTACTTGAAAGGGATGATGTTATTGAATGGCTATAAGTCATGCGTATTAAGGGTAGTAAACCGTTGTTAGGCGGTATTTACTGCTTGCATCAATCTTCTATGAATCTTGGGCAAGTGGGAGATTGTAGGATTCTGTGTGCCCAAGACACTTAGAATATTGATGTGGTTAGTACGTTATGATCCAAGTCGGGTTATACCCAATAACAAGCTTAGCAAACACCAATTAATATTTAATTGATGATATGATCATGCAATTAAATATTTACACCAATTTAGAAAATGGGTTTTCTAAACAAGTTGCATATGAGATGGAACAATTTATTAGGATATTTTGTTCAATAATATTATTTGTAATGTTATTTAAATAAGTTAGATAACATTACAAATTAATAATGGGAGTGTATAGATTATACAATTAAAAGGTTAGTTGTATATATCTAGTAAGAGGACTAGTTAACTACATAATGTGTGATAAAATTTGAGAGGGAAAACTTATTTTGTTTTAAACTTTGGCTGCCCCCCCTCTTAATTCTCATTGGACCTTTGTGTCCTTAAAAACACACAAGTCTTGACTACTCTTGCACACCACTCTCTCATCATTCAATACATGCAATAGACCAAAGAAAAACTCCTCTCTCTCTCTCTCAAAATTTCGGCCAGGCAGCAGCATTGGAGGAGTTTTGGAGTGGTTTTGGTGTAGTGTTCTTCCTAACAAGAAGGTGTTTAGCAAAGGGCTTTGGGTATACAAGCTTGAGGGATCCTCTCCTTGGAGCCTTGGTCATTTTTGGAGCATCCAACATCTCCTTCTTGGTCGTTTTTGCTGCTGAAAAAGGTAGATATCACAGCTTGTTCAAGCTGTGATTTTATGCACGTTTTGTAGGTTCATAGCTTGTTCCATTCATATATTTAAGATCCTATTGATTTGGGTTTTGTTTTCCATCTTAAAACCACACTTAGAACACGAAAATTTCAGATTATAAACTTGTTATAATCCTATACCTCCGCTGCGTTTTCTGAAAAGTTTAAAAGGTTAAACTATGTTTTTTTGTGTTCTAACAAACCCTTCACCGATGAGAGCTCCAGGTCAGTACTATCGTACACTCCAGAGGAGATCATCACTCCAGGTCAGTACTTCCGTACAGCAGAGGAGATTAGCACAAACACAAGACACATAAATACACCAATCATTACTCAAAGATATGGCTTATATTATTTGTATCATGATGGGTAAAAGATCAATTCTCAATCCATTTTTTGACGGGACTTAGTTTTCGTGCAGGCCAAAATGATTGCGTAAATCCAGACATCCTTAAGCATATATTTTAATTTAAATCATCATACTGCTGTCTACTTTATTCTTCAGGCTGAGTCTACAAAGCATATCATTAAAGAATCTGTTTATTATTCTATTATTTGCAATTAAAAATAAGATGTAAATCAGATAACAGCATCAGTTACTATCATTTCTCAATTTATAAACGCAAGTCATGCCAAAACAAGCATTTCAAGATGATATACAATCATTTCTCAGTCATCTCGAATCAAGTTCCCAGTTCTCTTTTCATTTTTATTTACTTATACTCTCCCCCTAAATTTTTATTTTTGCAAACTCTTTTTTTATTTTTTTTATTATTATTTTTTATATTTTTTATTATATTTTTAATTTTTAAATTTTTTTTAATTTTTTTTTAAACTGTACAAAAATAAAAATGTATCAAAGGTCTTCCACACTACACTGATATGAAAATAAGAAATGAATTCTCAAAAAATATGCAGTGACTGTGAAGTGAGAACTGTGATAATGCAGATAAAAATCCAGATTGTGGATATAATACCATGACCTTAACCTGTTTGTTCTGCCTCAAATTTGAATTAGGAACAATCTCTGTCAGTAAACCGGATTACTAACAGTCCTCCTGAATTGTTCCTGCACTCATAAACAGATTAGTTTGAAAGGGGAACCCAGACCATCTTAGTCCTGGAAGTTCCTTTTTCATCAAGATAAGTAACAAGCTTCTGCACACAACCGTTTAAACAATCGGGGATTGTTGTATCCTTCTTTTTAATTTGCCAAATTTGTTTCGGTTCAATTAACTTGGATTTGAATAAATTAAATTTGGAAATCATTTTCTGTTTAAGACCGGAAGGAAAAGAATTTGGTTTGAAACCTTTGGTCATTTTCATCTTTGAATCATGTGAAACCGGCTTCACATGAAAAGGTTTAGATGGAGGGTTTTTCATCCAACCATTCAAAGATGTGTGCTTTTTACCTCTTGATCCTGAGAAGCAACCCGTGTTGCCTTTACTGTCTGGAACATTCTTTTTATACTTACATTCGGAGAAGCAATTTGTTTTGCCTTTACCATTCGTAGCAAGCCTTTGTGGACATTTCTTTACCACATGCCCTTCTTTTCCACACTCAAAACAAGCCTTGAAAAGCTTTTGATTCTTTGTAGTTCCGTGTTGTGGAGGTGGTGATGAGGATTTCTTGGAGCTTGTAGCAGATTCTTGCTTGTTCTGTAGTTTCTCGTGCTGAGCAGTGAATGAGATCTTTTCTGATTTACTGGGATGCTTTGCAATTGGAGAAGAGATCCGTATTGGTCTTGATTCAGATTTTGGAAGCTTTTGTGACTTGACAAGTCAGGAGATATCTTGATCTGTGAGGAACCAACACGCTCCTCTGTGATTGATTCATCATGTGAGCTTATCCAGTCTTGTATACACAGATCATTCTCCAACCGATCTTGATTGACATCTCCTATCGTGTTGGCTTCGCTTGTAGGATTCTCATTGCCTGATGATTCAACAACTGTTCCTTCTTTGACAAACCTGACGGGAACAAACGAAGGAATGTTACCTGATTTGAATTTGTTGAAGAAAGTTGGAGAAGAAACGGATATTGGTGTTTGAGCATCAGAAGTGGAATCGTCATTAATCTTCTTATCAGACCCTTGCTTGAGGAATCCCAAACCTACAGGAGAATCCTGCACATCTCTAACCTCTTTAAGATTAACACTGCTTAGACCTGCATTTAAACGATTAGTTTCTGCAGCTTCAATCAAATCATTTGTTGAATGAGGTCTGGGAATTGGTGAATAAGATAAAGTAGAAGGAGGTGGAACTGAATTAAATACAGTTTCACCATCAGATTTATATCCAATCCCATGTTTTACCCGCACCCCTTGTTGTTTAGCAATAAGCTCATCCTTTTTCATGTGTGAAAGGGTCCATTTATCAAGCTTTGTTTGAAGCTGAGTTGTTTCAAATTGAGCTAAAACAGCCCTTTCTTTCAAAATATTAATTTCAACGTTACGCTCCAAAATGGTTCTTCTTAAAAGATCATTTTCAGCCAATGCTTCATTAAGTTTTCTTGAAAAAGCAATTACATTTTCTTTAATTTCTGATTGATTGTTTTTAATTCTTTTTCATTTTCCAATAACAATCTGTTTGCCTTATAAATCCCAAATAACTGGATTTTGCATGACGAAGAACACATATCCTGAACAGTCTCATAAGGAAGACCCATGATAGTTCGTTCTGCAGCTAAGCTCTTTTCACAGTTGCAAGCCCATGTGATTTCTTGTTGTTCCTCTTCTTTGACCTTCAGCATCTTGTCAACCTCAGACTCTTTCTCTCTTTTATCAGCTTTTCCAGCCTTATCATCATCGGTTCTCATAGACTCTGGTTTACTGTCATTGTTGACTCTTAAAGCTTCACGATTCTCTTCAACAGTTTCTCTGAATTTAGAGTTTATATCTGAATCAGTTCTCAATAACTTCAACTTTTCAATCATCTCTGTTTTGTAATCAAGTATGCTTGTTATAGAAGACACAAGATCAGTATTAAGCGCGTGGGTTTGATGTGGGAACACGGCTTGCTGAAATTTGTTTCTTTGGATATCCAACTCGAGAGATTTTAGCTTGTTGATCATATCCATAAGTTTTGTGTCGACATCTCTTTCTTGCTTCAGGATTTTAACTTGATAATTCCATGCAGACGGAAGAGAGTCTAGAAGCTTTTGAATATGTTCATGATTACTGAGATCAGGAACATGCTTCTTTAGATTATTTGCCACCTTTAAGAATCGATCAATTAAATCTGACAATTTTTCTTTCTTCATTGCTGCAAAAGAATCAAACCGGCTTTGTGCCGTTGTGAGATTATCTGATTTAAAATCTTCTGAAGATGACATGATTGTACAAATCTTGAACAATTAAACGTCCCAAAAATATTTTTCCCAAAAAGTTTAGAATAATTCTCCCCCGGGAAAAATATATATATATTTTTAAATGTCACGCTAGACATTCTTAGCAACTGGGGTCCAGGATAAACAAACTTGAATCAAATCATGAAGAATTAGATCAAAATATGATAATCACAATCAAAACCCCTTTGATCTTCAATTAGATTGCAAAATATGTGTTTACAAATATTCCCTCAATCTATTGGTCATGCAACCATTAACCTAATTCTAATTACAATTAGGCTATTTATAGTCTAGTTTGAGTTTCCATATTTACACATAACCCCCTAGACTATATATTTAGACTAAAACATGACTCAAAGAAAGTAAAATATATTTTGTTCACACAAAATATATTTATTACAATAAAACTCCTAGTCATTTAAATCTTCAACGTCTCGTCTCGGTTCCTCGTCTCGAACGAGTCGGGTTTGACTTTTGTTGACTTTGACCGTGACGTTGACTTTTGTTGACTTTCACTGTGTTGATAATATAGATCATCTTTTACAGCTCCAACAGTTTGCGATATTCTATGCAGACTCTTCATCCTGTAACTGTTTGAGTGGGAATAAGCTTATTTTTCTCGTTACAACAGTCATTCCTCCTTTCTTTGGAACAACTTGGATGGGACTGACCCAAGGCGGATCAGAAATAAGGTAAATCAAACCGGCATCTATCAGTTTGATTACTTCTTTCTTCACCACCTCTTGCATGACCGGGTTTAAACGTCTTTGAGGTTGAATGACGGATTTGAAGTTCTCCTCCATTAATATTTTATGAGTACAAAAGGATGGATTGATTTCCTTGATGTCAATGATTTTCCATGCAATTGCTCGTTTATGTGCCTTAAGCACATTGAGCAACTTGTTCTTCTCATCAATTCATAAGGCAGATGAGATTGTGACATGAAGTTGAGATGTGTTTTCAAGAAAAGTGTATTTGATATGAGATGGAAGTTCTTTGAGCTCTTAAACTGGAGGATCTTCGATAGAAGGTTTGGCTTTAGGTTCTAGATCTTGTTCAATGATCTCAAATGCTTCTTCATGAGATGATGTTTCATCAACGTCTAGTTCTGGAATGATTTGGTTCTCACAGATGGGTTCGGTGATTTGGACCTCTATTAATTGAGTGCTGCAAGCTTCATTTTGAAGAGTTTTCTTCAAATGACAGCTTATGATCGAATCGCAAGCATCAACGTAATAGAGTGAGTCATCATGATGTTGAGGGTGTTTCAAGGATTGGCCTATATCGAAAATTACTTCCCCCTCGTCTACTCAAAGCGTGAGTTTGCCTGTACAAACATCAATGAGGGCTCGAGCAGTCGCTAAGAAGGGTCGACCTATGATAAGAGGAACATTTTTTATCCCCATCAATGTCAAGGAACACAAAATCAATGGGAAATACGAATTTTTTGATTTTAACTAAGATATTTTCAACGATGCCCCTTGGATATTTAACAGAACGGTCAGCCAACTGGATGCTCATACAGGTAGGTCTAGGTTCACCTAAGTTTAATTTTTCAAAAACCGCATAAGGCATAAGGTTAATGCTAGCACCTAAATCAGCTAACGTGTTGCTGACAGAAAGATTTCCTATTAGGCAAGGTATGGTGAAACTTCCTGGATTAGTCATGTTGATGCATGTATGTCCCTAGATCATGATTTGTAATGTAATAAATCTTGTCTGTCTGATTATGATGTAAGTTGTATTGATTAATGAAATGACATGGATTGTTTATTATTTGTGATGTTTAATATTTCATTAATGAGTCGTGATTAAATTGATTGGGTTTATGATTGTTTGAATGGTTACACATAATGTTATATTGATTAAAACATTCAAACTTAACATAATGAAGTTCTCATGCGAATGGCCTATGCGAATGGACCACACGCATGAATAACTTCATACGATTGACTCAATCGCACGAGTGAACCAGGAGATTGGATCAGTCGTATGATTGACACATAAGATTGGCTCAGTCGCACGACTGAACACTCAGTCGTGCGGATGAATCAACCGCATGGTTCAATCGCACGACTGAACCATACTTATGGCCCAGTCGCACGATTGAACAATACTAACCTATAAATAGACCCAATTCGTGGAAAAAGGTAAGCATTCATACCATTACGATTCCAGACGTACCCTAGCCGTCCAGAGACCTCCCAAATCGTTCTCCAAGTTCACAGAACACATTAGATCGATTCCTAATCGACTTCTAACGTTAGATTCAATTCTAGATTGATTCTTCGTGTGTTCTCACTGATTGGATCGCCAATCAAATAGGATTCCGCACTATTTGAGTTGGTTTAACACGCTAATCACTAGGTATTTCGTTCAAATACCAGGTCCTAACAAGTGGTATCAGAGCTTTGGCTCTTGATTACGTGTTGATTCAATCAAGATTGCATAAAAGTTTGTGTTTTTGCATTAAAAACGCAATCTTTGGTGTCAAAAGTGATCTTGGACGTTCCCTGCTCATCGAAGTTTGGTTTCTACGGACTTAGCCGATTAGGACTTGTGAAATTTCGAATTTTTACGGCTGAAACCCGTCAAACATAGAAAATTTCGCAAAACAGCAGCTTCAGGCGCACGAGTGACCCATTCGCACGACTGGACTCCATTCGCATTGCTCATTCGCACGATTGGACCTAGTCGCATCTTCATTCGGCCGACTGAACAGTTCGTTCGCATAGCTCATACGCACCAGATTCATTCGCACGACTGAACCAATCGCCCAGTTCAGCCGCACGATTGAACCAGTCGCAGAGTTCATGCGCACGATTAGACCATTCGCATCCTTCAGTCGCATCAGTGAAAGTTTGTTTGATTAGATTCTAAGTTATTCGCCATGGAAGATCAGATGTTAGCCTTTACTGCTGGGAAGGACTCGAGAATACAGAACCTGCTGCTGCTTGAGAGTGAGGTGGGTAATCACAATAAACCACCAAAGCTCTTGACTTTAGATGAGTTTACCCACTGGAAACAACGTTTTGAGATCTACCTCAATGGAGTAGATCCTAATCTGTGGGAAGCCATTGAGATTGGGTATAGTACGCCGGTGGGAGCTGATGGAGTTAAGCTAACGTTAGGTGGGATGACGGACGCACAGAAAGTCAAGTACAATGCAGAGGAAAGGGTTTATGCATTGATCACTCAGTCTATCCCCAAAGACATATTCCACCAGTATTCAGAGAATAAGCAGTCCAAGAAACTGTGGGATGAGCTAGAGAAGAGGTATGATGGGAATGCTTCATTGAAGGCAATCAAGGCAAAGGAGTTATAGAAGGAATTCGATAACTTCTCATCGATTGGTAACGAGAGTTTAGACGACATCATAGATAGATTCTACCACTTGATGAGCGAACTGCATACACATGGAGTGGAAACAATCATGGAAGAGAAAGTGAGTAACTTTGCAGACGGATTGCCTGATAAGTGGGCTTCATTCGTGTCTAACCTGAGACAGAATGGAATGCTTGCAAAGATGGATATTAATGACTTCATTCTGAAGTTGCGAGAAGAAGCACTAAGGATGAAGTATAGAGCTCAGAAGTCTTCGTACACACAGAATCCAGCTTTGTACAACGCCACACCTCAAGCTAAGACATCTGGAGCACCTCTCCAGACTGCTTTTGTGTCTAGCTCGTCAGGTCCTTCACATGCTTCTCCTTCTGGATCAGACACGTCAGGGTCGTCATGTACCCACTATATTGGATCAGAAGCAAATGCTACCAAACTGAAGACTGAGAACCTCGGTAATGTGACTGTAGAAGTAGCTCGAGAGCATATGGATCTTTTAGCTGCAGTAGTTCATTCATATGATGGACTTGTTGTCGGGAAGATTGGAAACTGCCATCTGGCAGATGAGGACTACGAGCAATTGGACAAAATGGAGCTTGAGAGGATGGATATCATGTGGGCCTTAGCTAGTGCTGTTCGGAGGGCGAAGAAGTTTGTTAAAAAAACCGGACAGAACTTGGTAGCTACTAAGGATACCACATTTGGCTTTGACAAGAGCAAAGTGACCTGCTTCAACTGTGGAGAGAAGGGGCACTTCAAGAGAGAATGTGTCAAGCCAAAGAAGACGGGTAATGGGAACCCGTTCTCGTCCTTTACTCGCCAAGACAAGCAAGCTTCCAGTTCTACTTCATCAAACAAGAATCCAAAAGCCTTGACTGCTCATGATGATGAAGGACAGAATTGGAGTTTTAGGTTTGTCTCACCAGGAGAATCAAACATTGCAAGTGTAGAAGATATTGATGATGATTCTGCGAGTGAAGGTGATCTAGCAGTTGAGATAGCGATGTCGCATAGTGAAGAAGCAACTGCAGCCGAGGTCAGTTACAAGCCAAAGGAGGAAACTTCCACGTCAGAGACAGAAAAGACAGAATCACCAGAACCAGAGACATCTGATGCTGCGTTGATGGCTAGCTCTTCTGAACCAACTCAGGTAAGTACTACTGACCAAATGTTTAATAATCATGCTTGTTCTGATTCTGATACTTTTAAGAACAGTATAGATAAAAAATTTGCTAGGTTATTAGATCATAATGATAACTTAGTAAAAGACTTACAACTGTGCACTGAGGCTAATAGAGTACTAAAACAAAATGAGCATAGTTATAAAGAAAAGATAGACCTATTGACTAAACAGCTTAGGGAAACCGAAGTAGTTGCCTTTAACCAAGCAAATGACATTAGGTACTATCTAAACTCCCTAGAAGACACTAAGAAGCAAAAGGCAGTTCTAGAAGTAGAAGTAAATTCATTAAACAGAAACTGCATAGTTTGACTAGTTCTTCACACATAGTTCATCACTTAGTGAGAGAAAGGAATAACGGGGAGGGATTAGGTTACAAAGTGGTTCCACCACCACCTGAGACCTTGATGAACACTAAGACTAGACCAGTAATTAATAACCCCATCAAGGAACACGTGGTGTCTACTCCTCTTGTTAGTGATCCAGATACCTCATGTTCATCTACTGAATCTGGACACAAACAAAAGGAGGCCACTTCAAAGGCAAAGGGTAAACTGCCTTGTGATAATCTGGAAAATGAATTTGAAAAAGTTAACTTAAAGTCAGGGTCAAACAGAGTCAAATCAGAACCTAAAAGGACTTCAAATGTTAATTTTTCACATGCTTCAAGTCAAAAACCAGTTAACCAAAAAGAGAAAGATGTTAAACAGGTTAAAACAGTTAATTTTGTTAAACCAGAGAAAACATCAAACGCACAAGAGTCAAAACCTAAAGTGATTGATGTTACTAGAGTGTCACGCACTTCTCCACAAAGAAAGTCTACTCATAAAGTTGATAGCCGGTTATGCTACAACTGTGGAGAATGTGGACACATTGCTTCCTATTGTCCTTTCTATCAGACACCTAGGAAGAAGATTGATCTTCAGGACTCTTAGCCTAGGTCTTCTAAGAGGAGTTCTCTGACTCCACCTAGAAGAGCTAGTGAACCTAAAGTCCAACCTGTAAGCAAGACGACTGTTTATCATAAACAGGCCTTGCACAAATCTGGCTTATGGAAAGAAAAGTCATCCTGCGTGTCTGATACTGATGACAAGAAGGAACCTGAGCTACCCTCACCCTCTAAGGGTCAATGGGTGGAGTTTATGATGTGTGATGCCTCTGGGAAACCCAAGCCAGTAAAGGCTTGGGTTCCTAACCTAAACTGATACATTTACTTTGTATGTGCAGGGTGTTCGATACAGTGCTGAGACTAACACGTGGATTGTAGACAGCGGAGCATCCAGGCACATGACAGGGAATAGGTCCCTTTTATCAAACGTCAAGCAAATAAAAGGAGGGCATGTTTCCTTTGCTGGAAACAAGGGAGGCTATATCACAGCTCAGGGAGAAGTGGGAAATCAGAAAGTTAAGTTTGATAAGCTGAACTACGTTCAACAACTTCAGAATAACTTACTTTCTGTTTCCCAAATCTGTGATAAAGGATTTAAGGTCATCTTCGACAACAAGAAGTGTTACGTGCTGAAGAAAGACTACGTGATCCCAGAGGACCAAGTTCTGATGACTGCTTCAAGATATAAAGATCTTTATGTCTTGGATTTGTCAACAGCTGCTACAACGGATCATGAGGTTCAGTGCTTTCTATCTAAAGCTACTGAGAAGGATTCCATCTCCTGGCATAGGAGAATGGGACACATTAGTCAAAGGAAGATGAATCATTTGACAGAAGGATTTGGTGAGAGGAGTTAATGTCAAGAACTTCCAGCTTCCTGATTTTTGTGTAGCTTGCAAGAAAGGCAAATAGACGAAAAAGTCTCATAAGGAAAAGAAAGTTCATTCAATAGAACTTCCTCTTGAACTTCTTCACATGGATCTGTTTGGTCCAGTCAGTACAAAGAGCATCGCAGCGACTTGTACTGTTTTGTGGTCACTGATGACTACTCAAGGTTCACTTGGGTAATGTTTCTGAAATCCAAATCAGAAACATTTGAGTCATTCAAGGAGTTAGTAACCACACTGGAATCTCTCTACAAGCTAAAAGTTAGACAAGTACGCTCAGACAACGGGACAGAATTCAAGAATCAATGGATGGAGGCATACTGCAAGGAAAAGGGAATTGTGCATCAATTCACTTCTGCCTATACGCCTCAGATGAATGGTGTTGCTGAGAGGAAGAACAGAAGCTTGATAGAGACAGCACGGACTATGCTGGCGGACTCGAAATGCCTATCCAATTTTGGAATGAGGCAGTGGCAAATGCATGTTATACACTGAATCGAGTCCTAATAGTCAAGCGCCACGGAAAGACATGTTACGAGCTACTACAAAGACGCAAACCGAATTTGGAGTATCTTGAACCTTTTGCGCGCCGTGCACACTTCTAAGAAGACACAAGAATGCAAATTCAGCGAGAAGGCGGATGAAGGAATCTTTCTAGTATACAACATACCGAACAAGCGAGTTTACAACAACTCAACGGGGCTTGTAGAAGTATGGTGTAATGTCGACGTTCAGAGATATACCACACCACCTACAGGCAAAGGACCCGCATACTTCTTCGATTATGATGGATTCTTCAAGTCCTTCAACATCCCTCTCTCTCCCTCGGATGATGAGTTAGCTACTAGGATGATGTATGATATTCTGAATACACCATCTAGCATACAGGGAGAATCATCTACTCAGTCAGGGGAAGTAGTCGATGACAGTGACTCCTCCTCTGAAGATGAAGCTGAAGCAAATGACTAGAACAGTCAGGAGGAACAGGTTCCAGTTCCTAAAAGTCCACAAGCATCTACAAGTGATGCACCTTCGACTTCGGAACCTCAAACTCCAACTACCTCAGATGCAGAACCACATGTTCATAATCTTGGCTCTGAGGTAGCTGTTCCTACTACTCCAGGATCACGACTAAACGTCTATCATCCCCTTGACAATGTCATTGGGGATGTCAGATCAGGAGTACAAACTCGAAATCAGCTATACTCAGCTGATTACGCCTCGGTTATGGAGAAGGGTTACATTCATGATGGTGCTTATCGATGTTTTGTCTCGCAGGTTGAGCCAAAATATGTCAGTGAGGCACTAAATGATGAGGCGTGGGTGAGTGCCATGCAAGAAGAACTTCTGCAGTTCAAGAAGTTAGGTGTATGGACTCTGGTTTATAGACCTAAAGGTGCTAAAGTCATTGGCACCAAATGGGTACTAAAATGCAAGAAGGATGACCAAGGGGTCATTATCAGGAACAAAGCTCGATTGGTGGTTCAAGATTTTCGCCAAGTCGAGGGGATTGACTACAATGAGGTGTTTGCACCCGTGGCGAGGATGGAAGCCATTCGTATCTTCCTTGCCTATGCATCGTACATGAAGATTAAAGTCTACCAATTAGATGTGAAGAGTGCATTCCTTCATGGGGAAATCAGGGAAACAGTCTATGTAAGTCAACCCGAGGGATTTGAAGATCCTTATCATCGGGATAGAGTTTACAAGCTCGACAAGGCTTTATACGGGCTTCATCAAGCTCCTCGAGCTTGGTATGAGAAACTCTCGACTCATCTTGTGAAACACGGCTTTCGCAGGGGAGTCATTGACTGCACACTGTTTATTAAAGAAAAGGATGGCGACCTACTGCTTGTACAGATCTATGTTGATGACATAATCTTCGGCTCAAAGAACGAAGAATTATGCAAAGAGTTTGAAGCAGTGATGAAGAAAGAGTTTGAGATGAGTGCTATGGGGGAGATGAAGTTCTTTCTCGGGTTACAGGTGGATCAGACACCAAATGGGATCTTTCTACATCAGACCAAGTATGTAGGAGACATTCTCAGTCGCTTTGACATGGAGAATGCTTCTGCTGCTGGGACTCCACTTGCTACGAATCACGATATAGCACCTGATGAGAATGGAGATCTTGTAGATGCCACGATGTACCGAGGAATGATTGGATCCCTTATGTATCTCACTGCCTCAAGACCTGATATTATGTATGCTACATGTTTATGTTCTAGATATCAGGCTAAACCTAAGGTCAACCATCTGATCGGGGTCAAGAGGATTTTTCGTTATCTGAAGGGTACACCCACACTTGGATTGTGGTACCCTCATGATGATGACTTTGAGCTTACCGCGTATAGTGACTCGGATTACGGGGGCTGCAAGATGAACTACAAGTCTACATCAGCAGGGTGTCAATTCTTTAGGAGAAGATTAGTTACCTGGCAGTGTAAGAAGCAGACATCGGTTGCATTGTCAACCTGTGAAGCCGAATATGTTGCTGCTGCAAGTTGCTGTTCACAAATCATCTGGATTCAACAGCAAATGCGGGATTACGGTTTAAAATTCTCGTCTACTCCTATTTTTGTTGATAACTCTGCTGCAATTGCAGTAACTAAAAATCCGGTTCAACATCCTAAGACCAAACACATCGGTATTAAATACCATTTCATAAGAGATTGTTTTGAAAAGAACTTAATTGATGTGGTAAAAATTAATACTGATTTTCAACGCGCTGACCTCTATACTAAAGCCTTTGATAAACCACGTTTTCAATATTTGCTAGAGGTCAACGGTGTTAAAAAGAAAAGTGAGGTTATTCCTGATGATGAAAATGTGTAGTCCGATGTAGTGTAGTTAAAGCTTTCCTTTTATTCTAGTTTATTTTATTTTATTTATTTATTTCAGTCTGTTTAATTTAGACTCATGTTATTTTGCTGTTTATTAAAATCCCAAAATAATTAAACCAGTAATGACTTTAGTATTTTAGGGGGAGAATATGTCAGCAAGTTAACATTAAAAAAAAACGAGGGAGAAGGAGTGAATAGCTGATATAAGGTAGATCGTATCTGTGATACCGATTCAATACCTTGGAAAATGATAGTACACAGGAACAAATCAAGAGGGACTTTAAAAATTTAAGTTTTGAAAAGATGCAAAAATTCAAAGTATAAGTCTGTGTAGTCTAAGCAATATAAAAGGGAAGATGATAGAAAACTGGTAACTCCTAAGGTAACACAAAGAAAGTAGACTTAGAGGTTGCTAGACCACAAATGATATGTCAGTAGATTCAACACAATAGATAATTAGACCTGATTGGTGATCTCAAGATCAAACTAAGTTGTTCAACTGACTGTGGGCTTCCATCTTATCACTGGTTAACACAATCAACAATATTCCAATAAGGGGTAATGAGCATGTAAACGCCACAAATGTGTGCGGATGACCATATTTAGAGCAAAGCAAAGAAAAATGAAAGACAAATGCTATAAAGCTAATGACTTATGTTGTTGGTGCATTTTGTGCAAAATAAAATAAGCTGCTCTAACAAGGAGATAGGTTGTGTGCCTCTCTACTGTGCGATGGCACTGACCTGAGGATAAGCATAACCTAGATATTCTAGAATTCATTGTTGTTTGCCGCCTCTCTGCTGTGCGATGGCACTGACCTGAGGACAGGCTTCTCTTTGAAAGCTCTAAGAATAGTCTCTTCTTGTAATAATACCCGTAGACCACTCAAAAGCTCTTGAGGAATGTTGATTACCATATAAGTGTGGGATCCACAAATGTTAGTTGAAATAATTAAACCTAAATCAATCACCAGTCTGTGTCAAAAGTCTGTGTATGGATTTAAGTGGACAAACATATTGACAATCATTGTGGCTGCATTTCTCAAAAGTTCAAATCAATGTGACTATCTAAGAGTTCCAGTATGATTTCCGTAAGTTGCTAAAGACTCTGGATGAACACCGAGAATTGAGCATCAAAAGTTTTTGATAACAAGTCCCAAATGATTTGACTTGCCTGTATGATTCCAAAATTGAATTGGTCCAGGTGTGGTCAATCCAAGTTGAAGCTGTCTATTCCAAAACCAAATCCCGTAGATGTCTATCTTAGGATTTATCTCTCACAAAAAGCCAAAAACAAGTTTGTTAGTGTAACTAGTTTAAATTTTCTAAGTTAGTTAGTAGTTTTTAATTTTAATTTTATTAGGTTGTCGGACTACATCAGGAGAATCAGAAAGGAATCAACTCACTAAAAGGGTCATGTCTGAGATGACCACATGTGCTTTGAAAATTTAAAACAGTCACGTCTGAGGTGACTAAATTGTTTAAAAGGATCACGTCTGAGGTCATGTTGGACCAAAAGAACCAATGAGCCGGATCAGAAAAACCTTTAAAGTCCCACAGACGTCACACCAACTACTGAAGTTCACAACAGCTGAAGATAACACCTGAAGACGAAGTCTGAAGACACAAAGTGCTGAAGACAAAGTCTGAAGACAAGTACTGAAGACAAAGTCTGAAGACACAAGTGCTGAAGACCAAATATCAGATATTGTCATAACAGCTGAAGAGGACTTCTTCAGTAGTTGTGACGTTTTACTTTTCAGTAGTTTTATGTTTTATCTTTTCAGTAGATTTGTAAAACGACTGAAGAGTTTGTTCTTCAGTCGTTGTAGTTTCAGTAGTTTTCTTTCAGTAGTTTCATGTTTTATACTTAGCACTCAAACATGTTCTCAGTAGTTGTGAACATTTCAGTAGTTTGCTAAGTGTTAGTTGTTTTTGTACTAGATCTGCTAGTTATCACCATCCCGTGATTACAGCAGTGATTGCACTCTATATAAGGAGTGTCAACCTTATTGTAACTGTGAATGATTTAGCAATAATATTGGGCATTATTGAAACATTCCTTATCACAGAAAAATATTCTCTTGTATTTGTTTACAAATATCAAACTCTTGCTATAATTTGTCTAATTCTTGATCTCATTCCGCTGCATTACTCCCTAATACATCAAACTTGAGATCGCTGATCCTGACAAATGGTATCGGAGCTGGTTAATCATTGATCGATCTAATAATTGATCATTGAAACTACTCTTCAAGATCCAAGGTTAATTGAATTAGCATTTTTGCAAGAAACGGTTATAGAGATTGATTTTTTCTGTGTTTTTAATCATTCATCCTGAGACTTATTCTTTGTTTTCATTGAGTGTGTTGTGGTCTGTCTAAAATCTTTTAAAAGCTTGAATAAAATTGTTTTTGGAACCAAAATGACTACTCCTTCCAATGATCCTCACAATACTGGTTCCTCAACCAAGCCTCCAATGCTGGTTAGGAATGAGTATAACATATGGCAACGACGTATGCTCCATCACCTGTCTGTTAACAGCTCAGGTTGTTGGACATCAGTGGTACATGGTCCACACAAGCCTATGGTGAATAACCCGGAAACCAATCAAATGGTTCCGAAGAGGAAGGATCAATACTCAGATGAGGATAAGAAATTGTTTGAGATTGATGCAAAAGCCCATGGAATTCTGGCCATGGCACTACCCAATGAAATCTATTTTGGGCTAATGCATTATGAATCTGCCCATGACCTCTGGAATGCCTTGAAAGAACAATTTGGAGGAACAGATGAGGTCTTGGCAAATTATAGAGAGATCCTTGCCCAACAATATGAGACATTCTCTCATAGGAAGGGTGAGACACTGACTCAACAGTTTGAGCGGTTCTCTTGTTTGATCTCTGAATTAAAAATGGTCAAACATGAGTATACTAATATCCAGATGAATAACAGATTTCTCAGATCACTGCCTGAGAGATGGGACACATATACTATTGTCCTACGCTCCAGTGCAAATTTGGACAAATTATCTCTCACCCAACTTCATGGGAAATTGCTCACATTTGAGAGAGAGATAGAACAAAGAGAAAACTGTCTTTATCTGGTAAGCTCACTGAAGACTTTGTACCAGGCAACACTGCTCTGGTTAGTCATGAGTCAGAATATGCTTCATCTGAATGCCAGTATGATGAGCATATTGATTTCTCTTCAAACATTTCTGATTCAGCATTTGTGAGTGTTGATAGTCAATTTACTGGGTGTAATAATGACAATCTATGCTTCATCATGGATGATCTCAAGGGGATTGCTGATGATGACTTAGAAGAGATGGATATTTTGAGCCAAATGGCCTTGATAAATATCAGATCTCAGAAGTTCTACAAAAGAACTGGAAGAAAGTTCCCAGGACTCTCTGGCAAAACCAAAGTTGGTTTTGACAAGAGTAAGTTGAGGTGAAATGCCAAAGGCTTGGACACTTTGCTAGAGAATGTAGATCATCTGGATCTAATTCCTCTGCACCTTTTGTGACTTTCCCTAGCAATAGTCATCAAAACAAAGGGCAACATCCTGTCAATTCTAGTCATCATTCTCAACTACAATACCATACCCTTACCCTTGTTATTACATGCCTCAAACCAGTCAAGTTCAAGCTCCTATGATACCACAATCTCATGCACTTCCAGAACCTCAACCATCTCATCAACCCCCTCAACCTCAACAACATAGCTTCTTCACCCCTGAAGTTGTTGACTGGAGCAGCTTGCCAGATGACATGTCTGGTCATGAACAACTGTTCACAAGTGCTGATCAACATGGTGGTGATAGTCCTTTTGGGAATCTGGCACTTATGGCTCTGGAGTCAACTGAGGGTTCCTGCTCAACTGCATCATCTTCACAGGTAACTCAGGTATCTTCAGAGGCTAAAGCCAAGTTATGTTCTGAATCATGCATAGCTGCCTTTGTCTCTATTAGAGAGGCAAATGTAGCATTAATAAATCAAAAACTTGAGTTTGAGAAAACCATTTCCAAAAGACAAGCTTGAGTATGAGTCTGCTCTTAATAGTAAAAATGATGAGATTTATAAGCTTAAATGCCAATTAAATGATGAAAAGGCTAAGCTAGAGGTTATTCTGGAAGACCAGAGAAGTCTCAAAGAAACCCTTGCAGTCACCCAAGTAGAGTGTGATCGATGGGTACAATCATGCAAAGGTTTTGAAATGCTTCTTAGTAAGCAATCAGCTTCCAATGTGAAGTTTGGCATTGGTTATAATCACACAGCTCCTCCTACAGATTTTGCTCCAAAAGTAGAAGTGAAATCTGATGGAAGCAATAACCAATCCACCTCATCATGTGATTCACTTTTTGATAGAGCATCATCAAAAGTAGAAGTCAGCACTAAGCCCTCTCAGAACCTATCAGCTGATGTTGATGGTTCAATTGCTGACACTCACATGATCAAAGAGTTGATCAACTCAGGAGTTATTTCTGAATGTCCTGAAAGGACTAGAGAGCAAGATTTAACACCTGAAGTTCAAACTCCAACTACTGGCAGCACTGAAAAGAAGAAAACTGTCAGTAGAAAGAGTTTGAAGACTACTAAAGAGGAAGTCAAGAAAGCAAATAATGCTTCCAAAGTACTGAAGAGCAAGTCTTCAGTAGTTTCATCCTCTTTAGTTGATGATCAACATAAGATGAAAAAGAAACCATGTTGGTACAAAAGAGGATCCAAACTCAAACATAAAGAGGAAATTAAAGAGAAAATGGTTAAAATGAAAAATGAGTTTGAAGCCACATTTGTACCAGCAACATCAAATCCTGTAACCCTTAAGTCCAAAAAGAAATCCAAAAAGGAAGGGTTAAACAGGTAACAGCTGAGATTGCTCAAAAGAAGAAGGTGCAACATAAGAACTTATCAAACTCCAGTGCTAATGTGTCTGAAGAGCTGAAAGCTTTATCACAAAATCAGACACAGCTGGTTATGATGGTTCAACATCTATTGGGAAGAGTCAACCAATTAGATGTTCCTATGTTGAATCCACAAAAAAGGAGGTCCAAGCCAAAGGATTCCTCTTCTTCACCATCTTCTTCCTCTCAGGCTGTTATTTCCAACAAACCTGTTAGTCTACCATCTGTTGATGTGAATAGGCCCAAAACCAAAAAGGTTTGGGTCTCAAAATCTAACTAATTTGCTTTGTTCTGCAGGGTTCTTCAACATGCCACAGAGGCATCTGGTATGTAGACAGTGGAGGATCCATGCATATGACAGGAAACAGATCACTTCTTAATGACTACTCTCAAGGAAGGAAGGGGTTTGTATCTTTTGGCAATGATGCAAAGGGTTACATCATCGGCAAAGGCTTTGTTTCCAATGGGGAAATAAAGTTTGATGATGTTAACCATGTGGAAAATCTCAAGTACAACCTCTTGAGTGTCAGTCAAATGTGTGACAAAGGCCATGTTGCTCTTTTCACAAGTCAGAACTGCCGGATTCTGTCATCCAAAGTTCTAAGTTTGATTGATAAGGTGTTGGATAAATACACTCTCCTTAAGGCCAACAGGACAGGAAGAGTGTATGCCTTAGATCTTTCCAAGAAAATAGATCTCAAAGGCCATCCTTGCCTATTTTCCAAGGCTTCCCCTCAAGAATCTACACTATGGCATAGAAGGCTGGGTCATGTTAATCTCAAAAACATAAATCAGCTGATAAATAGTAAGGGGATTGCCTATGAAGGAGTTCAAATGTGAAGATGACTGCACTGCTTGTTTAAAAGGAAAACAGCACAAAGCTTCATTTCCCTCCATAGAAGAACCTAAGTCCACAGCCTGCTTACAGCTTCTTCACATGGATCTCTTTGGTCCTGTGAGAGTGATGAGTATGGCTAAGAAGAAATACTGTCTGGTAATTGTGGATGATTACTCCAGATTTGTATGGACTTTCTTCTTGCATTCAAAGGATGAAGCAGCTCAGAAGATTATCAACTTTGTGTTGTATGTTGAGAAGCAGTATTCCCTCTCAGTCAGTGTATTAGAAGTGATAATGGAACAGAATTTAGAAACAATACACTTGATGAGTTCTACCTCTCAAAGGGAATCAAGAGGCATTTTAGCATTCCAAGAACTCCTGAACAAAATGGAGTAGTGGAGAGAAAGAACAGGACCCTTATTGAAGCTGCAAGGTCCATGTTGGCTGACTCTGGACTGCCAATGACTTTTTGGGCTGAAGCTATCAATACAGCTTGCTATGTACAAAATAGAGCTCTAGTAAATAAGAGGTTGATGAAAACTCCATATGAAGTTCTTCATCATTTGGCCCCTCTAATTTCATTCTTCAGAGCTTTTGGATGTCCTTGTTTCATTCTCAACACACGGGATCAACTCCAAAAATTTGATTCTAAGGTGGATGCAGGGTACTTTGTTGGTTATTCATCAACTTGCAAAGCATACAGAGTCTTCAACTGTAGAACAAAGATGGTTGAAGAGACTCTACATGTTAAGTTTAATGAATCTCCAAAGGACAAGATTCCACAAAACCCTGTGGAGATATTTGATTTGGACATACTGCAATATGTTCCTCATCAAACTCCTGCTGTTGCTCCTGTCAACAGTTCACCACCTGGTGGTACTGCTGGTGCTGATGATGATGATAGTAGTACTCACCTCTTCAAGTTTAGTGATCAACTGCCTGATTCAGCTAGACCTGATGTTCCTGTAGCTCCAGCAGCACAATCCACAACAAATGCTGATGAGATTTCTACAACTTCAACTTCCTTTGAATTACCATCTACTGATTGGTTTCAAGGAAATACTTCACCATCACCATCTGTTGCTGCTGAGCCTGCTACAAACACTTGCACTGATCTCATTGTGTACCAAGATCTGAAGAATCACCCTATGTCTCAAATCATTGGTGATATCACTGCTGGAGTATCAACAAGAAGTCAATTGTCAAATTTCTGCTTCTATGCTCTCTTCATTAGTCAGCAAGAGCCAAAGAATTATCACATTGCTTTAAAGGACAATGGATGGGTTGATGCCATGCAGCTTGAGCTTCTTCAGTTCAAGAAACAACAAGTGTGGGAACTGGTTCCTCTACCTCCAGGTAAGTGTGCAATAGGCACTAAATGGGTGTTTAGGAACAAAACTGATGAAAATGGGCTTATTGTTAAGAACAAGGCCAGACTGGTTGTTCAGGGGTTTGCACAAGAAGAAGGTATTGATTATGATGAAACCTTTGCCCCTGTAGCCAGACTGGAAGCAATTAGATTGTTTTTAGCTTATGCTGCTTATCAAAATCTTAAAGTTTTTCAAATGGATGTCAAAAGTGCATTTTTGTATGGGAAAATTAAAGAAGAGGTTTATGTATGTCAACCACCGGGTTTTGAGGACAATAAGCATCCTAATTGGGTGTATAAGCTTGATAAGGCTCTTTATGGGTTGAAACAAGCTCCTAGAGCCTGGTATGAGACATTATCAAACTTTCTTCTTGAAAATAATTTTACTAGAGGTTCCATAGATAAAACTTTATTCATTAAGAAAGCTGGGCAGCATAATCTACTTGTTCAAATTTATGTAGATGATATTATTTTTGCATCTTCTGATCCACAGTTGTGTGATGCCTTTACAAAGTTGATGCAACAAAAGTTTGAAATGAGTGCCATGGGGGAATTACAATTCTTTCTGGGTTTGCAAATCAAACAAAAGGCTGATGGAATTTTCATTCATCAGTCCAAATATACAAAAAATCTTTTGGAAAAATTTGATTTACAAAATTGTAAACCATGTTCTACTCCCATGTGCAACACCACACAACTGGATACAGATCAGAAAGGTAAAGTGGTTGATGAAACACTTTACAGATGTATGATTGGGTCCTTGATGTACTTAACAGCTTCTAGACCAGATATTATGTTTGCTACATGTGTTTGTGCTAGATTTCAGGCTGCACCTAAGGAGTCTCATTTGATTGCAGTCAAGAGGATCTTTAGATATCTGCAAGGCACTCCATCTCTAGGTTTATGGTATTCTACTAGACATTCTGGTAAATTAGTTGCTTTTTCTGACAGTGACTATGCAGGGTGTAAGTTGACCAGGAAATCAACTTCTGGTGGATGTCAATTCCTAGGCAACTGTTTGATTTCTTGGCAGAGTAAGAAACAAACCTCAGTTGCTACATCAACTGCTGAAGCCGAGTACATTGCTGCTGCAAGTTGTACATCTCAGGTATTATGGCTTCAAAACCAATTATTGGATTATGGCATAACTGAGACTAAGACTCCATTGTTAATGGACAGCTCTTCAGCTCTTTGTATTGTCAAGAATCCTGTCCAGCACTCTAGGACTAAACATATTGAAATTAGACACCATTTTATTAGAGATTGTTTTGAAAAAGGTCTGATTGATCCAAAGTTTGTTCCTAGTGCTGATGAGCTTGCAGACATTTTTACTAAGCCTTTGGATAGTTCAACTTTCCACAACCTGGTGTTAAGGCTTGGTATGCTGCAGCTAGAATAAGTGACAACTACTGATGATCTCAGTAATAAATACTGATGATCATTGGTAACCATGTCATATATAAGTACTGATGAGTTCCTTTCCCCTCAGTAGTTTTTATAACTACTGAAGGCTACATTCCTCACAAGTACTGAAGTACTTTATTTGTTAAAACAGCTGATGTAGTTACAACAGCTGATGAAATCACAACAGCTGATGTAGCTACAACTACTGATGTCAGAAATGCAGATAAGTACTGATGACCAATGAAACCTCTGAAACTCAGATGTAAGTCTGATGAGTAAGTGTGGAGGTCAGACTGAAACAGCTGAAAAGCTATGAATTGACGAAACAGCTGATGAGTAATTTCTCTTCAGTTGTTTCTACAACTGCTGTTTCTAAACAACTGAAGCCAAACCTATGTCTTCAGTAGTTAACAACTACTGAAGACTAACACCAAGTCTTCAGCTGTTTACAACAACTGATGACAAAACCACTGTCTTCAGTAGTTTCACAACTACTGATGACAAACACCATGTCCTCAGTTGTTTCACCACTTGAAGTCAAAGTTGTCTTCAGTAGTTTTATAACTACTGAAGACAAACTCAAGACTTCAGCTGTTTCAACGTCTGACGGTTAAAACCAAGTCTTCAGTTGTTTTATAATAACTGATGATCATACCAATACGGTCAGTCATTTCAAACCTCTGAAAGTTAATGCCACGTCATCAGTAGTTTCAACGAATGATGACTAACACCAAAACCTTCAGTCGTTTCATAACCCTACCCTATAAATACCTTATCCTACCTTCAGAGTTTTTCTCACCTCTCCTCTCAAACCTAACGTTCAAAAACTCTGTAACCTCTCTTCATCCATGGCGACCATGCAACTAAAACCACGACACAACTGTGTCGCTCACCTTACCAAATCGCCATACTGGACCAAGTTTCACAACGCCATTGATTTAATGGTCCAGTCACCTTACCAAACAGCTTTTCTGTTAAACCCCACCATATATGCCGAATCTCTTGGCCAATTCTGGACAAACGTCACTCTTGTCTCTGAGGAGAATGACACAGAGTCTCTTCAAGCGTTTGTCAATAGTCAAAAGGTGGTCATCACTCCAGAGATTCTTCGCCAAACCCTCAATCTGGATGATGCCACTTTCCCGACTAGTTATCCAAAGGGCACCACAGATCTATCATTTGCCCACCATGGATACGAAGGTAACCTGAGTGCCTCTACCATATTGAAGAAACATTTCCAGGATGCTGAACGGCTCATCTTTCATATGGTCAATGTCTGCCTGGCCCCCAAGACTTCATCATGGGATCAAATGTCCACAAGGTGGCAACAGGTATTGTACTCCATCCTTGAGCAACAACCTTTAAATTTTTCTGAAATACTATTCTTAGAGCTCAAGGATATGGCCCAAAAACAACTTTCTAACCGTTGGATATTATATCCTCGGTTCATAATGGCCATAATTGAAAACCAGCTTCAAGCTGAGGGACTTGTTGGCCTGGGAGTCCCTGCTATGGCTGTATTGCCTGAAGTATACTCCCGGCACAACTCTGACCAATCACTCAAAATGGCTGCCAAGCTGCGCAAACCCACGCAGCTGGAACCCACAGCCACCACCACAAAATCCAAAGTCCCCACCAAACCAAAAACAAAACGAACCCAAAACAGCTATTCAGGGAGATGAGTCCCCTGAAGATGCTCCTGTACCACCAAGACAGGATATACTTGCTGGTGTAAACCCCCAGTAGTATCAGAGACTCAACCAGCCACAGCCGCTCAGGATTCCTCTCAAAAGGAGCCTGAAGCAACCAAAGAAGGGGTACCCACAAATCTGGAATCTTCCTCATTTGAGGAGATTGCCATTGAAACGCACCATTCTCCCCAGGTGCATACTGATTTTACCCTATCTCCCCATGAAAATGCCCCCAAAGTCAACACTTATAATTGCAAACGTGCTGACTCAGCTGCATGCCTCTCCTCCTCCCCAACAACCACCAAGGGGAAAACCACAGATACAGGGGAAGAGGATCAACATGCTTCTGACAACCCACAGCACAGGGGTTTAAATGTTCTGTCTCCTAGTGTAGATAAGGAGATCAGATATCTGGTGAGGCTGCCACCTCTTCTGCATCAGCACATGATCAGACTGAGGCTGGTAACATTGCTAAGACCTCATCAGAGGCAACAGCTGATGAAGAACATCGTCCTGAGGCTGGAAGTCCCCTGTTCCAAGAAAAAGGGGCACATGCTACAACTGGTCTACACCCAGGGCATGTACATCCTGCTACGAGCAGGAGGTCAGGTGATTCAGCTTCTGCTGATGATGACCTGGGCTTCTTTTGTGATGTTCTAGCCCAGAACACAATTCTTGAGTAGGAAGTCAGTAGACTACAAATACTACTTGACCAATTCTCTCAAGAAGCAAGTCCATCTGACACCACCATACACCCACAGATGACACCTTCACCTGAAGGTCTCCTAAACACTCAGCCAATCAAAACTTACAACCCACCAGCCTCTACCTCTGGCACTTCTTCTCAGGGACAAAAACCCCTCTGAGCAAACAGCTGCTCTCTTCCAGAAATCCCTACTCTCATCACCCCAATGATCACAGACATTGTGATCAAAACCTTGGATGAGAGGCTTCCCTCAATCATACAGCCCCTGGTGGAGGAGATTGTGAGCACAAGGCTTTCTACTACTCAAACCCTTGCAACCAATGCAACCAAAAAGGGGGAGAGTCAGTTAGTGAAAGCAAAAGGGAAGAGCATATTGAAAGAGAAAGAACAGGAGATTGAGAAGGAAGAGGAGGTTGTGAAGGAGACTGAGAAGGAAGAAGAGCATGTGAAGGGAGCTGACACTGATCAAGTGAGTGAAAGTCACAAAGACTTTCATATCACATATAAGAAGAGGAAGATTGAAAGGAAAGAAAAAGAAATTCAAAAAGAGCTCAAACTTGATGAGATGATCAAAATGGCGGATGCTACACATAGTAAATCTATGGACTCCATTATTGATCAACTGTATAGGCAAGGGTTCGATACTGCACAGCTTGACTCAGAGATTAGAAGACTTGAAGTTGAAGAAATTAACTCAAGATGGGCAAATTATGATGTGTTAGAAAGAGAAAGATTGGAGATCATGATCAGATTCATTGCAAAGTATCTTGGGAGATCATTGATAGAGATCAAGTCATGGACCAGGGACAGTATCTTGGCAATAACCACCAAGATCTGTACGTCTGAAGCATACACAAAGGGATTAGTGATTGAAGCACTAAATGAAGCAGGTGCTGGGAACAGAAATGAACTAGCAAAACACTCCAAAGCCTCACTCACTACAAGAATGATAGAACAACCTGCAAAACCTACCACTTCAAAATCACCACTACCACAACTCATTAAACCAACTCCTTTACCCTCAAAACCAACAGCCGATGATGCATCCAAGAAAAAAAAGAGAAGGATGTTGAGGCTAGAAGAAGAAGAAGAAGAGGATGATGAGGAAGAAGATAGGCTGCCTCTTTCCGCAGTCCTAACTTGCCTAAAGCAAAATCTATGCCCATCACTCCCACCTCACAGATGGAAACAGTGAGAGTAAAGATTGAAGAAGAACAGCAGCAAAGGCTTCATGATGAGGAAATGCTGAAAAGCATAGACAAAACGTATGTTGCTTCTCATCAATATAAGTATGAAGAAAGAGGCTCTAAGATTGTACACCCTTGCCAACACATTTCAATATCAAAAGGAAAAGGTGAGGATATGGCCTGATCCTAGGGTGGCTCACAGAATTTTAAAGAAAGACATTCCTGCGAAATACAAGGGCCAGGTAAAAGGATCGTAGATGAAGAGATCACTGTGGTCCTTGTAGTATCACCCTGGGAAATTATTGAAGACTTTAAGAAGGCTTATGAGACTAAACAGCCACCCCAAAAGATGTTAGAGAACAGAGTTATAAAAAGGGGTTGGTCTACAAGAAGCTGAAAAACTTCAAACAAAATGAGCTCAGTCTGTTACTTGAGGGTAATCACCCAGATGAGTTTGCATACAGACAGATCACAACAGTTGAGCTCAAAAATGGCAAACAGGCCAAGTACATCTCAGAGCTGTATGGGCGTGAAGGATTGTTTGATGGTGAACCAGAGAATCTTACCATGGAAGAACAAATCATGTTTCTCAGAGCATACACCAGAGAATCCTACAGGCTTATACATGGGAAGTAAGTCTCATGGATGGGGGAACAGCTCTGTGTCCAATTCCCTAATACAGAGCTCCCATCCATTCCTTGCCAACCAAATCATCAGAGACTTATTTCCAGGCCGGTGCTTATATGGGTCATCTTCTCAACTGATCAAGAAGGAAAAGACCAACCATTTTGCCAACAATAAGTGGGACCTCAATAAAGTTAAAGGTTTTGGCTGCATTGGTTCAGGGGGAGTTTGTTGGACCAAAAGAACCAATGAGCCGGATTAGAAAAACCTTTAAAGTCCCACAGACGTCACACCAACTACTGAAGTTCACAACAGCTGAAGATAACACCTGAAGACGAAGTCTGAAGACACAAAGTGCTGAAGACAAAGTCTGAAGACACAAAGTGCTGAAGACAAAGTCTGAAGACAAGTACTGAAGACAAAGTCTGAAGACACAAGTACTGAAGACCAAATACCAGATATTGTCATAACAGCTGAAGAGGACTTTTTTCAGTAGTTGTGACGTTTTACTTTTCAGTAGTTTTATGTTTTATCTTTTCAGTAGATTTGTAAAACGACTGAAGAGTTTGTTCTTCAGTCGTTGTAGTTCCAGTAGTTTTCTTTCAGTAGTTTCATGTTTTATACTTAGCACTCTGACATGTTCTCAGTAGTTGTGAACATTTCAGTAGTTTGTTAAGTGTTAGTTATTTTTGTACTAGATCTGCTAGTTATCACCATCCCGTGATTACAGCAGTGATTGCACTCTATATAAGGAGTGTCAACCTTATTGTAACTGTGAATGATTAAGCAATAATATTGGGCATTATTGAAATATTCCTTATCACAGAAAAATATTCTCTCGTATTTGTTTACAAATATCAAACTCTTGCTATAATTTGTCTAATTCTTGATCTCATTCCGCTGCATTACTCCCTAATACATCAAACTTGAGATCGCTGATCCTGACAGGTGATCATAAAGTTTTCAAATTAAAATGATCATGTCTGAGATGATCAAAAGCTCATAACGTTAATTTCAATAATTTAAAAGGGTTTTAAATGTAAATTGGTAAAAATGGCAGAAAATTAACTAAGTGTGACCCATTCGCACGATTGGACCATGAGAATGGACCAACCATGCGAATGGCTTCCACTCGCACGAATGGACATGAGATTGAGCCATTCACACGAATGGCTTATCAGAATGGCCCATTCGACTAATTGTAAGGGGGCGAATGAGTCAGTCGACCGATTGAAACTCATTCGGTCAACTGAACATGCGAATGAAAGGCACGACTGAGTCAGTCGACCGACTGAACCTCAGTCGGTCAACAGCATGCGACTGACTGGGCCAATCGTACGATTGAGCCTTAGTCGCCCGAATGAACTAAGCGACTGAGGCCAGTCGGCCGATTGAACTCAACTTCAGTATTTAAAGGGCACAGTCGATCGCATTTCATTCACCTCACCCAAATCGCTCTCAAATCGCATACCCTACCGTTACGCTGCCAAATTTTCATCTGACCTTGTTTTCGTCTTGATCTTCATTCACTGACGCTTGCTATTGATTATCCAGGTAGTTTGAAGACTCATCTTTCAAAAACATGAAAGATTCGAACCCTAATTCTGACTACTCGACTGTGAAACAAGAACCGAGACAAGAAAGACTAAATAACCTACCAAAACTAAGCAAACCGTTAAAATTAAGTCTAATAGGTTATTAGTAACAAGAATGCGAGTCTATTGAACCGGTTATCTGTGTTAAAACACTTGTTTTGTTGAAGATTCGAACGATTGGCGACTGAACTACAGGACAGGCGACTGGTCGCCCGGATGAACTCCAATCGCACGATTGAAACTTGCGATTGGACAAATCGCCCGAATGAACCATGCGATTGAGCTCAGTCGGCCGACTGAACCATTCGCAGACTCAGTCAGCAGACTGAACCCAATCGCATGTCACACTGACCAGAATGAGTTCAGTCGCATGAAAGAACAGACGACTGAATTCAGTCGCATGATTCATTCGCACGAATGAATCAGAATGAGTTTCAACATTACACTTAGAACAGAATTTTCATGTCTTATGTACTAATGGTTCAATGTCATGTATGTTTCAGAAAAATGGCAGAGAGATGGTCCATAAATCCAAAGCACAACATCTGTGCTCATTTGGATCACACTACCAGGAACGGGGCCAAGTTTACCGACATTATAGCCTTTCTTAGACGGTCCAGGATCTCTAAGGCTATCTCCACTCCTTGCACGCCATACAGATCACTCCATCAGGCATTCTGGGAGAATGCCTCTATGGACCGCTCCCGTGAGCCCTACTGCATTAGGAGCTCTATACTGGGCCATGATATTGAGATCACTGCTGCCGACATCCAGAGGGTCCTCGAGTTTGGGGATGATACTGATCATCCTACTAGATTACATCCACTGACAGTGCGTGGATGCTTTCTGAGGATAAAGTACGCTGAGACATCAACTCAGGTGTGCTCAACAAGAGCAACCTGAGCCCCCAGTACAAGTACTTAGCACACGTGATCCTCAAGTGTGTTGCATCGAGGAGGGGTGGGTTCGACGACCTCTCAGACCAGATCCAAAATGCCTACGTGGCATTGGTGCTGAACCACCCCTTCAGCTTTTCTAGCATGATATTCTCCTACCTGGTGGAGAACTTGGAGGCTAGGGAAATGAGGGGTTTTGTATGTACCCCAGGTTCTTACAGTCATCTTCAACGAGAAGCTGCCACATCTGCCCAAAGAGAGTCATGATGCAGTGGCTTTAGAGATCATGGATGATACAACTCTGGGCCGGATGAGAGTTTATAGGGGGAAGCAGTGAAGCCCCAAGTGAAGAGATTGATTGGCCACCTGGCCAACGAGAGGTATGTGGCGCCAGGCAGACGCAAATGGCGTCATGAGGACAGTGACTCTCATGATGAGAGGCTGCTCCTCCCAGAGATGGATTCTGATGATGATGATAGCGGAGACGCCGGGGATGATATGCCTGCTCCACCTAGAGGCACTGATTCAGATGTTATTCCCCCGGGGTCTGCCCCTGCCGGAGAGGTTGCTGAGACGGCCGGTTTTCATCAGGAGTTTGTTGTTGGTGATCAGGAGGAGGAGGAGTCTGATGAGGAGCCCCTCACGAGGACTGTGGGAAGCAAGGTTGTTCCCACAGAACACGGGCTAAGGGTGGTTGGTGAACACCCTCGGGACTCCAGAGAGACAGAGACTGACCCGAGCTATGCTCCGAGTTCAGCAGGCAGAGCTGCAGGGGGAGCATCCACTTCCACTGGGACTAGGAGGAAGAGGATGGCTCAACCCCATGGACTGAAGAAGAAGAAGCGTCGACTGACCTTCGTTACCACTGTTGCCTCTACCTCCACCACCACAGCCACCACTACCACCTCCACTGATATACCTCCCATCACCACAGCCACCACATCCACCACTGCTACCACAGCCACTACATTACCTACCACCACTGTACATTTCCCATCCACCACCATACCATTTACACCTACATCACCTTCACCATTTTACCGACCCATATTCACCACAGCCACTACCACCACCACCTCACATCATGCAGGACCATCAGCCCAGTCCTCACACTTGTATGGATCTCCTCTACCTCCAATCGGGGTCGAGGAACAGCTGTCGGCGCTAAACCGTATGGTGATGCGCCTGCTAGCTGCAGATGAGGAGAAAGCTGCTCAGATTCGCCAGCTGACCGACCTGACTGCTGCCCAGTCTCAGCAGATGGCAGAGCAGGCTCGGGTAATAGAGCAGCAGACCCAGCTAATGGATGCACAGACGCCACAAGAGTGGAGATGTCCCAATTCCAGCAGAGCAGCATGGCCAATCAGCCAAACGTATAGAGGAGTTGGAGACTACCAACAAGACCATATGCTGAGGTTAAAGGGATCAAAGGATGAGCCCTTAAAGATAAAGGAGGGTGATGGAGATGATGGAGATGTGATGACGATGATGAAGATGATGATGAGGATGAGGAGGATGATGAGGATGAGGAAGAGACAAAGGAAGAAAGGACAGAGGGAAAAGATGATGATGACGAAGCAGAAGGAGGGGATGCGGCTGCATCGGCCTCTGCTTCAGGTCAAGAAAGACATCGAAGAATCGACAGGACCCGTAGCAGCTACTACCTCTGCTCTCCGAGCGATGAGACCATGATTCAAGACAAAGTACAGATTAGATGTTTATGTATTTATTTATTTTTTGTGTTTGAATCATGTACTGAAAACAAGTGTTTTGAATGTTTATATATTAAGTTAATGTAATTCTGTTTGATTACTTACTAATGATTTATGTGTTGAATGTTAAATCAAACAGATCCAAATTTTCAAAGAGATGAGTTTGATATTACTCCCCTTCACAGCTCAGATTCAACTAACCATGATTCTTGATCTGCAAGGGATTGTAAGAAGGTCTGTGAGTTATACCCCTGAAGAAGGGGAAATAATTCATGACCTATCTAACGAGCAACTGGCAGAGATGTTCAGACTCAATCCTGATGAAATCGTCAAGGATGCTCCAACAGTTGATTCGACTAGTGATGAAGATCTAAATGATGTTGATGAAGTTGAGGTCGAAGATATCACTGCAGAAGAGTACCCTCAGTACGCTGACAACGAGGGTAATGTGGTTCCCAATCTGGGTGAGTCCCTAGTCAGTGATACGTTTGAGGTACTGAACAAGATGGAGCAGGAAACCGAAAAGACAGAAGGAACAGCCCAAGCCTCAAATGATGACGTAGACATTCGAAAGGCTGAGTGGGCTGCCTGTTTGAAGAAGTGAGAGCCCAACGTGCTGCACCAAAGAAAGATGCCTACACCAAGCTCTACAGAGTCAAGAAACACCACAAGGTGTCAGGCAGGATTATAGCATGGGCTTATTTTGATGATCTTAACGCGTATGCAGTTAAGAGGGAACAGGGCATAGAGTACTTCAGATTTCCACATGATCTGAAGACTCTACCTGAGCTCAACCAGCTGGCTAAGCTAAAGCTTTTGTATGCCGACCCGAGGAAGATGTCAGGCTGGTTCGAGGCTGCTCTTAAGAAGGAGTACCACACCAGATGGGTTAACTTCAGACCCCAACAGCCTACGAGGTACATAAGAAGGTCTTAAGTTGATGCCATTACTGGCAAGCCCAAGATTGTGTTGAAGTGGAGTCCTCCGCGCACTATGTCGAGAATCCCTCTCAAGGAAATGCCACAGGACTTCACTCCACACTTCAAATGGTGGTACTATGATGGAGAACAGTTGAAGCGGTCATAGTCCTAAACAGAGAGGGCCAAATGGATACAATCAGGGTATTCGACCCGATGTGGCTAACTAACTTGTCTGCTAGTGATGTCTATACATTATACAAGTGGCCACTGTTCTATGACACGTAAGATATCGTACAAGCCCTGCAGTTCCAAAACGTTATACGACTCTGCTTTGTGTTTGAGATTCACGCAGGAGTCACCAAAGAGGATAAGTACAAGAAGTATAAGGAGGTTATGCAGAAGACAAGAGATTAGATAGATCTAGGTCCAAGGGGGAGTTTGTTGATGCATGTATGTCCCTAGATCATGATTTGTAATGTAATAAATCTTGTCTATCTGATTATGATGTAAGTTGTATTGATTAATGAAATGACATGGATTGTTTGTTATTTGTGATGTTTAATATTTCATTAATGAGTCGTGATTGAATTGATTGGGTTTATGATTGTTTGAATGGTTACACATAATGTTATATTGATTAAAACATTCAAACTTAACTTAATGAAGTTCTCATGCGAATGGCCCATGCGAATGGACCACACGCATGAATAACTTCATACGATTGACTCAATCGCACGACTGAACCAGGAGATTGGATCAGTCGTGTATGATGACACATAAGATTGGCTCAGTCGCACGACTGAACACTCAGTCGTGCGGATGAATCAACCGCATGTTCAATCGCACGACTGAACCATACTTATGGCCCAGTCGCACGATTGAACAATACTAACCTATAAATAGACCCAATTCGTGGAAAAACGTAAGCATTCATACCATTACGATTCCAGACGTACCCTAGCCGTCCAGAGACCTCCCAAATCGTTCTCCAAGTTCACAGAACACATTAGATCGATTCCTAATCGACTTCTAACGTTAGATTCAATTCTTGATTGATTCTTCGTGTGTTCTCACTGATTGGATCGCCAATCAAATAGGATTCCGCACTATTTGAGTTGGTTTAACACGCTAATCACTAGGTATTTCGTTCAAATACCAGGTCCTAACAAGTCATCTTTTGAGGTAGTTTGTTTTGAAGGACTGTAGAGCATTCCTCATTCAAAACTACGTGTGATAACTCTTCCAGTTTCTTCTTGTTCGACAAGACACCCTTTAGAAACTTAGCGTAGTTTGGCATTTGGGCTAAGGCTTCCACCAAGGGCAGATTGATGTGGAGTTGGTTGAACAACCCAAGGAATTTGCCATATTGTGCCTCCATTCTTTGTTGTCTCAAACGACCTGGATATGGAGGTGTTGGAACATAGGGTGGTAATGGTACGTATTTCGTAGCTGGTTCTTCAAATAACAACAGGTTGCTTCTGCTTATCACTCGCATTACTCGGAGTTTCATTTTCTACTTCCTCAAGGATGGGTTGTAATGCGGGTGCATCACCTTGAGTAGTACTGCTACTCTTGGTGGTGATGGCTTTGACTTGAGCATTAGGGTTTGTCACAGTGTTGCTGGGCAAAGCTCCTTGAGGTCTTGCAAATAGTTGTTGTGCTATCTGACCTACTTGGTGTTTTATGGTTTGCAATGATGCTTTGTTGCTTTTGTTGTCAGCTTCATTTCTTTAGAACCTCTCCTCATTTCATCGATCAGATTTCCGGATGTACTCATCTGTGGCTTGTGCGGTTAACAACAACTGCTGCAATAAGTCTTCCATTGATGATGCTCTACGGTCTTGGTTACTACTGCTTGGACCTTGGTATGGTGGTTTCTGTTGTTGGTAAGGTGGCCTTCGGTTGAATCCTGATGATGACTGGTTGTTACCAGCATCTCTGTAATTCGAGTTGCTTCTCCAATTTGAGTTGTTGGAATATGAATTTTTTGGGCCTCATACGTAGTCAACATCTTCAACCATCATAAGGCTCTGTGCGCATTCGTTGGTCTTGTGTGAATTTCTGCATGTGTTGCATTGTGTTGGAGTTTTCTTTAGCTCGCTTTGCATTTGTTCGAATCGTTTGGTTAGAGCTTCTAATTGGGCTGCAATTAGGGTTTCAGATTCTGCTTGATGAATACCTTTAAAACTGGGTTTGGTTCTTAAGGAATTATAAGCAAAGCTTTTCTTAGCTGCTCTTTTTAAAGCTTGGTATGCTTCTGTTGGCGTGACACTTCCGAATCTCCTCCCGCACTTTGGTCTACAGCTTTCTTATGGGCTCCGCTGATTGCATCGTAAAAAAATTTGACATTGCAGCCACAGATCAAGTCCGTGATGTGGGCATCTCCGAAGGAGACTTTTATATCTCTCCCATGCTGCGTGTAATGATTCATCGTCGTCTTAGCGAAAGCTTGTGATGTTGCTTCTTAGTTTGGCAGTGTGATCGGGTGGAAAGTATTTCAAAAGGAATTGTTCAGCCATTTCCGCCCATGTGGTGATGGAACCAGGGGGAAGTGAATCAAGCCAGTCGATGGCTCGGCCTCAAAGTGAAAATAGAAAAAGTCTTAGTTGAATGGCGTCGTCTGAACAGTTATTGATTTTGAAGGTCGCACAGATACGAAGGAATCGTGAGATGTGAGTATTAGCATCTTCGTCTTGCAATCTAAGGAACTGAATAGAGATTTCTACGAGTTGGATAATACTAGACTTAATCTCGAAATTGTTGGCCGCTATTGCTGGTTGGACAACACTAGACTCGTAACCATCGATTGACGGTGTGGTATAGCGTGTCATCTTGATTCCTCGTCTTGGTTAGCCATGTCTTCTTTGGATGGTGTACCTTCCAAAATTTCTTCTTCAATGATTGGTGCTACTTGTTGTGGTCTTTCGCGAAATCTTTGACGGAAAAGTCGTTTGGGTTTCGAAAGAGGCGAAACAAGTTCAGGACTAGACGAGTCAGACATACACTAACTTAAGGAAGCATAAACACCTAGGTGTAAGGATTCCTATAAGTCTGATGCAGCCAAATCATCCAAAGTCTCTCTGCAAGCATGCACTAAAGAACAGAAGTAGAAATGCTTCGGAAGTTTTACACCATGCTCTAGAAATATTCTAAGTGTAAAATCTTCCGAAGTCAAGACCAATATCTTCCGAAGCCAAAAGTGAAGTATTCCAAAGCTTCAAAGACAAAGTCTTCTGAAGCCAAAGAGTGAAGACAGATTTCTTCCGAAGACTTTTAGAGATATGCCTTTATCTGATGTACTTTACCATAAAGCTGGACCACCTTTCCGCTGCAACTCTGTAAAGTCACCAACTTACATGAGTTGGTGAAAGGTCCATGCTTTTGGTAACTGTACATTAAGGTCTTGGGTCCATGCTTTCTACTTTATGTATTTTTATCCTTTTTGTAATATATTAGGATGTGAGCTATGGCATGTCATAGTCACAAGTCTAAAGGCAGATATGCCTTTTGACTCTACATTTGATTTTGTAATTGTCTAGTCAATTGTATCCAGCTGGCTTTCAAAGTATGGCCGGCTGTAGGATGTAGTATAAAGTATCTCAAGTAGTTGTAACTTTTCATCGATGCTTTGTAACTTGTAATAGAACTTGAGAAGCAATATACAGCATTCTTGAAAACCAAATACTTGTGTTGTTTGCAATCTTGTTCTGTCTCACTTTTACTTGTGTTCTTAGCATCTTTCATTAACAAGTTAACCAGTTCCCTATTTGATCTGTTAAGTGTTCTAAGCAACTCTCCTCATTGTGTTGTTGTGTTGTAAGTGCATACCCTTCACCGGTCCTGCATTTGTATCAGAGCTTTCTCAGGCTCTGATATAAGATCTCACCATCTTAAGATCCCTCACACACACAAAATACTTAACAACTTAAATGGCAGCTATAACCAAAGCTGATATGGAAACTGGAACTATGACAAAGTCTCCACTGATCACTCCTGAAGAATTTGATACTTGGTGTTAAAGAATGGAAGGCGTCATCAAGTCTCAAGACTCCAGGATGTGGGACTCTGTTGTTGAAGGACCTTATATACCACGCACCACTTCTGCTACTCGTGGTGGTATGATTCCTAAGGCTGTGGCTGATTACTCTGAAGCAGATAGAAAGAGAATAAAGATTGATCAAAAAGCCATGACAGCCCTTCAAACTGCTCTTCCAAACTCCATCTACAGAGGCTTCAAGATGTGCAAAACTGCCAAGCAACTATGGGAGGCACTGAAGCTGATGTATGAGGGGTCTACTGAAGCAAAGGAGAACAAGAAGGATCTTCTGAAGAAACAGTTTGAAAACTTCACCTTCAAGGCAGGTGAAACCATGACTCAACAATACTTCAGGTATGTTGAGATTGTGGATACTCTAATGGATGTTGGAGTAACTCTTGAGAACAGGGACATTGTAAGGAAGTTTATGTCCTCTCTTCCTAGATAATGGACACATAATTGTGTTGTTATGAAGAGGACTGAGAACCTTAAGACTCTTACTCTCACAGAGTTGTATGGTATTATTAGTGGCTACCAGATAGAGATGAACATATAAAACTCATCTGGTAACTCCAGCAATCAACTGAGTTCAGCCCTCCATGTGGTTGAAAGGGAAAACATTGAACCACAACATCATCTTATATGCTTCCCTGACAACTCACAAAAGGGCCCTTTTATCACCTTCCAAGAGACTCCAAAGGAAAGCTACACTCAAGGAAGTCCTTTCCAAGAGACAAGTTCTTCTCATGTCTTTGTATCTGCTGATGAAACTTCGGGCAACTTTCTCTTCACTCTTGAAGATTTGGACTGTATCCATCCAGATGATCTGGAGTACATGGAGATAGTCCAGCAGATGGCTCTTCTCACTCACAGAGCCAAGAAGTACTACAAGAGGACAGGGAGAAAGTTTCCAAGCAATGCAGCCAGTGGAAAGTTTGGGCTGGACAAAAGCAAAGTAAAGTGTTACAACTGTAACCAGATGGGACACTTTGCAAGAGAGTGTAAGGCACCAAGGACAAATGGTGGTCAAGCACAAACCAGACCAAACTACACTAAGAAAGCCCCCCAGAATAAGAAGCCAAAGCAGCAAGCTGCAGTTGCTGTTGATGAAGGAGGCTTTGACTAGAGCTTTCAAGTAGAAGATGCATCTCCAAACCAAGCACTCATGGCAGACCATGATGAAGCCAAGGTATTGGAACATCTTTGTACTCTTGAATGCATTGCTAATGTTAATAGATACAGGTCCTATAATTTAGAAATGAGATCCGATCTTGAGTCTTTAAACATGTTAAAAGCTGATTTTAAAAGAGCTGAAAATGATTATAAACTAAAGATAGAGGACTTAGAGAAAACCATTTCAACTCTTAAACATGAGCATACAAACTACAGGACTCAGATCAAAGATCTCATTACTAAATTAACTGAATGCAAGGCTGAGCTTGTGATCAGCAAAGCCAAGGCAGAAAAATGCGTTCTTGAAGAAAAGACCTTCAAGAACATAGTATCCTCATCCTTGCATGCAAAAGTTTGTTATAAAAATAAGCAGGGACTAGGATCTTATGAGATAGCTCCTCCACACACAATCTTTTCTGTAAGATCTCCTAGGTGTGGAACTTTTGAAGATGAGCTTCCCCTCATAGATCCTGTGACTAAAGAGGATGAAGAGGAGATGGTGGAGAATGGCTCCGAGAATAGTGAAGAAGAGCATTCTAAGAAGGGTCACCATCCCTCTAAGGAGAGCAAAGTTGTTGGGATGACCAAGTCAAGAAGAATGAACTTGATCAGGAAGGCCAAAAGAAAGTCCAAAAAGGCTCAAGAGATCAAGGCTACCTTGAATTCTTCACAGAAAGAAGTCTTCATCTCTGCAGGATTTGAAGTAGTAAAGGCTGAAGACACAAACTTGAACTCCATCAACAAGAGTTCCAGTTCATCCCATCATCAAGAAGAAGGCTGATCAGTTGTGCATTGCTGATGTACAACCTGAACCATCCTGCTCCAAAGGTAGTTCTAACCCCACAAGAATTGCCACAGCATCTGCAAAGGTGAAGATGGAGAAGGAAAGTGATCAAGTTCAACCTTGTTCAACAAGAAGAACTCCTAGAAGGAAGAAAAAGGATTGTGTTATGTGTGGGAGTACCTCTCATCTTGCTAAAGATTGTGTTTACAATCCAAGGAGTACTCTCCACATGACCAAGAAAGAAACTTCTAAGAGTTTGGAGAAGAAGAAGCAAGCTTCGGAATGAAAATCTGTTTCCTTCGGAAGCTCCAAAATGAAGAAGAAGACAAGTGGAAACTTGCCTTCGGAAGAAAATTTAGTCTCGGAAGAAAGGAATACTTCCGAAGCACTGAAGCCTGCTGTAGTGAAAGCAAGATCTTCCGAAGGGCCAGTCATCAAAACTTCCAAAGTCATCAAAACTTCTGAAGTATTGAAGGTCAAGTCTAAGCTTCCAAAGGTGGTATGGAAGTCAAAGAAAGACCAAGCGGCTGAAAGTTCTTCATCAACATTAGCAAATGATCCCTCTAGCATGACTATAGGATCAATTACTGTTGCATTGTCTTCAACTTTGATGAACCCAAGACCAATGAGGCTTGGGTTTCCAAATGTAACTAATCATCTCTTTTGTGCAGGGACAGCTCAAGACAAACAGAAATGTATGGATCATTGATAGTGGCTGTTCCAGGCACATGACAGGTAATAGGTCACTACTCCAAAAGTTTGAAAGACTTGATGGAGGACCAGTTGCTTTTGGAGGATATGCAGGAGGCTACATTACTGGAAGGGGCAAGGTCACAATTGGTAAGCTCAGCATTGAGAAGGTAAATTTGTCAAGGAGCTTGGGTACAATCTTCTGAGTGTATCCTAATTTTGTGATCAGAGTCATAACATGCTCTTTACTGAGCATGAGTGCATTGTTCTCAGGCCCGAGGTGGTCATTCCTAGTGAGCACATCTTGCTTAGAGCCCCCAGGAAAGGGAACATGTACAAGATGGACTTGCAAGAAACATCTCCCTCAGGAGAAATTTCCTGCTTTCTATCTAAAGCAAATAATGATGCATCTTTCCTCTGGCATAAAAGAATGTGCCATGTAAACTTTAAAAACATGAATAAATTAATTAAGAATGATTTGGTAACTAGAATACCAAAGAAAGAGTTTACAAGTGATGATCACTGTGTTGCATGCCTAAAAGGGAAGCAACACAAGGTATCTCACAAGCCAAAGGAAAGAAACTCCATCATTAATCCCCTACACTTATTACATATGGATCTCTTTGGCCCCACTAGTGTAATGAGTCTAGGAAGGACCTCTTATTGTTTGGTGATCACAAATGATTTTACAAGATTCACTTGGGTCTTCTTTCTTAGAACTAAGGATGAGACTCCTGAGATTCTAAAGAATTTCCTCTTAAAGATTGAGAATCAATGTGATCACAAGGTCAAAACCATAAGATGTGATCAAGGAACTGAATTCAAGAATCAAATCCTTGATACATTTTGTGATGAAAAAGGTATTACAAGACAATATGGTGCTCCCAGGACTCCTAAGCAAAATGGTGTTGCTGAGAGGAGAAACATGACACTAATTGAAGCTGCAAGAACTATGTTGTCTGACTCTAAACTGCCCATCACCTTCTGGGCAGAGGCAGTGAACACTGCTTGCTATGTGAAAAACAGAGTTTTAGTGGTTAAGACACATGGTAAGACTCTTTATGAACTTTGGCACAAGAGAAAACCCTTCATTGGTTTTCTCAGGTCATTTGGATATCCTTGCACCATCTTGAATACCAAGGATCAAATTGCCAAGGTTGCTGAGAAATCAGATGATGGACACTTTATTTGATACTCTTTTCAAGCTAAAGCTTATAGAGTATACAATATCAGAACTAGAGTAGTTGAGGAGTTAGCCAATGTGACTTTCAATGAGCACACTCCTAGTGTGAAAGGTTATGGTCCGAATTGGCTATTTGATCTTGAATTAGTTACCAACTGTTTTAACAAATCTTGTGAGAATGTTTCAGGATCTACAGATATATTACCAACAGGTAATCCTGACCCAAGATTTGAAGCTTCTACCAGCACATGAATGACAAATCCTGCTGATGATTCTGGGATGCCATCAAATTCCAGCTTAGAGGCACAAAACTCAGAAGAAGGAGCTTCAAATGTTGGAGAAAATGATGGTGGTGAAAATGATCAAGAATTTGACCCTTCGCCCGCCCGCCACCAGTGGAAGCAAGCACCTTGAAGGGAATTTCCATCGCGAAGGATCCAATCCAGCCACAGGTTCAGACAGACGCCTCTTGGCATTTCTCAAAAGAGTTAGATCCGCCTAATAAATGTAGTAGTTCAGCTATTCCTTTGACAGACAGTGAAAGTTTCAGGCAAAGACAGAGGATCCGATCCTGTAGTGGCCCCAGAACGCTAAAAGGTGAGGGAACCTGAGTTCTCTTTCTAAAAAATAAAAATAAAATAAGTGACTATAAGGAACCAACGATTCTCGATTCTTAAACAACCTATTTTCTCTACACTGAATCAGCATTTGGATTCGGAAAGTGAAAATCTTGTTGTAGGCCCATCACAACAGGTTCCATTATCGGACTCAAGCACCTGTAACAGTTTCAAGAAGCACATGATGCTGATAACCACTGCATTGAAGACAACATCAATGATGTTACACACACATTGGATCAAGTCAATCTTGATAAGTGTGGTGATGTGGAGGGTGAATCTTCTTTGCCAGATCAATATTTTTCAAATCTAGATCTGTCTAAGCAACTTGCTGTGATTCCGCAACTAAGGATCCACAAGTCTCATCCTACCACAAACATCATTGGAGATGTTGATTCAGGGGTGAGAACAAGAGGACAAACCCATGAAGCAAATGTTTGTCTTCACTCTTGTTTCTTGTCCCAGATAGAGCCAAAGAAAATTGATGAAGCTCTAAAGGATGGAAGTTGGGTTGAAGCTATGCAAGAGGAGCTGCTTCAATTCAAAAGGCAAAACGTTTGGAACCTATGTCCTCTTCCTCAAGGGAAGACTATCATAGGAACCAAATGGGTTTTTAGGAACAAGAAGGATGATAGAGGACTTGTCATCAAAAACAAGGCAAGACTAGTTGTTCAAGGATATACTCAAGAAGAAGGAATTGACTATACAGATGTTTTTGCTCATGTGGCAAGACTTGAAGCTGTTAGAATATTCATAGCTTTTGCTTCATCCAAGAATTTCAAGGTCTACCAACTTGATGTCAAGTGTGCTTTTCTTTATAGGGTGATTGATGAAGAGGTGTATGTTAGACAACCACCTTGGTTTGCAGATCCTGATCATCCTGATTATGTCTGCAGGCTTGATAAAGCTCTATATGGGCTGCACCAAGCACCAAGAAAGTGGTAGGAGACTTTATCTCAGTATCTCTGTCAACATGTCTAAAAAAGAAGTACTATGGATGGAACTCTCTTCATCAAAGGAACAGGAAATGACATAATGCCAGTTCAAGTATATGTAGATGACATTATCTTTGGGTCAACTAATCCAAAGCTCTGCAAAGACTTTGAGAAGCTGATGAAGGACAGGTTTGAAATGAGGGCCATGGGGGAACTCAATTTCTTTCTAGGAATTCAAGTGAAGCAAGTTTACAATGGCATCTTCATAAGTCAGTCAAAGTATGTATAGGACATACTTAAAAGGTTTAACATGATTGATTGTAAGGTTGCAAAGACACCCATAGCCAGAAATCACTCCCTTGGACCTGATCTTGAGGGGGAGTGTGTTGCTGAACACCTTTATAGGGCAATGATTGGGTCTCTTACGTACCTCACAGCTAGCAGGCCAGATATCATGTTTGCTACATGCATTTGTGCAAGATATCAAGCCAACCCCAAGATGTCACATCTGGTCACTGTCAAAAGATTATTAAGATATCTCAAAGGTGCTCCATCACTTGGCCTTTGGTATCCAAAGAATTATGACTTTAATCTGTATGCTTATACATATAGTGACTATGGTGGTTGCAACATGACTGCAAAGTCTACATCAGGGGGATGTCAATTTCTTGGTGGAAGAGTAGTCTCTTGGCAATGCAAGAAACAATCTTGTGTGTCTGCATCAACTGCTCAGGCTGAATACATTGCTGCTGCAAGTTGCTGTGCTCAAGTGCTTTGGATTCAAAATCAGATGCTGGACTATGGATTTAACTTTAAAGAGACTCCCATCCACATAGACAACAATAGTGCTATCTCCATCATAGAGAATCCTGTGCAGCACTCAAGGACAAAGCATATTAACATCAGGTATCATTTGATTAGAGATAACTTTAAAAAGGGATTAATCAAAGTAGTCAAAGTTAACACAAATGAACAATATGCTGATCTATTCACCAAAGCTTTTGATGAGCAGAGATTTAAATATCTTGTATCAGCTATTGGGATGATTAACTTAGAATAGCTTTTCTTAAAACTTAATCATATTTATTTCTAAAACCTGTGTGTCCTAAGTTGTCTATTATATCACCTTCATAAGCCCTTGTTTTCTGTGGAAGAAAAATTTTTCCAAAAGACTTTTCTTAGATTTTTGAAAATCTTGATCTCTTCGGAAGATTCAAAATTACCTTCGGAAGTAGTTTATGTCTTAGTAAACAAATAATTGCTTCAGTGATTTTACCTTCAGAAGAAATTTCTGAAATATCTTCTGAAGCTTAAAATCAACTGAAGTACTTTGTATGTTTTCAAAGAACAAGTTTCTTCCGAAAGCAATTTACCTTCGGAAGTATTTATTCTTCTTAGAATAAAAATCTCCGAGTGTAAAACTCTCTTCCGAAGCAAAATTCTCAAAAAACCTTAGAAATCTCTTCTAAAGCCAATTTGCCTTCGGAAGCTTTTTCTTCAGAACTTCCGCAGCAAATAACCTTCGCAAGATGTCTCGACTTCCAAGAAAACTACTTTTTGGGCAAAAATAAACTACTTTTCAGAGGTGGGACTGACATTCGGATTTCAAAGTTTATCCTCTTTCATTAACTTTGTCTCAAATCCTTTTCACATAAATGACCAACGGTTCCCCCCTCTTTCACTATCTTCCTAAATTACACTATTCCTTAAACCTAAATCCTTCCAAGCCGCCTTTTGCAGGACCGTTAAGGGCTTAACAATTACAACACAACAACACAAAGAGGAGATTAACCAAACTTGATCAAACAGTAAACTGGATTAACCAAGATAGTGATAAAAAGAACACAAGTAATAATAAAGAGACAGAACAAGAGATTTGGGTTTCAAGGATGCAGTATATTGTTTTCTCAAGTTCTATTACAAGTGTTACAAAGCATAAAGAAAGATACTAGAACTTGGAATACTTATACTACAACCTACAACCGGCTATACTTTGAAAGCTAGCTGGATACAATTGACTACAAAATCAATTGTAGAATCAAAAGGCATATCTGCCTTTTGACCTTGTGACTATGACATGCCATAGCTCACATCCTTATCTATTACAAAAAGGATAAAGTACATAAAGTAGAAGGTCAGACTCAAGACCTCAATGTACAGTTACCAAAAGCATGGACCTTTTCACAAACTCATGAAAGATGGTGACTTTACAGAGATGCAGCGGAAAGGTGTCCAGCTTTATGGAACAGTACATCAGATAAAGCATGTTACTAAAAGTCTTCGGAAGAAATCTGTCTTCATAGGATGAAGCTTCGGAAGACTTTGTCTCTGAGGCTTCGGAAGACTTCATATTTGGCTTCGGAAGATATTGGTCTTGGCTTCGGAAGATTTTACACTTAGAATATTTCTAGTGCATGGTGTAAAACTTCCGAAGCAATTCCACTTCAGTACTTAGTGCATTACTTGCAGAGAGACTTTGGATGTTTTGGTTTGCATCAGACTTAAAGGAATCCTTACACCTTTTGTTCTTCATCTTTCTTCGTCCTTAAGCTTCTAAAATAGCTAACCTAAACTCAGAAACAACCCAGATTTTCTCCATGCAACTTCCCAGGCAACATAACCAAGTTGCTCTGTTAAGCTCTAAGAAAGATGAAAGTTTCTTAGAGATTTTCCGTTTCTTAGCTCTATCAAACTACTCCACCTTCGTAACCATTGATCCTACTCTCTATAAGGATCATCTACTTGAATTTTGGAAGACCTGCCAAGAGGAGCCACTTGCATTGGAGTTGATTGGGCTGCCACTTCATACATTTCCTCAGGTTGATCTGACTCAGCCTGAGGTGTACAGTAGATGATTAGGCTTCTTCTTCTTAGACTTTGGTTTAGAAGCCATCCTCTTTTCCTCTTAGATGATTTTAACTGAGAAGACTGGTCTGCAGCACCTTTTTGATCATCCTTGTCTTCTTCATTTGGGTGTTCCTCCCTCACAGGTTCAGAAGTAGAGGGAGTTTGACCCTGCTATGGATCAAAAGATGAAGCTTGCTGAGGCTCAGCAGGAGGTCCGGGTGTGTTGTCTCAGGTTGTTCAAACTTAACCTGCACTTCAGGTGGGACTTGACTTGGAAGAGAGTGTAAGTTAATCAGTTCACCACTCTTAATCTTCTGCTTGATACCCTTATATGCTCATCCATTGTGGATAGAGACATAGGGCCAAGTCTCCTTACAGAGAATCCATATAGCTTCAAAAATCTCATCATCCTTTGTCTATCAGCAGACTTCTTCATACTCTTTTGGATGATGGCTCTTGACTTTGCAGCTTCTTCCCTTAGCTTCTTCTTAGTTGTCTTTCTCTCCTTGACTAACTCAAGCTCAAGTTGTTTTAAGTACTCAAACTCAACAAAGTCATAGGACAGGGAGAAGTGCATTGCCTGATAGAAGCCTGTGGCACTCAGGTAATTGATCATTTTGATCCTATATTCTTCTTTGTCTACCTGAGGTTCTTGTTGAACCACATCTTCTTGTACAGCGCTTTCTTGAACTGGGGAGAGAGTAGGAGCATGCTTGTAGAGTCTTTTCTGTCTCATCTCCTCTTTGAATTGGAGAAGTAACCTTGCATCCTCTTTTTCTTTCATCTCTCTTGACACTTCCATGTCAGCCAGTTCATTTAGTTGTTCTAAGGAAAGAGAAATGATTTCATCAATGTCATAGTTCCTGGTCTGCAGATAAGTAATCCTGACTGCCCTCAACTCATCATCTTGAGTATTTGGTCTGGGGGCAGCCCTGATTGCAGCTTGCATAAAACCTGAAGACCCAGAGGAACTTCTCCCCTTAGCTTCCTCTTCCTCTCTCTCTCTTCCTCCTCAATTTCCTCAGGAGTCAAAATCCTTTTCCCTTTGTCACCCACAGACCTTTGTGACTCAGGGTGGATAGAGGTTGGCCTTCATTGCTTGGTGTAGCATCCATGCTCTGGCCAGAGAGAGGCTGGAAACACCTTCACCAGCAGGTGTCTCAGAGGGAGTGTGAATCTCTGCAGCAGTTGATGATGATGAGACAGGGGTCTCAGGTTCTGCCACTGGGCCTTCAGTCAAGGTTTCCCCTATGAAACTAATTAGGGTCCACCTCAACATCCAGTTGACCGATGACATTGCCTGATTGCCTAAGTCTCCTTTTAAGCTAAACTCTGCAGTGATCCTGTCTTGGATTCTTTGAGCAATCTGTCAGCTTGTCTTGAGTTGCTTGGATGACAAGTGGCATATTGACTAGATCCAAACCTTCATAGAAGTTCAAATTTTGAAAGTCAAATACTTCTTGTTGCCCTTGAACTCTGTGAAGATAAGGGCTCTTCTATCAGCATCATACCTCCACCTTATGATGTTGTTTGAAGTTCCTTGAGGTGGGATGACACAGCCCTTGGTATACCTTCCTCAAAGAGACTCCTGATGATAGAGTCTATAGAGTCCACATTAATGTGAAACTTGAGGAAGTTGCTGAGAATGCAAAATTGCAAGTGAGGATGGTGAGTCCTCTATGTCCATTCTCTGTGAAGAACTCCCAGGTTCTGTGGCTGTAATAACTTTCTCCCCCTTTTTGGTAGCATCACCCACTTGCATAGGTGAGCTGGAGGATAAATCAATCACATCCACAGGTTCTTGTGTTCCTGGTTGAGCTCTTCTTAAAGGTCTCCCAGCTAGTTTTCCTTAAGATATGAAATCTGAAGTTGCTGATCATTGACCCTGTTTTGTAGGGTAGTCACCTGAGATTCAAGGTGACTGACCTTTGAGACTAAATAAGAGCATGTTTTAGACAATTGTGCACCTTTAGTCTCAGATTCCCCTCTTCTTCATCAGAAGAATCATTGGGGGATGAGATGATTGGACCAAAGTCCTCTCTCTCACCACCAGCTTGAGGTTCTTGGCTGCTGGTTTTCCCTCTGCTCACTAGCAATCTCAGTTGAGATGTCAGTGGGCTGAGTGCCATGGTTGAGGTTTAATGATGTAATCACTGCAGACATGAGAGCCTCGTCCATATGGACTCTGAAGAGGTCAGAAGTGTCCACCTCAGTTATAGGTGACTGATGTGGGCTAGAATGAGGAGACTCAGAAGTACTCATCTCTTTGAGTAGGGAAGAGAAGAGAGACTTATGGTACTCACTGAATCCTAAGTCTTCATCAGTATAGAAGGATAGGCTGGGAATGGGTGATTTAGATCTAAAGGCTGGGGATGGTAACTGTCCCATGAAGGTTGTTCACTTGAGTGTTGAGACTCAGAGTGAAGGCTTAAGGCTGTTCGCTTATGAGCTCATCAGGGTGAGCATGAGGAGGAACCTCATCCCTGATAGTTGAAAGAGATGGGAGTGGTTTGCTCCTCAGGGAAGTGGGAGCTCTAGTGTCCACTTCCTCCTGTAAAGGTGAGTATATGGGGACCTGCACAGACTCAATAGCTTGAGCAGGGTTCGTTTGGATTTTCTTAAATAGGTGAGGGTTATTTGAGGCCTTTTTAGTGGTAAAGAAGTAGAACGTTGTGGGTTCAACACATAGCTTGTGTTGCTAGGTTGTCACCTTGAGCAATGACCTCTAACATTTTGGGGACAAGGGCTGTTTCTACCCTGAGAAGCCTACAGTTGGCCTCTTCATGATTTTAAAGATGCCGGGCTTCATCTGTCCAATTTCATAATATTATCTTTTTTCCCTCAACTGTGAGCCCAGTTCACAGTTGAGAATGTGTTGAACATATCTAGGAAACATGTAATACTCTAAAGAGTCCAAGTTTGCAAGTAAATTGGTATAAACAAATTGAGAGACTGAACTTGACCCCTTGACCATTACATGCACTATGAAGGAGAGATCCTCAGAAATCTGGTCCCACCCTCCATGCTTGTTTGACAAGCTGTGGATAACCACATGGAGTAGGTATTTCCACTGGGATGAGACCTTTCCTTTCCTGAAGTTCTTTATAGAGAAATATCCCTCATAGCCCATCTGCTCAAAGGAATGATTGACAGCTTCCTTTGGGAAGGACAACTCACCTTCTTCATCATCCAGATGCAAATGAGAGTGATGATGATGGCGGAGTGATGAAGATTGTCCTCCCTTGCACTATGGCAGACAGTGCCTTCTCCCCATCCATAATGACCCTCTTGGCAGGTCTTCCAGAATTCAAGCAGATGATCCTCATACAGAGTAGGATCAATGGTTAGGGAGGTGAAATAATTTGATAGAGTTAAGAATTGGCAAATCTCTGAGAACTTTCATCTTTCTTAGAGCTTAAACAGAGCAACTGTTATGTTCCCTGTGAAGTTGCATGGAGAAATCTGGGTTGTTTCTGCGGCTAAGGTTGGCCATTTGAGAAGCTTAAGGTGAAGAAAGGTAAAAAGCAATGGCGGTTTTGGGAATTAGGTTGGGAATAGTAGAATTGAAGAAGATAGTGAGGAAGAGGGGGAACCGTTGGGTATTTATGTGAAAAAGGATTTGAAACAAAGTTAATGAAAGAGGATAAACTTTGAAATCCGAAGTCGGTCCCACCTTGAAAAAGTAGTTTACTTTTCCTCAAAAAGTAGTTTATTTTGAATTCGAAAAGCTTCCGAAGGTAATTATCTTCGGACGTTTTAATGAAAAAGCTTCGAAGCTAAAATGACTTCGGAAGATTTTCATGAGAGTCTTGAAAATTTTGCTTCGGAAGGAAATAAGCATCAATGCTTTGGTATATGAAACAGCAAAGCTTCCGAGAGTTAATTTTGCTTCGGAGGGAAAAAGTCCTTAAAACAATAAGTGTAAGTGTGAGACAAGAATTTAAGCTTCAGAAGATAGATTTAGACTTCTTCTGAAGGTAAAATTTCTTAGACAGTTATTATTTTGAAGACATGATTTTCTTCCGAAAGTAAAAGTATATCTTCCGAAGGATCAGAAAATTTTCAAGAATCTAAGGAAAGTCTTCAAAAAGAATTTTATATCCAAAGAAAACATGAGCTTCTGAAAGTGATGAACTAGACAACTTAGGACACACATATTTTAACAAATAATTAGAATTAGTTTTAAAAAAAGATCTACTCAAAGTTAATCATCCCAATAGCTGATATTAAATATTTAAATCTCTGTTCATCAAAGCTGTTGTAACAGATCAGCATATTGTTCATCTGTATAACTTTGACAAGTTAATTAATCCCTTTTCATAGTTATCTTTATTAAATGATACCTGATGTTGATGTGTTTGGTCCTTGAGTGCTGCACAGGGTTCTCAGTGATAGAGATAGCACTATTGTTGTCTATGTGGATAGGAGTCTCCTTGAAGTTGAATCCATAGTCCAGCATCTGATTTTGAATCCAAAGCACTTGAGCACAGCAACTTGCAGTAGCAATGTATTCAGCTCAGCAGTTGATGCAGACACACAGGATTGTTTCTTGTATTGCATGAGACAACCCTTCCACCAAGAATTGACATCCCCCAGATGTAGACTTTGCAGTCATGTTGCAACCACCATAATCACTATCTGTATAAGCATACAGATTGAAGTCAGGATTCTTTGGATACCATAAACCAAGTGTTGAGACACCTTTGAGGTATCTTAAAATCCTTTGACAGTGATGAAGTGAGACATCTTAGGGTTGGCTTGATATCTTGCACAAATACATGTAGCAAACATGATATCAGGCCTGCTAGCTGTAAGATACATAAGAGACCCCATCATAGCCCTGTATAAATGTCATCTACACACTCCCCCTCAAGATCAGGTCCAAGAGTGTGGTTTCTGGCTATGGGTGTCTTATCAATCTACAATCAGTCATGTTGAACCTTGAGTATGTCCTGAACATACTTTGACTGACTTATGAAGATGCCATCTTCAACTTGCTTCACTTGAATTCCAGAAAGAAATTGAGTTCCCCCATTGAACTCATTTCAAATCTATCTTTCATCAGCTTCTCAAAGTCTTTGCAGAGCTTTGATTAGTGAACCAAAGATGATGTCATCTACATATACTTAACTATCAATAAGTCATTTCCCCGTCCTTTGATGAAGAGAGTTCCATCTATAGTACCTCTCCTGTATCCATGTTTACAAAGATACTCAGATAATGTCTCATACCACTTCCTGGGTGCCTGATGCAGCCCATAAAGAGCTTTGTCAAGCTTGCAGACATAATCAGGATGATCAGGTCTACAAAACCAGGTGGCTGTGTTGACATAACCTCTTCATCAATCACTCCATATAGAAAAGCAAATTACATCAAGTTGAAAGACCTTGAAGTTCTTGGATGCAGCAAATGCCCAGGAAATCCAACAGCTTCTAATCTTGCTACAAGAGCAAAGACATCAGTGTAGTCAATCCCTTCTCTTTTGTGTATATCCTTGAACAAACTAGTCTTGCCTTGTTCTTGATGATAATTCCTTATCATCCTTCTTATTCCTAAAAACCCATTGGTTCCAATGGTAGTCTTCCCATGAGGAAGAGGACAAAGGTTCAAACTTTCTGCCTTTTGAATGAAGCAACTCTTGTTGCATAGCTTCAACCCAACTTCCATCCTTTAGAGCTTTATCAACTTTCTTTGGCTCTATCTAGATAAGAAACAAGAGTGAAGACAACATTTGCTTCATGGGTTGTCCTCTTGTCTTACCCCTGTGACAGCATCTCCAATGATTTGTGGTGGGGTGAGACTTGTGGATCCTTAGCTGAGGGATCACAGCAACTTGCTGAGAGAAAGATCCAAATTGAGAAATTTAGATCTGGCATAGTGATTACCCTCCACATCACCACATTATCAAGATTACTTGATCCAAAGAGTGTGTGACATCATTGATGTTGTCATCTATGGTGTGGTTATAGCATCAAGGAATTCCTGATCACTTTCACCATCACCATTGTTGTCTTCCACAATTGAGGTATCTTTATAGGTTGTGGAGCCTCTGAGCTGGAATTTGAAGGCACCACTAGATGTATCAGCTGAATTTGTCATTGTAGTGCTGATAGAAACCTCATTTGCTGAAGAAGTAGTTTCCAATGGGCTAAAGATGTATGAGATGAGGGTCTTCCTAGCTCAAATCTTGGATCAGGATCACCTGTATTTAAATTTTTGCAGATCCTAAAACATTTACAAGATTTGTTAATAAGTTGGTAACTAAATCAAGTTCAAATAGCCATCAGGACCAGAACCAGCCACACAGGGTGTGTGTTCCTTGAAAGTCACATGGCTGACTCCTCAAACAATTCTAGTTCTGAGATTGTATACTCTATAAGCTTTGCTTGGAAGAGTATCCAATGAAATGTCCATCATCTGATTTCTCGCAAACTTGGAAATTTGATCTTTGTATTCAAGATGGTGCAGGGACATCCAAATGACCTGAGAAAACAATGAAAGGTTTTCTCTTGTGCCAAAGTTCATAAGGAGTCTTACCATGTGTCTTAACTACTAAAACTCTGTTTTGCACATAGCAAGCAGTATTACTGCCTCTGTCCAGAAGGTGATGGGCAGTTTAGAGTCAGACAACATAGTTCTTGCAGCTTCAATAGTGTCCTGTTTCTCCTCTCAGCAACACCATTTGCTGAGGAGTCCTGGGAGCACTATATTGTCTTGTAATACCTTTTTCATCACAAATGTATCAAGGATTTGATTCTTGAATTCAGTCCCTTGATCACATCTTATGGTTTTGACCTTGTGATCACTTTGATTCTCAATTTTTAGATGATGAAATTCTCAGAATCTCAGGGGTTCATCCTTAGTTCTAAGAAAGAAAACCTAAGTGAATCTTGTAAAATCATCTGTGATCACCAAACAATAAGAGGTCCTTCCTAGACTCATTACACTGGTGGGGCCAAAGAGATCCATATGTAAAAATGTAGGGGAGTAGTGATAGAGTTCTTTTTCCTTAGGCTTGTGAGATACCTTATGTTGCTTCCCTTTCAGGCATGCAACATATGATCATCACTTGTAACTCTTTCTTTGGCATTCCAGTTACCAAATCATGTTTAATTAGTTTATTCATGTTCTTAAAGTTACATGGACATTCTTTTATTCCATAGGAAAGACTCATCACTATTGCTTTAGATAGAAAGCATGAAACTTCTCGAGAGGAGATGTTTCTTATAAATCCATCTTGTATATGTTCCTTTTCCTGGGGTCTCGAGCATGATATGCTCATGAGGAATGACCACTCCAGGCTTTAGAACAATGCACTCATGCTCTAGTAAAGAGCATGTTATGACTCTGATCAAAAAATTGGGAACACTCAGAAGATTGTACCCAAGCTCCTTGACAAAGTTTACCTTTTCAATGCTGAGCTTACCATTTGTGACCTTGCCCCTCCAGAAATGTAAACCCCTTCATCTCCTCCAAAAAGCAACTGGTCCTCCATCATTCTCTTAAAGTTAGGGAGTAGGACCTATTGCATGTCATGTGCCTGGAACAGCCAATATTAATGATCCAGAAATTCCTGTTTGTCTTGAGCTGTTCCTGCATAAAAGAAAATGATTAGTTACATTTGGACCCAAGCCTCACTTGTCTTGGGCTCACTAAGTATAAAGAAGGTAATACAATAGTAATAGATCCTAGGTTGTGCTAGAGGGATCTTCAGCTGTTGTTGATGGAGAAACTTCAGTCATTTGGTCTCTTCTTAGATTTCCACACTACCTTTGGAGTCTTGGACTTGACCTCAAACCTTGAAGTTTGGAACTTCACAAGTTGAGACTGAACCTTCGGAAGATTCTTCAGTCAATGCAGCAGACTTCAGTGCTTCGAAGAATTCCTTTCTCCGAGACCAACTTTTCTTCCAAGGTATTTTCCATTACCTTATTCTTTGATTTGGAGCTTTCAAAGGAAACGATTTTCCTTCGAAGCTGGAATCTTCTGAAGTCTTTAAAGTCTTTTCTTGTATAGGACAATACTTTTAGGATTGTATGTGTTGGTCCATATGATCGATGAACAGTACAATTGATTGAATAGTTTGATCAATATCACTTATATAAGCACAATAACAAACAATTAAGAGTAGAATAAGAAGAATCAAGACATATTTGAAATGCAAATGAACTAACTCACTCAATATCAATAAGCACAATGTATTTCAATAAGCAACTGCTTGAGAATGATAGTTTGCAACAGAATTCCACGTTTGGGTTTTGCAAACTTATCATGCAAAATGAAATAACAAAACTATATATAGCAGTCATAGTTTCGCTGACAGTTTCGCTACAAGCGAAACTGTTATGCCGAAACTATAGTTTCGCCCGGCAGAACATAAGTTCGCCGGGTGAACCAAAACAGCAAACTGTGAGCGAAACTATAGATTCGCTCACAGTTTCGCTGGACTGCCAAAACTGCTATAACTATCAAAATACAAACTGAAACTAACACAAGTCCTATTACATTGAAAAGTAAACATCTATACTAAAGTGAGTCCAACCTATCATGATCTTCAATACTCCCCCTAGGTTGGACCTCACTGTCTTCACTGCTCTTCGTTCGGCTCTTCAGCTCCCGTTTCCTCAGCTGCTGTAGATCTGTCTTCAGTTTCTCCTGCAGCAATGTCTTGAGAAGCTTCAGCCACTGATTCTCCAAGATTAGTTCCTGCCTCATCAGCTTCATGTGAATGACCACTAGCTCAGCAAACTGTCTAGTTAAGTCTTGAACATCCATAGCCAAATCATCTTGTGCTCTCACCTTTTCAGCCAAACTTTTCACCTCTGCCCGAACTCCCCTTATTTTATTCGCCACATTCATGAACAAGCTTGCCTCCTTCCTGTTTCCTCACCTGCCCCCGCCTTTATATGATTTTCACAGAGAATCAAAAGATCTTCATCACAAAAGCTGAATAACTCCATTGGGTCAAACACCCTAAATTCTCTTCCTTGTTTAACTCTAATCACAGCCTCCCCGGTGTTATTATCATAGAACCACTTCTCAAAGTCCTGTAAACGAGGAGGAAGAGGATCAGCCAGTCTTACCCTGTTCACAGTCTTAGGCGGTTTAACTCTAAGCACAATTCTCCCTTTCCCTGTCTCCCAGTCTTTGTCTTTCTTGGATCTCTTTCGTTCAGCCTTCATAAAACCAAATGATTCAAAATTATCATTTAGACCATTTTAATCTCCTTCTCCAGAAATTCTGCCCTTTCACTTAAATTAGCATTAATCAAAGGCAATGTAGCTAATCGTCTCAGATCCCACTTAGGCAAGGTCTTAAACGCCTTCCTCTTGAGCATGTAACTGATATTGCCTCCTCGTCTTTTAATCAAAACATCTTCAAGAAAGGATTATAACACCAGCTGATTATTTTCTTGTCAGCTTCCTTTCTGTTCAAACCCTCTAAATTTTGAAACAGAGGGGTGAGTTCTTCAGCCTCCTTCTCTTTTATCAACCAATCACTTTTATCCATTTCAAACACATCATTTCATCCTCTCCCTTCTTAGCCACATACACAAGAGGTCTTTCATCTACTTCATAGAATTCCGGCTCAGAATCATAATCAATCAACTGCTCATCCTCCTCTTCTTCTTCATCAATCAAACTTTTACCTTTATCTGATGTCTCCTCATGAGTAGCTTTAACAATCACTTCTTCTCCCACAATATCTTTATCAAAGTCAAACTGTAGATTAACAAACTCAGCCTCTACAATCTCATCTTCATCATTTCTACCAGCTCTTCATCCTCTTCTCTTTGAATCTCTTGTTCTCTTGTTTCAGTGTCAGCTGCTCCAGAGGTGCCCTCTCCTACCTTTGATGAGGTACCAACATTCAAGAATGGGTACTTAGCTAAATCAGTCATATCATCTAACTCAGACTGAGTTAGTTGACTGGTAGGTAGGCCAGCAGCAGCCTTCATCTGTGAGATCTCTTCAAATAACTTCTTAATCAAGCTGTTCTGATCAATCAACATCTTCTTCATTCCATCCATGATCTCATCTTTCTGTTGTTCCCGAATCTCTTGATTCACCAGTTTGGTCTTTATCATACTTAACTCATTAGCCAATGAAGTATTTAGACCACGAATCATATCCTCATCAAAACCAGCACTTGCTTCTTTCCCAGCTGTGTGAAACCCTCATGTCTATGTTTTGATCTCCGTTCAGGTTCTACAAAATCAGTCTCTTTTTAGTCCTTCGTTCCTTCTCCACCCTTATCTCTTCAGCTTGTGTATCAATGTCTTCTTCAAAATCATAGTCTTTCTCCTTTGCATATCTCTTTCGTTTCTTAGCTGCATCAGCTTGTTTCACCCGTGTTTCCTCAGCTCTTTTATTTTCAGACTCATCCACTCGTCTGATATAATTCCATCGCTCTGGTGGATACATGTTCTCCCAGAGATGGGTTATTTTACCGCTGAAATCATGGCGTATAGCACAGCAATCTGCAAATATCCGAGGGTTCATCTGAACCAATCTCTTAACTTCACCGTGTTTAGGAACATCAGGAATCAAATCATCAATCATCATCTGAATAAAACGAGGATATAACAGCCATTTATCCTTTTTCACTGCCATCACGTTTTCTGCCATACAAGCGAAGATCAATCTAGCAATATTTGCCTTCTCTCCTTTGCAACATATCACCATTGCTTTGGCCCAGTCAAGATTAAGTCCATCTGATCCACCCTTACGGTGATCTAAGCACATAATAAACACGTGAGCTATATATCTCCATTCTTTAGATAGAAATGACTTTTTAATCTCTTTCCTCGATCCAAAAACTGGTCCCTCGTATCCCATTTGCCGGAAAGATTGGAATACTTCAGATTCTGTCATATCAACCTCATCACCAGTATCATCGTCCAGTCTAAGAATCCTCGACACATCTTCAGCAGTAATAGATATATCATGAGCAAGTACCCTAGCAGTGATCCTCTGAACATCTCCTCCGGTGTTGTATTCCGCCGACCTCCAAAAATCTCTAATGTGAAGATCATATATAGTGGGAGAATGAGAAATAGCATATGCAATGGGTGATCGTTGGAGCCATCGAATACAATCTCGAAATCCGGCCGCTTTAGGCAAAGTATCATCTAATATCGCAGTAATATTATTCCTCTCGTCAAACTTTAGATTCGCCATAATAATCTGAAAGGATCAACAAATAAATTTGAATAAGAAATACTGAAAATAAGAAAAATTAAGATACAAACAAAAAAAATAATTAATTTCGGCAAGCGAAACAACAGTTTCGCTCACTAATACATGATTGATTCGCTGAATTAAAGACAATTTCGTCAAGAAAATCAAACAATTCGACAAGCGAAACTATAGTTTCGCTCATAGAAACTTGTTAATTTCGCAGAACAAAAAGTATTTTGACAAGATTAGAATGATTCAAAGTAGTTTCGCAATTAGTTTCACCAGAAATTAATTTAGATTCGCTGTTACAAATTAGTTTCGCTGACTTGAGAAATTATAGACGAAACTGTGAAATAAGGATTAGTCTTTGCGAAATTAGATAAGATGTGCCGAAACTGTTAAGTTCGCTCGGACAGCATAACTTTACAGTTTCGCTGAGAAAACAGTGAACTTTCGTTCAATTTCGCTGAAACTTCGGTAGTTTCGCTGAACGAACAGCGAAACCACCGAAGCGACAAATCCAAATCGCTTCACAGAACAGAGATATAATCCAGATTAAATGCTCAATTCATGTTCGAAACTCACATCTTAAGAGAATATCACTCAAAATCGGTCTAAAAACCAATTTCAAATCAATATCGCCGTGATGAAAGTAGCCTAAAACCCTAACAGTCGACTTAAATCAGATTGCGAAGTTATGAAGAAAATTTCGCAAAATTGACTTATATAGTCAATAGTTTCGCTGGCAGCGAAACTATAAATTCGTCAAGCGAATTTACAGTTTCGCTCAGTGAAACTGTAATTTCGCTAAAAGATAACTGGTTAACAACTTATAAGCTAACCTAGCGAAATTGCAGTTTCGCTTAGCGAAACAGTCAGCGAAAGAATAATTTCGCACCAAAATTTTATTTATTTTTATTATTATTATTTTTATTTTTATTTTATTATTAATAATACTCAAGGGAAGCACATCACATAATGAGATCTAAAATAATCAGAGATCACATTCTCTAAATATTTTAGAACATAATGATGATTAAAAATCATCTACCAGTCATGAGATCATACTGAAACAAGATCTGATCACAATCTGCACAGAAATCACAGAAATTAGAACAAATCAATAACGATTGCTGATATAATTATCCACTTTAAACTCATGCCTTATCCTTTTTCAATCAACAGCTTATGATTCATTTAAGGTTCGATTAGATGCTTTAGAATGCTAAGACCCCACAATCATTTGGTAAAAACCCTCACCCAACCTCAGGATTTATTGAATTATGAATCAATCTTCATGAAGCAAACTTTGAAAAGTATATAAATGATTATACACAAAATATTTCATTCTGAGAGAAATTCATCGATAAGATGATTTGACATAATTATATCAAAATGGTGAGAGCTCCAGATCTATACTCACGTATAACAGAGGAGATAACCATTTGAACATGTGCTGATGAGAGCTCCAGGTCAGTACTACCGTACAGCAGAGGAGATCATCACTCCAGGTCAGTACTTCCGTACAGCAAAGGAGATAAGCACAGACACAAGACATCTTAACACAAAAAAAAAACAGCAGAGAATGATGACTAACAAAGCACAATGAACGAAAGATTCATTCTCAATCCATTTTTGTCAGGACTCAGTTTTTGTGCAATCCAAAATGAATGAGTAAATCCAGGCATTCTTAAGCATAAAGTTTAATTTAACCATAAAGCTGCTGTCTACTTCATTCATCAGGCTGAGTCTATCAAGCATATCGTCAAAGAATTTGATCCATTTCCTTATATTTTTTTTATTATGAAACAGAATCTAGAGACAGTTACTATCATTTCTCATAGAATTACTGGTCATGTAGATAAGAAATATTTAGAGAATATACAATCATTTCTCATCATGTTAAATCCGATCTCAAAATACTGATATTACTCCCCCAAATTTTATTTTCATATGTCAATAATTATAGAAAAATGGAACTAAAAATTTTATTTTTGTTTATTTTTTTTATTTTTTTTAAATTATTATCAAAGAAATAGAAAATAAAAATTTAAAAAGATATTAACCCAAGCATAGAAATCAATTCATAAAAACGAGGTTTGTCAAACGTTTTTGTGAAAAGATCAGCCTTTTGATTTTTAGTGTCAATGGGAATAATATTAATGAAACCCTTCTCTTGAGCATCACGAATCGCATGAATTCGGGTTTCAATATGCTTTGTGCGAGAATGATGAATAGGATTTTTAGCGATTCCAATGGCAGCCTCATTATCACAGAATAAAGGTGTATGAAGGAAATTGATTCCATAATCAATCATTTGGTGTTGTATCCAGAGAATTTGAGAGCAGCAGCTAGATGCAGCAATATATTCAGCTTCCCCTGTAGAAAGAGAAACTGTTGTTTGTTTCTTGCTCTGCCAAGATACCAGACAATTACCCAAATATTGACATCCTCCAGACACAGATTTTCTGTTTAACCTGCAACCATTGGAATCACTGTCAGAATGCATGTAAATCAAAATTTCCACCATATGGATACCACAGTCCGAGACGAGATGATCCTTTGAGATAACGAAAAATCGTTTGACAGCCTTTCTCATGAATTCCTTTGGAGCCGACTGATATCTAGCACAGTAACCAACAGCAAAAGTGATATCAGGACGACTTGCAGTAAGATACATGAGAAGCCAATCATAGAACGAAAAAGATGAGGATCAACTGGTTTTCCATTCTCGTCTGGAGTGAGACACGTCTGAGCAGTAAAGGGGGTCAATTCAGTAGACGCATCATCCATTTTAAATTTCTTCAGAATATCTTTAATGTACTTCTCTTGATGAATAAGAATTCCGTCTTTCTGTTGTTCAACTTGCAAACCAAGAAAGAAGCACATTTCATCCCATCATGCTCATTTCAAACCGTTGGCTCATCACTTCTTCTCAAACTCTCTACACAACTTAGAGTTTGTAGATCCAAAAATAATATCATCGACATATACTTGAACAAAGATCATTTCACCATTCACCTCCTTTTAATAAGGTCATATCAATGGTACCACGAGAATAACCATTGCTAAAAGATATTGTGTAAGAGTCTCATACCAGATTCTGGGTGCTTGATGAAGTCCATACAAAGATTTATCAAGTTTATACACTTTATCAGGAAAATCAGGATCTTCAAAGCCTGGTGGTTGACACACATATATTTCTTCATCAATGTCGCCATAGAGAAAAGCACATTTCACATCCATCTGGTACACTTTGATTGTTTATGAGCAGCATGAGCAAGAAATATACGGATTGCTTCAAGACGAGCAACTGGAGCAAAGACTTCTGTATAATCAATACCTTCTTCTTGAGCAAAGCCTTGCACGACAGTCTAGATTTGTTTCGCACCACCACGCCCCGATCATCTGGTTTGTTCTTGAATACCCATTTTGTACCAATTGGATACTTGTTGGGAGGTAAATCAACTAAAGTCCAAACCTTAAGTTTCCTGAACTGTTGAAGTTCCAATTGCATAGACTCTACCCAACACGGATCTTGTAAGCAGCATGAAACATTCTTAGGAACAATTTGAGAGATGAAGCATGAGAAAAGACAAACATTAATCAGACCAGATTGACTTCGAGTACGAACACCATCAGAAACAGATCCAATTACATTATCAAGTGGATGATCTTTCAAAGTTTTATAATCTCCAGAAGAAGGAAAGATAGTTGAAGAAGTATCAGCCGCCGGAGAAAGAGTAGATGAAGGTGAAGATGTAACAATGTCAGGTGATGAATCAGGTGAGTTAAGAGATGTAGGTGATAAAGAATCAGATAATGGTGCTTGATCAGGCATCGGAGACGATGAGCTGACATCAATTAAAACAGCATCAGTTACTTGTGGAATTGATGAAACAGACGATGAAGATGATGGAATAATATTCGTTTGAGTACATGGACTTGACATATCATCATCGAAAACTGGCAAATTGAATGAATTGAACACAGTATCAGAATCAAAGAACCATGCAGGTTCAGATTTAACTTCAGTAGGATTTGATTCTTGCCAATCAACATAAAATGACTCTTGAACAATACGTGTTCTTTTGTTGTAAACTCGATATGCCTTTTGTGAAGAAGAATATCCAACAAAGTAACATTCATCAGAAAAGCCCCCAACTTGGTCTTTTGAGCTTGAGTATTCAGAAGCGTACAAGAACATCCAAATGGGCGAAAGAAATCATTAGTGGCTTCCTCTTATGAAAAAGTTCATAAGGAGTCTTCACTTTGTCTTTCACAATTAGCACTCTGTTTAAAACATAAGAAGCACAATTAACAGCTTCAGCCCAGAAAATGACAGTAGTGATGATTCTATCAACATTGTACGAGCAGCTTCCACAAGAGTACGATTCTTTCTTTCTGCAACTCTCCGTTCTGCTGGGGTGTTCTTGCAGCACTAAATTGTCTCACGATCCCTTTTTGAGCACAAAATGAATCAAGAATCTGATTTTAAATTCAGTGCCATTGTCACTTCTTAATCCATAACTCTTTTCTTACTGACTGATTCAATTGAAATGATTAATTTCTGCAGTTCCTCAGCAACTTCACTTTTGTGAGCAAGAAATCTCACCCATGAATAACGTGAAAATCATCTGTAACAACAAGACAGAAGACTTTTTAGCAATGGATTTAACACTAATTGGCCCAAATAAATCAGTATGTAACAACTCTAGAGGACTTGATATGCTATTTAAAAGTTTAGGCTTATGAGATTTCTTATGTTGTTTCCCTTTGGCACATGCCATGCATTTTTCAGACACAGAGAAATCTTTTAAAGGAAGTCCTCTAACAAGATTGTTCTTTACTAATTTATTAATTATCTTAAAATTGACATGGCCCAATCGACGATGCCACAAGAGTGACTCAGATGTTGATGCTTTTGAAAGAAGACAAGTTGCAGTAGCTTTTGACTCATTAGAATTCATATCAAGAAGATATGTATCGTGTTTCCTTGGAGCACGCATGAGAATTAAATCTTCTGGAACAGCTATCTCTGATTTCAAAAATAAACACTCGTCAGATTTAAATAGAACTGGAATATCTTTATCACAAATTTGAGAGACGCTCAGAAGATTAAATGCCAATTCAGGAACATGGTTGACTTTTTCAAGAGTAAGAGAGCCATTAGTAACTTCTCCTTGTCCAATCATTTTTCCCACCCTTCTTGTCTCCAGCAAATGCCACATATCCTCCATTGATAATTCGATAATTAGTCAACAAATCCTTTAATCCCGTCATGTGTTTGGAACATCCGCTATCAACATGCCACAGACTGTTTACAATCTTTGAAGAAGATCCCTGAAATGAATAAACAAATCATTTAGCCAGGAGTAATAGGGACCCAAGATTGAACAACCTTTGTTTTCAAAGAAGCTGATTTTTTATGAAAGAAATTATTAACCAATTTTGTCAATTTATTCCCAAAACAATTTCTATAGAGGATCTTTCAATCAAGGGCAATTTTTGATAAGATGATCCTCTTCACCACACCTGAAACAATGATGTTTGAATCTAGATCGATGATGTGATGAGGTAAAATAGGATCAATAATAATCTCCTCATCACATTCAGACAAACTAGAATCAACATCACTGAATGTCTCATACATCTCATGATGTTTTTGTTTATTTGACTCAGAATTATTCTTTACAAAATCATAGCTTGATTCTTTTGAGAAATCAGTAAACTCGTACCATTGGTACTAGTTTCAGAAGAAGGAGAACTGCATTTTTCTGAAGATGTCATATTTAATGGTATAAAAGATGGAATAGGTTGAGAGAAAGAACTTTTCAAAAGAATTAGTTTTAAGTTGCTCAGTTGTGTATGTTGAAACATCAGATTCTTTTAGTGAAACATCAGATTCATTCAATTCAAAACCAGAACAAAATCATCACTATTAAGATTTGAATTACAAGATGAAATAGAACAATCAGGAGAACATGAGACATTCAAGTCTGTTACATTTGAACTAGAAACAAATACTGAATTTAAACTAGACTTATTATCTAAAACAGACTGCAATTTTCAGGTGTACTAGAACTAGTGCATCCAAGCCCACTAGTTGGTCCATAGTCGTAGTCTTCACGAATGTACTTAGAGTTATTCCCAACTAAACCTGCAGACATACTATCAGTATCTGATTTGATTAAATCATTAGAAGGATGAGGAACAGGCATAGGAGAATAACAATATGTACTAGGAGGAGGATAAACCTGTACATTTTCATAACCCAAACCAGTTTTAATTCTTGCTCCCCGTTGAGATTTACAAAGATCATCATGTTTCATTCCAGAAATAGTCCATTTATCTAACTTTGACTGAAGTTTGCTTGCTTCAAATTCAGCCAGAGCAACTCGTTCAGTCAAAGTATTAATCTCTACATTCCTTTCCAAAACAATTCTTTTTAAATGATCAGTTTCTTTTAAAGCCTCATTTAATTTCACAAAATATTTTGATTCATTCAATTTAAGTTCATCATTAATTCGTTTTAAATCCTTTTCATTATCAATTAACAAACGATTAGCCTTATAAACCCCAAAAAGTCTAATTTTGCAAGCAGATGAACACATATCCTGTATTACCTCATAAGGAAGTCCCATTACCATCTTTTCGGCAGCTAAAGCTTTATCGCACATGCATACTGGAGTACTCGATTTCCTTTCCTCAACAGTAGCGGCCGCATCATCCTTCTCTTTTCCTTCACACCACTTTTGAATCTGTAGCTTTCTCTTTCTTCTCTCCATCATCTTTCTCTTCTTTCTCTTTACTGAAGATTCATTCTCTCCTTTGAATTCTTTAACAGCACAAACAACTCATCTTTCTCAACTTCCATCTCATCACTTTTCACAATCTCAGCAACTAAAGCATGATTTATTTCAGATCTGGTTTCTTCTCACCTCTGCACTCCAGTCAAAATTAGAAATCAAGGCTGACTCCTTTTTCGAATTTCCCTCCTTTCTTTACTTTCTCTGTCAATCTTGGCACTCCAGTGTTACTAGGATCTGTTACAATTGGTAATGGACATTCACGTTTAAAATGTCCCAATTGTCCCAATTGTACACGTGAAGCATCTCAGTTTTGACTTGTCAATCCTAGTTTTGAGGTTGATGATTGACCACCGAAGTTCTTTCTTCCCGTTCTTTCTTTATAAACCTCCGAGCTCTTAAAGTTAGCATTGCCATTTGCCATTGAATGTCAGTCTCTTCCAAATCATCAGGGATCAACTTGATACATATCCTCCATAGTCATTCCTTACCTTCAACTCACCAGCAACAAGAGCTCATAGCTCTGAAAAAACATTCCGAAAAGAGCCATTGTTTCTGATGGAATAGTAGTTCAGCATTCACCTTAGAATTTCCCAATTCCTTTCCAACATGATTACTACCACTTGAGAAATTACTAGAATTGCTTCCTCCTTGAATTGGATTCTGAATGTGAGAGTTTGCAGCGGATGACAATAAAGCAGCATTTTGAGAAAAACCAGGTGTGGGCATCATAGTTGATTAAATTCTCTTCTTTTCATATCCAACTCAAAAGATTTCAATTTATTAATGATATCCATCAGCTTGTAATCTGTAAACCTCTTTCTTGTTTGAGCATCCTCACTTGAAGACTCATTGTGGTGGAAGAGAATCGAGAAGTCTGTTAACTTTTTCGCTGTTGGATAGTCTTTCATCATATTTCTTCAGAGTGCTTGAGACAGTTAAGAATCGATTTGTAAGATCTGTCAAACTTTCATTCTTATACCCTACAAACGAGTTAAACTCCTTTTCAGCTTGAATACTCTTGTCTTTCACCAGATCTGCATTCCCATCAAAGAATTCACAGAGAGCATCATAAAGGGATTTAGCATTTTTATGCTCTGCAAAACGATTGTAGATGTCAGGAGCTAAGCAGAGAGTTAGAGCACCAAATGCTTTTTGATCACGATCAATCAGTTTCAGATCTCTTTCAGTGTAAGAAGATGGATCTTTATTCTGAGAACGACATCACCAACTGTAACCGTAGGTATATGAGGACCTGAAATAATCGATTCCCATTGATTATGATCTGTATAGAAAAAGAAAGCCTTGAGACATCTCTTCCAATCTTCAAAATTATCTCCATTAATGAGTCTTGGAGGTCTATTAGGAGCAACACTTTCAAGATCCGCAAGTGTGAGAGTAGTTAATTTTGACATGATAATTTCGCAGAAAGTTTGGTAATTTCGCTGGTAAGTTCGCTGACAAATTCGCTAACAACTTCGCTGAGAAAGTAAGCCTGCTTAATAATTTCGCTACAACAAATACTTTCGCAAACTCAGACACTTTCTCTTGAAATTTCAGCAGCACTTTCGCTTGAATCAAAGACAACAATTGCTTAGTTTCGCTGCTAATTTCGCAGGAAACAAGCTTGAACTTTCGTTCAGATGTAGTTTCGGCAGCACTTTCGCTTGATTCTTGATCAAAAACACTGCTGAACTTTCGTTCAAAAGATACTTTCGCTGAAATTCTAAAAAACAACTTCAGATCCAAAATAAACCATAGTTTCGCTGAATGAAGATCACAGTTTCGCTGTAAGAACTGTAATTTCGCTCGTCGATCTGAAAACCCTTTTTCACCTTAAAATCAATCCAAAATCATCCAAAACTCAATGAATTTGAGATCTGATGATTGTAGAATCTTCCTCAATGAAGAACAAGCATAATTCAATCAATTTCCATCCCAAAAACAGCTGATAATTCGATGAAAATTGATTGAACCTAGATATTGACCAAAACCACCAAAACTCAACAAATCAAGAGCACTAAGGCTCTGATACCATATTGTTGGTCCATATGATCGATGAACAGTACAATTGATTGAATAGTTTGATCAATATCACTTATATAAGCACAATAACAAACAATTAAGAGTAGAATAAGAAGAATCAAGACATATTTGAAATGCAAATGAACTAACTCACTCAATATCAATAAGCACAATGTATTTCAATAAGCAACTGCTTGAGAATGATAGTTTGCAACAGAATTCCACGTTTTGGGTTTTGCAAACTTATCATGTAAAATGAAATAACAAAACTATTTATAGCAGTCATAGTTTCGCTGACAGTTTCGCTACAAGCGAAACTGTTATGTCGAAACTATAGTTTCGCCCGGCAGAACATAAGTTCGCCGGGTGAACCAAAACAGCAAACTGTGAGCGAAACTATAGATTCGCTCACAGTTTCGCTGGACTGCCAAAACTGCTAATAACTATCAAAATACAAACTGAAACTAACACAAGTCCTATTACATTGAAAAGTAAACATCTATACTAAAGTGAGTCCAACCTATCATGATCTTCAGTATGGACAATCCTTAGCAATGTGAGAGATACTTTCACACATGACACACAACATTTTCTTCTTCACAAGAGTCTCCTTAAGAGAGCAAGACTGTCTTTGGTCACATCCTTTCTCCACCTTCATCTTTGTAGATGTTGAGACAGTTCTTTTAGGCTGTGAACTGTTTTTGGAGTTTGATGGTCCAGGCTGTGCAGCAGTGGTACACAGCAGCCCAGTCTTCTTTTTGGTACTAAGATGATTTGGACAAGAACCAAAACTCTTAGCTGAAGAGTTTTGGTTGATGTCTTCAGTCTTTACTACTTCAAACCCTGCAGAGATAAAAACTTGTTTCTGCTTAGAGTCAAAAGTAGCCTTGATCTCTTGAGCCTTCTTTGCTTTTCTTTTGTCTTCCTGATCATGTTCTTTCTCTTTGACTTGGTCATCACAGTAGACTTCTTCTCCTCAGAAGGATAATGGCCCTTAGTAGAATCCTCCTCTTCACTCTTCTCAGAGGAATTCTTCACTATCTCTTCTTCATCCTCTTCACTTATAGGATCTATGAGAGGAAGCTCATCTTCACAAGTTCCACACCTAGGAGATCTTACAGACAAGATTGTGTGTGGAGGAGCTATCTCATTTGATCCCAGTCCCTGTCTATTTTGATAACACACTTTGTTGTGCAGGGATGAGGATATCATGTTCTTGAAGGTCTCTTCTTCAAGAACACTCTTTTCTGCCCTGGCTTTGCTGATCACAAGCTCAGCCTGGCACTCAGTCAGCTTGGTTATGAGATCTTGGATTTGAGTCGTAAAATTTGTATGTTCATGTTTTAGAACTGAAATGGTTTTCTATAAGTCCTCTATCTTTAGTTTATAATCATTTTCAGACTTTCTAAAATCAGATTTTAAAATGTTTAAGGACTCAAGATCAGATCTTATTTCCAAGTTATAGGACCTATATCTGTTAACTTTAGCAATGCATTCAGGAGTACAGAGATGTTCCAATACCTTGGCTTCATCATGATCTGCCATTAGTGCTTGGTTTGGAGAAGCATCTTCTATTTGAAAGCTCCAGTCAAAGCCTTTTTCTTCAACAGCAACAACAGCTTGTTGCTTTGCTTCTTATTCTGCAGGGCTTTGTCAGTGTAGTTTGGTCTGGTTTGTGCTTGGCCACCATTTGTTTTAGGTGCCTTACACTCTCTAGCAAAGTGGCCCATCAAGTTACAGTTGTAACACTTGACTTTGCTTTTATCCAAGCCAAACTTTCCACTGGTTGCATTGCTTGGAAACCTTCTTCCAGTTCTCTTGTAAAACTTATTGGCTCTATGAGTGAGAAGAGCCATCTGCTGAACTGTTTCCATATATTCCAGGTCATCTGGATGGATGCAATCCAGGTCTTCAAGAGTGAAAAAAGAGTTGCCACAACTTTCATCAGAAGACACAAAGGCTTGAGAAGAGCTTGTCTCTTAGAATGGGCTTCCTTGAGTGTAGTTCTCCCTAGGTGTCTCTAGGAAGGTGATGAAAGGACCCTTTGGTGAGTTGTCAGGGTAGCATATGAGATTATGTTGGGGTTATATGCTATCCCTTTCAACCACATGCAGAGCTTAACCCAATTGATTGTTGCAGTTGCCAGATGAACCTTGCATGTTCATCTCCATCTGGTAGCCACTGAGAATCCCATATAACTCTGTCAGAGTAAGAGTTTTGAGATTTTCAGTCCTCTTGATCACCACACAGTAGTGTGTCCATTGCCTAGGAAGTGAGGACATGAACTTCCTTACAATGTCTCTGTTTTCAAGAGGAACTCCTCCATCCACAAGGGTATCCACTATCTCAACATACCTGAAGTATTGCTGAGTCATGGTTTCACCTGTTTTCAAGGTGAAGTTTTCAAACTGCTGGTTCAAGAGATCCTTCTTGTTCTCCTTGGCTTCAAAGGAGCCTTCATACATCAGTTTTAGTGCATCCCATAGCTGTTTAGCTGTTTTGCACTTCTTGAAACCTCTGTACACAGAGTTTGGAAGGGCAGTTTGAAGAGCAGACATGGCCTTTCTATCAATCTCTACTCTCTTCCTATCTTCATTAGAGTAGTTAGCCACATCTTTGGGGATCATACCAGCACCAGTAGCAGAAGAAGTGCTGGGTATGAAAGGTCCATTTTCAACAGATTCCTACATTATTGAGTCTAGAGACCTGATGAAACCTTCCATTCTCATACACCAGGTATCAAAGTCATCAAGAGTGATCAGTGGGGACTTGTTCATGGTTCCCGTCTCCATATCAGTCTTTGAAATGGATGCCATTTTGAAAGTTTAGTATTTGTGTGTGTGAGGGATCTTAAGATGGTGAGATCTTATATCAAGAGCCTGAAATGCTCTGATACCAATTGTAGGACCGGTTAAGGGCTTAACAATTACAACACAACAACACAAAGAGGAGATTAACCAAACTTGATCAAACAGTAAACTGGATTAACCAAGATAGTGATACAAAGAACACAAGTAATAATAAAGAGACAGAACAAGAGATTTGGGTTTCAAGGATGCAGTGTATTGCTTTCTCAAGTTCTATTACAAGTGTTACAAAGCATAAAGAAAGATACTAGAACTTGGAATACTTATACTACAACCTACAGTCGGCTATACTTTGAAAGTCAGCTGGATACAATTGACTAGACACAAACAAAATCAATTGTAAAATCAAAAGGCATATATGCCTTTTGACCTTGTGACTATGACATGCCATAGCTCACATCCTTATCTATTACAAAAAGGATACAATACATAAAGTAGAAGGTTACAGACTCAAGACCTCAATGTACAGTTACCAAAAGCATGGACCTTTTCACCAACTCATGAAAGATGGTGACTTTACAGAGATGCAGCAGAAAGATGTCAAGCTTTATGGAACGGTACATCAGATAAAGCATGTTACTAAAAGTCTTCGGAAGAAATCTGTCTTCATAGGATGAAGCTTCAGAAGACTTTGTCTCTGAGGCTTCGAAAGACTTCATATTTGGCTTTGGAAGATATTGGTCTTGGCTTTGGAAGATTTTACAGTTAGAATATTTCTAGTGCATGGTGTAAAACTTCCGAAGCAATTCTACTTCAGTACTTAGTGCATTACTTGCAGAGAGACTTTGGATGTTTTGGTTTGCATCAGACTTAAAGGAATCCTTACACCTTTTGTTCTTCATCTTTCTTCGTCCTTAAGCTTCTAAAATAGCTAACCTAAACATCAGAAACAACCCAGATTTCTCCATGCAACTTCACAGGCAACATAACCAAGTTGCTCTGTTAAGCTCTGAGAAAGATGAAAGTTTCTTAGAGATTTTCCGTTTCTTAGCGCTATCAAACTACTCCACCTCCGTAACCATTGATCCTACTCTCTATAAGGATCATCTACTTGAATTTTGGAAGACCTGCCAAGAGGTCATTATGGATGGGGAGAAGGCACTGTCTGCCACAGTGCAAGGGAGGACAATCTTCATCACTCCTGCCATCATAAACACTCATTTACAGCTGGATGATGAAGAAGGTGAGTTGTCCTTCCCAAAGGAAGCTGTAAATCATTCCTTTGAGCAGATGGGCTATGAGGTTGATTTCTCTGTAAAGACCTTCAGGAAAGGGAAGGTCTCATCCCAGTGGAAATACCTGCTTCATGTGGTTATCCACAACTTTTCAAACAAGCATGGACGGTGGGACCAGATTCCTGAGGATCTCTCCTTCATAGTACATGGAATGGTTCAAGGGGTCAAGTTCAGGTACTCTCAATTTGTCTATACAAATTTGCTTGCTAACTTGGACTCCATAGAGTATTATATGTTTCCTAGATATGTTCAAGAGATTCTCAACTGTGAACTGGGCTCACAGTTGAGGGAAACAGATAATATTCTTAACTTGGGACAGATGAAGCCCAACAGATAATATTCTTAAATTGGGCTCACAATTGTAGGCTTCTCAGGGGTAGAAACAGTCCTAGTCCCAAAAATGTTAGAGCTCATTGCTCAAGGTGACAACCTAGCAACACAAGCTAGTGTTGAACCCATACCTTCTACCTCTCAAGCACCAAAAAGGCCCCAAGTCACCCACACCTACCAAAGAAAATCCAAACAAACCCCTGCTCAAGCTATTGAGTCTGTGCAGGCCCCTATATACTCACCCATACAGGAGGAAGTGGACACTAGAGCTCCCACTTCCCCTTAGGGGCAAACCACTCCCATCTCTTCAACAGTCAGGACTGAGGTTCCTCATGCTCACCCTGATGAGCTCACAAGCCCAACTGCCTTAAGCCTTCACTCTGAGTCTCAACACTCAAGTGAACAACCTTTAGGGGATAGTTACCATCCCCAGCCATTAGACTTAAATCAACCCATTCCCACCCTCTCCTTCTATACTGATGAAGACTTAGGTTTCAGTGGGTACCATGAGTCTCTCTACTCCTCTCCTACTCAAAAAGAGATAAGTACTCCTGAGTCTCCTTTGTCTAGCTCACATCAGTCACCCATAACTGAGGTGGATACTTCTAAACCTGTTTAGGATATCCATATGGAAGAGGCTCTCACTTATGCAAGTGATTACATCATTAAGACCTCAACCATGGCAACTCAGCCCATTGACACCTCAACTGAGGATGTCAATGTGCAAAGGAAATCTAGCAGCCAAGAGCCTGAGGCTGGTGGTGAGAGAGAGGACTTTGGTCCAATCATCTCATCCCCCAATGATTCTTCTGATGAAGAAGAGGGGAATCTGAGACTAAAGGTGCAAAAACTGTAAAAAACATACTCCTATTTAGTATCTATGCTTAGTCACCTTGAATCTCAGGTGACTACCTTGCATAATAGGGTCAATGATCAACAACTTGAGATATCTTATCTCAGGGAAAAACTAGTTGGGAGACCTTTAAGAAGATCTTAACCAGGAACACAAGAACCTGTGAATGTGGTTGACCTAACCTCTAGCTCACCTATGCAAGAGGGTGATGCTACCAAAAAGGGGGAGAAAGTCATTACAGTCAAAGAACCTGGGGATAGTTACCATCCCTAGCCATTAGACTTAAATCAACCCATTCCCAACCTCTCCTTCTATACTGATGAAGACTTAGATTTCAGTGGGTACCATGAGTCTCTCTACTCCTCTCCTACTCAAAGAGAGATAAGTACTGCTGAGTTTCCTTTGTCTAGCCCACATCAGTCACCCATAACTGAGGTGGATACTTCTGAACCTGTTCAGGATATCCATATGGAAGAGGCTCTCACTTCTGCAAGTGATTACATCATTAAGACCTCAACCATGGCAACTCAGCCCATTGACACCTCAACTGAGGATGTCAATGTGCAGAGGAAATCCAGCAGCCAAGAACCTAAGGCTGGTGGTGAGAGAGAGGACTTTGGTCCAATCATCTCATCCCCCAATGATATTCTGATGAAGAAGAGGGGAATTTGAGACTAAAGGTGCAAAAACTGTCAAAAACATACTCCTATTTAGTCTCTATGGTTAGCACCTTGAATCTCAGGTGACTACCTTGCATAATAGGGTCAATGATCAACAACTTGAGATATCTTATCTCAGGGAAAAACTAGTTGGGAGACCTTTAAGAAGAGCTTAACCAGGAACACAAGAACATGTGAATGTGGTTGACCTAACCTCTAGCTCACCTATGCAAGAGGGTGATGCTACCAAAAAGGGGGAGAAAGTCATTACAGTCACAGAACCTGGGGACAGTTACCGTCCCCAGCCATTAGACTTAAATCAACCCATTCCCAACCTCTCCTTCTATACTGATGAAGACTTAGGTTTCAGTGGGTACCATGAGTCTCTCTACTCCTCTCCTACTCAAAGAGAGATAAGTGTCTCCTTTGTCTAGCCCACATCAGTCACCCATAACTGAGGTGGATACTTCTGAACCTGTTCAGGATATCCATATGGAAGAGGCTCTCACTTCTGCAAGTGATTACATCATTAAGACCTCAACCATGGCAACTCAGCCCATTGACACCTCAACCGAGGATGTCAATGTACAGAGGAAATCCAACAGCCAAGAACCTGAGGCTGGTGGTGAGAGAGAGGACTTTGGTCCAATCATCTCATCCCCCAATGATTCTTCTGATGAAGAAGAGGGGAATCTGAGACTAAAGGTGCAAAAACTGTCAAAAACATACTCCTATTTAGTCTCTATGGTTAGTCACCTTGAATCTCAGGTGACTACCTTGCATAATAGGGTCAATGATCAACGACTTGAGATATCTTATCTCAGGGAAAAACTAGCTGGGAGACCTTTAAGAAGAGCTTAACCAGGAACACAAGAACATGTGAATGTGGTTGACCTAACCTCTAGCTCACCTATGTAAGAGGGTGATGCTACCAAAAAGGAGGAGAAATTCATTACAGTCACAGAACCTGGGAGTTCTTCAGGGAGTATGGACATTGAGGATTCACCATCCTCACTTGCAACTGTGCATACTCAGCAACTTCCTCAAATTTACATTAATATGGACATAATTGACTCTGTCATTAGGAATCTCTTTGAGGAAGGCATTCCAAGGGCTGTGTCATCTTCACCTCAAGGAACTTCAAACTACATTATTGGGTGGAGGTATGATACTAATAGAAGAGCCCTCATTCTTCATAGAGTTCAAGGGCAGCAAGAAGTGTTCAATTTTCAGACTTTGGACTACTATGAAGGTCTTGACCTGATCAACATGCCACTTGTCAACCCAAACAAATCAAGACAAGCTGACAGGTTAGCACTCAAGATTCAAGACAGAATTACTGAAGAATTCAGCCTTAGAAGGAGACAAAGGCAATCATGTAATGTCATTGGTCAACTGGATGCTGAGGCAGACCCTGAGATTAGCTTTAAAGGGAAAACCTTGGCTGAAGGCCCAGTAATAGAGCCTGAGAGCCCTGTCACACCAACAACTGCTTCAGAAATTCATTCCCTCAGTGAAACACTTGCTGGTGAAGGTGTCTCACAACCTCTCTCTGGACAGAACTTGGATGCTACACCAAGCAATGAAGGCCAAACCTCTATCCACCCTGAGTCACATAGGTCTGTGGGTGACAAAGGGAAAAGGATTTTGACTCTTGAGGAGATTAAGGAGGAGGAGAGAGAGAGAGGAAGAGGAAGCTAAGGGGAGAAAGTTCCTCTGGGTCTTCGGGATTTATGCAAGCTGCAGTCAGGATTGCTTACCTGCAGACTAGGAACTATGACATAGATAAGATTATATCTCTCCCCTTAGAGCAATTAAATGAACTGGCTGACATGGAAGTGTCAAGAGAGATGAAGGAAAAAGAGGATGCAAGATTACTTCTTCAATTCAAAGAAGAGAAGATACAGAAAAGATTATATAAGCATGCTCCAACTCTCTTCCCAGTTAAGGAAAGTCCTGTGCAAGAGGATGTGGCTACTACACAAGAACCTCAGGTAGACAAGGAAACAGATAGGCAAAACATGATCAACTACCTGAGTGCCACAGGTCTCTATCAGGCATCTGCACTTCTTCCCTTGTCCTTTGAGTACATTGAGTTTGAGTATCTCAAACAACTTGAACTTCAAGTGCTCAAAGAACAAACGGAAACAAAAAGAAAGATGAGGGAAGATGCTGCAAAGTCAAGAGCTATTATCCAAAAGAGTATGAAAAAGTCTGCTGACAGACAAAGGATGATGAGCTTCTTTAACCTGTATGGATTCTCCAAAAGGAGACTTGGCCCTATGTCTCTATCCATAATGGATGAGCATATCAGGGTAATCAAGCAGAAGATCAAGAGTGGAGAGCTGATTGACTTATACTCTCCTCCAAGTCAAATCCCACCTGAAGTGGAGGTTAAGGTTGAACAACCTGAGACAACACAACCTGGACCTCCTGCTGAGCATCAACAAGCTTCATCTTCTGATCCACAGCAGGGTCACACTCCCTTTTCTTCTGAACTTGTGAGGGAGGAACACCCAACTGAGAAAGACAAGGATGATCAACAAGGTGCTGCAGACCAGTCTTCTTAGTTAAAGTATGTCACACCCCAACCTTGACGGCGGAAACGTCGAAGAGTGAGAGTTAAGATCGTTCATAGCCACATAACGCTATTAATAAACCAAATATAATTTAAACATAAGTTTCATTTGTCACATTACAATCATAAGTTTCAAAGAAAATAAAAGAAAAACATTGAATGTAACAATCCATTCTATTCTATTTATATATCTAGGTCCATTCCTAGATTTGCAAGCTTCAATGTGTAGATAATCAAACTTGGGCATTTCCTGAAACATGTTAAAAATAAAAGATCAACAATAATGTTGGTGAGCATTCCATAGTTTTTAATACATAAGTATATATAAAAGATGGCAATTCAAGTCATAAGTTAGTGAATATAGTGATTAGGGATGCTATGAACAATGCAACAATCAAACCTTGACAATGTTTTACAAGTCTCAAACGTTAAAAGTATATACGATCAGCTAAGTGTACTTGGATCAACCAAGCAGGCTTGTCTTACCCATAGATCTATGACTTCGCTGGGCTAGCAATAGTTAATGATTGTACATATAACGCCATAACATGGTAACCACATAAGTTCAACTAACCACAACTTAACATGATGAATTGCCATAAAGTTTAAAAGTCTCAAATAAGTTTACAAGTGCAAAGTATAAATTAACATGTTTCACCCCAAAGTGTGAAATAAAATAAAAAAGGGGGTATGGAATACTCACATGATCAAAAGTATTTATCGGTTGATTAATAAGAAAATAATCAAAAGCGTCGATTCAAAGTAGCCCTTTCACGGTGTACCTATAATATATATTTGTAAGATTTTTAAGTTTAATTATGTTAAGTTTAACGAGTTAACGGAGACTAGGGTTCTAAGTGGAATTTAGGGGTTGTCGTATAACTATGACAACACTTTTAATCATTAATATTAAAGAAAATCATTATATTTCATATAAAGTTTTACACAAAATTGTAACTCCTATAATAATTTTGTATATAACTCATAGATTAAATAAAGCCTAATAAACATTCTAAACGATAGTTTAGAAACTACGTTCGGAATAATCATATTTGTGAATAAAGGTGAAAATATAATTTTTATAAAACAAACTTAATATTATTACCATTTATATATATATATATATATATATATATATATATATATTTTTAAAATTTATATATAAAAAATATTTCTTTTTAGAGAAATAAATTTTCAGAAAATATTTAGAAACATTTAAAATTATCAACTTTTATAAAATGTTTTTTTTATAATTTTCAAAAATAATTACAATTATTGTGGAAGGCTAAAAAGCCTCAAAAAAATATTGCGGAGTGGCCCGGGGTTGAACCCGGGACCTCCAGATTTACAAAGAGACAGTTTACCATTAGGCTGGGTCGCCTAGGCCTGTCATATTCCCATTCCCTTATGTTTTAAAGTAACCCACCCGGAAACCCCAATTCCTAAGAACCCTAGATTTGATTAATCCCAAATTAACCCAAATTTTGATGTTCATAATGAAAGCAAACGTGGGGCTTTCGCTCCCCACATGATTTCGAGTATGTGGATGTAAGTAATTACCCGAACAATGATGGTTGGAGTATAAACCGAACGAAGAACAGACGCGACAAAGTGGGATTTGGTTGGTGCACCAAATGTCGATGATAACCAAATTAAGCTCGTGGGCTGCTTCGTGTGTCGTCCTTGATCGTAAACCCTTTATCAATTGAAGTTTAAAATGCTCAAAAGATCGTTTAAGATGTAGTTGCAGGTTCACGGCGAGAGGTCGACGGATTCGAAAGATTTTGTTTGTTTCAAGTACAATTGAGTGTTGTATTCGATCAATGATTGATAGGTAATCGTTTAGGTTAGTTTAATTGGTCTATTATGGTGCGTAAATGCTCGAACGGCTACATGCTTTATTGTATTTCGGTTATACAATCGTTTGGTATCGAAACCGATGTTTAAATGCAATTTATCCATGAATTGATGTTCGAAACATGTACAAGGACGGTTTGGGGTCGGTTTTAGATCAAGAACCGTCGGATTTCGATGGTTTTAGGGGTCGCCGGAGTCGCGGCCGGACTTTGGCCGGACTTCGACCGGAAAAACGAGGGGGAAAAAGAGGTGGGGGTTGGTTTTGGTAAATTACACATTTGGTCCCTGCGGTTTTATTCTTTTTATTTTATACCCCAACTTTATATTCAAAGTTTCTAAAATAGCAACTTAACCCCCTAACTTCAATTCTTTTAAGTTTTTAAACATTTCAAATATTAGTAAATCACTATTTTTATTGATATTAATATTATAGCTTATGTTTAATATTACTTTCATTATTATTATTATTATTATTATTATTATTATTATTATTATTATTATTATTATTATTATTATTATTATTATTATTATTATTATTATTATTATTATTATTATTATTATTATTTATTATTATAGACATTATTATTAGAGTTATTCTTATTATAATTATTATTTTCGATTTAATTGTTATGTTATTAAGTTTTATATTACATACTTAATGCCCAACAACAAATAAACATAACTAACACCCAAATTCATAAAGAGGCATAAATAGTCCTTATAAGCATAAACGATGTTAACTTTTAATTAACCAAAATTACAAGATGTCACAGTCTCCCCAACTTAAAAGAATTTCGTCCCGAAATTAAGAATAAAGCTAAGAGAACAAATGCGGGTATCTCTCCTTCATATGATCCTCACGCTCCCAAGTGAACTCAGCTCCACGTTTGTTTTCCCAACGGACTTTGACAATAGGTGTGGTAGTTGTTCGGGTCTTCTTCAGGGTTCGATCCATAATCTCAACAGGCTTCTCAACGAAATGCAGTGACTCATCAATTTGAATTTCCTCTAGTGGAACATGCAAATTCTCATCAGCCAAGCACTTCCTCAAGTTTGAGACATGGAAGACAGATGAACTCCGCTAAGTTCAGAAGGTAGCTCCAGTTTGTAAGCCACTTTCCCAATTCTTTTTAGAATCTTGAAAGGTCCTACAAAACGTGGGGCTAACTTACCCTTCTTCCCAAAACGTACAACACCCTTCCATGGAGAGACCTTAAGAAGAACCATATCGTCGACTTGAAACTCCAACGGTTTGCGTCTTTTATCGGCATAACTCTTTTGGCGGCTTCTAGCCACCTCAAGGTTATTTCGGATCTTGGAAACTTTGTCAGTCGTTTCTTGAATAAGTTCCGGCCAGTGATAAGATTTTCCCCAATGTCAGTCCAACATATCGGAGAACGACATTTACGACCATACAAAGCCTCGAATGGTGCCATCTTGATACTTGAGTGATAACTATTGTTATACGAAAATTCCGCGAGCGGTAAGTGCGTATCCCAATCACCACCAAAATCAAGGACACAAAGACGCAGTAGATCCTCGAGGGTTTGGATTGTTCGTTCGGTTTGACCATCGGTTTGAGGATGGTAAGCCGTACTTAAATCCAATTGAGTACCCAAAAGTTCTTGCATCGAAGACCAAAAGTGTGAAGTGAAACGAGCATCTCGATCGGAAATAATGTGTAAGGGCACGCCATGACGACTCACAATTTCGTCAATATAGATTCGAGCCAGCTTTGAAACCTTGTACGTATCTCGTATGGGTATGAAATGTGCTGTCTTGGTCAAACGGTCAACAATGACCCATATGCTATCATGACCACGAGGTGTACGGGGTAACTTGGTTATGAAATCCATGGATATATGCTCCCATTTCCACATAGGGATTTCAGGTTGCTCAAGTAAACCACTCGGTCGTTGATGCTCGGCTTTGACCCTTGCACACGTGAGACACTTAGAAACATAAGACGCGATATCTTTCTTCATTCCAGGACCAATATTGACCACGCAAGTCCATGTACATCTTATCAGAGCCAGGATGAATGGAATATCGGGTTTGATGAGCTTCGTTCATAATGAAGTGTCGAAGATTATCACGATTTGGGATCCAAAGTCGATTCAAGAAGTACCACATGCCATTCGGTTTTGTCTCCAGTTGTGACCGAACGTTAGACATCAAATCTTCATCCTTCCCTTCGTCGGTTAATGCCGCTTGTTGAGCCTCGCGAATGCATAACTCGAGGTCACTATCGATCCTTATGTTTTGGAGCATGATAGTAGCCTCGTTGACATCCACATGGATCTCGGTATCAAATTCTCCTAGCGTATCAAACCATTGCCTTCGATCTCGAATCTCTTGAAGCGAGACAGTCTTATTGTGAACCTTGCGACTTAGCGCGTCGGCTACAACATTCGCCTTGCCAGGATGGTAGCGAATGTCGCAGTCGTAGTCGCTAATTAGCTCGATCCATCGTCTTTGTCTCATGTTGAGATCCTTTTGGTTAAACACGTGTTGGAGACTCTTATGATCGGTGTAGACTATGCATTGCGTTCCATATAAATAGTGTCGCCAAATCTTCAATGCGAAAACCACAGCACCAAGTTCAAGATCATGAGTTGTGTAGTTCACCTCATGAACCTTCAATTGCCTCGACGCGTATGCTATAACTTTGCCTCGTTGCATGAGAACACAACCAAGACCTTGATTAGAGGCATCGCAATATACGGTAAAGTCGTCGTTTCCATCGGGAAGTGTGAGAATAGGAGCGTTACACAACTTGCGTTTCAATGTCTCGAAAGCCTCTTCTTGCTCGGGTCCCCATTCAAAGAGTCGATTCTTTTGGGTTAGCGCCGTTAATGGTTTAGCAATCTTCGAGAAATTTGCTATGAACCTACGGTAATATCCCGCTAAACCCAGAAAAGAACGAACCTCGGTTGGGGTTGTGGGAACGCACCAATTCTTCACGGCTTCAATTTTAGCAGGATCAACGTGAATTCCTTGGCTATTCACCACATGTCCTAAAAATTGAACTTCTTCCAACCAAAATTCACACTTGGAAAACTTGCGTACAATTGCTCCTTCTTCAAAAGTTCAAGAACTTGTCGCAAGTGTGTCTCGTGATCGACTTTCGTCTTGGAGTAGATAAGAATGTCATCAATGAACACGATTACGAACTTATCCAAATACGGTTTACATACTCGATTCATGAGATCCATGAACACGGCAGGCGCATTGGTCAAGCCAAAAGGCATAACCATGAACTCGTAGTGTCCATATCGAGTACGAAAAGCGGTCTTTGGAATGTCATCATCGTGAACACGTAGTTGATGATACCCAGAACGTAGATCGATCTTTGAGAATTGAGTTGCTCCTTGAAGTTGGTCGAAGAGATCATCGATTCGAGGAAGAGGGTATCGGTTTTTGATAGTAAGCTTGTGAGTTCCCGGTAGTCGATGCACATACGAAATGAACCATCCTTCTTCTTCACAAACAGTACAGGTGCACCCCACGGTGATGAACTAGGACGAATGAAACCCTTATCGGTCAACTCTTGCAATTGACTAGCTAATTCTTGCATTTCAGACGGTGCAAGACGATAAGGTGATTTAGCCACAGGGTTTGCGCCAGGAATTAAGTCAATCTTGAACTCAACTTCTCGCACGGGAGGTAACCCTTTAAGATCCTCGGGAAAAACCTCGGGAAAGTCTCGCACAACAGGAATGTCTTTCAACTCCTTACCTTTGGCTTTCGTATTAACTACATATGCCATGAAAGCCATGTAGTTTTTACTTAAGCACTTGCGGGCCTTAATGCAAGACATGAGTTTGAGTCTTTGGGATGATTTCTCCCCAAAGACCTTCAAGGTATCCCCAGTCGGTAAAGGAATTCGGATACACTTCTCGAAACATAGAATTTCCGCACGATGTTTGGCCAACCAATCCATACCAATGATAACATCAAAGCTTCCCAATTGCATAGGAATAAGGTCGACGAAGAACTCGTGTTCGTTAAGGCTTAAAGTGCAGTCACGTATTACGACGTCCACGACAATAGATTTTCCATCGGCGATTTCGACAGTGAAAGATCTTTCTAGATTGACGCGCGGTTTAGAAAGTAAAGACTCGAATTCCAGGGACACGAAACTCCTATCGGCACCCGAATCAAACAATACAGATGCATAATATTTATTTACAAGATACATACCTGTTTGGTAACAACCTATTATTGGTATGATGAACATAGATAGGAAATTTCACAAGACAAGAAAGGACTAAAAGAAATTCAACGGCGTACCATTCACCACGTCGTTGTTGGCTTGTGCTTGATTGGCGTTGATGTTGAAAGCCCTTCCACGAGCCGGTGGCACATTTCCCGCATTGCGAGGACATTGAGGGCGAATATGGCCAGCCTCGCCACAGTTGTAGCAGGTTCGGTTGGTAAGCATGGCAGTGTTGTTTGGCGCACGAAGACAAGTAGCCACCAAATGTCCATACTTTCCACACAGAGAGCAGACTCGGCATGGAATGTTGCTTGCATGATGGTACTTGCACGTGTTACACATAGGATGTGGACCAGCATAAACCTTAGCCATGGGAACTTGATTCGCAACCACCATTTGTTTTTGAGGAGCATTAGGAGCGGTCACGGCGTAGTTGCGTGTCGGGATGAACTTACGCTTTTTGTTTTGGCGAAGATGACTCGGCCCTTACCTCCTTTGTTGCCTCGGGTATCACCTTCGCAACAGACTTGGAACCCTTTGCCGACATAGTACCAGCTCTTATATGATTCTCGGTGAGCTGTGCAGTAATGGTAATTGCTTCCTCCAAAGTTGTGGGCCTACTACCCACCACGGCATCTTGAATTTGAGGTGGCACCCCCTTGATAAATTTCTCGATGTTACGGGGCACGGTGTCCACCATGTGTGGTAGGAGCATACTCAACTCATGATGCCGGGTGGAATAAGCCAAGTGATTCCCACCATCCTGTTTGAGGTTCCAGAATTCCTCCTCTAGCTTTTGCAACTCGCTCCTCGGACAAAACTTTTGGATCATGATCTCCTTGAATTCCTCCCAAGGTAAGGCCAAAGCAATCTCGGTTCCACAGTTTCTTTTTTCACTATTCCACCATGTGAGTGCTCGTTGTTGAAGAACACTTGTGGCATAGCGAACCTTGAACTCGTTGGGGCACTCACTAACAATGAACGTGTTCTCCATACTTTCAAACCACTCGAGAAGTCCAGTGGCTCCTTCTTTTCCACTAAAACTAGTGGGCTTGCACGAGTTGAAGTGTTTAAAGGTGCAGGTACGGTTGTTCCCTTGTTGATTGTTCCCATTTTGATTGTTGCTATTGTCTCCATTAGCACCACTATTGTTCCCATTGGTGTTGTTGTTGTTGCTATTAGCCATTAGTGTGCTATTGAGTTCAGCAACCATAGTCGGGAGAACGACAGCCATTTGTCGGGCAATCATGGCAGCCAGCTTACGGTCGGAACTTCCACGCTTTCCATGGTGACGAGACATGCTGGATATACAAAAATGAGTTAGTTATAGGAGCGGGGATGACAACGGATAGTAGTTTAACAAAGATAAGCTAAGGGTTATAAGGTACACGGGATGTTTCCATTTGGTAACGCATTACCATTTGAAAACGTTGACACGTCAAGGTGAATTGACCCATTTACCTTAGAAACTTGTGTATGTTGACCATAGTTTATCACTCATCCCAGAAATCCCCAGGTAAGCATAACTAGTCCCGTAGGATTTATGCGATATGCTTGCCTTAGCCCGAGGGCTTTTTGCCAGGAAAACCAGGATACAGGTGTCTATGTGTCACACAATATTTCTTAGGTTCATAGAATCAAAACCTTGATGAGATTTATATGGATTTGACATAACGTCTAAAGATCCAAGTCATAACATAAGCATAAGATTCCACGTGTCGACGAGAATAAGATTAAGAGAGTTCATGTTCGGGGAGAGTCAAAGAGTCAAAGTTAAGTTTAGGGAGACAAGTAACAATGTTTAGGCAATCCTATGCTAAGGCATCATATTGCACATAAGAGGCATAGCATTATGTAGCATGAAAATTATATAATTTACAAGATAGAATTATAATGTTATAAGGTTCATGCATACTATAGCCTAGGTCACCATTTCTAATAACCTAGATCCCTATAGTTATGGGCTCTGATACCAATCTGTCACACCCCAACCTTGACGGCGGAAACGTCGAGGAGTGAGAGTTAAGATCGTTCATAGCCACATAACGCTATTAATAAACCAAATATAATTTAAACATAAGTTTCATTTGTCACATTACAATCATAAGTTTCAAAGAAAATAAAAGCAAAACATAGAATGTAACAATCCATTCTATTCTATTTATTTATCTAGGTCCATTCCTAGATTTGCAAGCTTCAATGTGTAGATAATCAAACTTGGGCATTTCCTGAAACATGTTAAAAATAAAAGATCAACAATAATGTTGGTGAGCATTCCATAGTTTTTAATACATAAGTATATATAAAAGATGGCAATTCAAGTCATAAGTTAGTGAATATAGTGATTAGGGATGCTATGAACAATGCAACATCAAACCTTGACAATGTTTTACAAGTCTCAAACGTTAAAAGTATACACGATCAGCTAAGTGTACTTGGATCAACCAAGCAGGCTTGTCTTACCCATAGATCTATGACTTCGCTGGGCTAGCAATAGTTAATGATTGTACATATAACGCCATAACATGGTAACCACATAAGTTCAACTAACCACAACTTAACATGATGAATTGCCATAAAGTTTAAAAGTCTCAAATAAGTTTACAAGTGCAAAGTATAAATTAACATGTTTCACCCCAAAGTGTGAAATAAAATAAAAAAGGGGGTATGGAATACTCACATGATCAAAAGTATTTATCGGTTGATTAATAAGAAAATAATCAAAAGCGTCGATTCAAAGTAGCCCTTTCACGGTGTACCTATAATATATATTTGTAAGATTTTTAAGTTTAATTATGTTAAGTTTAACGAGTTAACGGAGACTAGGGTTCTAAGTGGAATTTAGGGGTTGTCGTATAACTATGACAACACTTTTAATCATTAATATTAAAGAAAATCATTATATTTCATATAAAGTTTTACACAAAATTGTAACTCCTATAATAATTTTGTATATAACTCATAGATTAAATAAAGCCTAATAACACATTCTAAACGATAGTTTAGAAACTACGTTCGGAATAATCATATTTGTGAATCAAGGTGAAAATATAATTTTTATAAAACAAACTTAATATTATTACCATTTATATATATATATATATATATTTTTAAAATATATATATAAAAAATATTTCTTTTTAGAGAAATAAATTTTCAGAAAATATTTAGAAACATTTAAAATTATCAGCTTTTATAAAATGTTTTTTTATAATTTTCAAAAATAATTACAATTATTGTGGAAGGCTAAAAAGCCTCAAAAAAATATTGCGGAGTGGCCCGGGGTCGAACCCGGGACCTCCAGATTTACAAAGAGACAGTTTACCATTAGGCTGGGTCGCCTAGGCCTGTCATATTCCCATTCCCTTATGTTTTAAAGTAACCCACCCGGAAACCCCAATTCCTAAGAACCCTAGATTTGATTAATCCCAAATTAACCCAAATTTTGATGTTGATAATGAAAGCAAACGTGGGGCTTTCGCTCCCCACATGATTTCGAGTATGTGGATGTAAGTAATTACCCGAACAATGATGGTTGGAGTATAAACCGAACGAAGAACAGACGCGACAAAGTGGGATTTGGTTGGTGCACCAAATGTCGATGATAACCAAATTAAGCTCGTGGGCTGCTTCGTGTGTCGTCCTTGATCGTAAACCCTTTATCAATTGAAGTTTAAAATGCTCAAAAGATCGTTTAAGATGTAGTTGCAGGTTCACGGCGAGAGGTCGACGGATTCGAAAGATTTTGTTTGTTTCAAGTACAATTGAGTGTTGTATTCGATCAATGATTGATAGGTAATCGTTTAGGTTAGTTTAATTGGTCTATTATGGTGCGTAAATGCTCGAACGGCTACATGCTTTATTGTATTTCGGTTATACAATCGTTTGGTATCGAAACCGATGTTTAAATGCAATTTATCCATGAATTGATGTTCGAAACATGTACAAGGACGGTTTGGGGTCGGTTTTAGATCAAGAACCGTCGGATTTTGATGGTTTTAGGGGTCGCCGGAGTCGCGGCCGGACTTTGGCCGGACTTCGACCGGAAAAACGAGGGGGAAAAAGAGGTGGGGGGTTGGTTTTGGTAAATTACACATTTGGTCCCTGCGGTTTTATTCTTTTTATTTTATACCCCAACTTTATATTCAAAGTTTCTAAAATAGCAACTTAACCCCCTAACTTCAATTCTTTTAAGTTTTTAAACATTTCAAATATTAGTAAATCACTATTTTTATTGATATTAATATTATAGCTTATGTTTAATATTACTTTCATTATTATTATTATTATTATTATTATTATTATTATTATTATTATTATTATTTATTATAGACATTATTATTAGAGTTATTCTTATTATAATTATTATTTTCGATTTAATTGTTATGTTATTAAGTTTTATATTACATACTTAATGCCCAACAACAAATAAACATAACTAACACCCAAATTCATAAAGAGGCATAAATAGTCCTTATAAGCATAAACGATGTTAACTTTTAATTAACCAAAATTACAAGATGTCACAAAGTATTTTAAGAGGAAGAAGAGAATGGCTTCTAAACCAAAGTCTAAGAAGAAGAAGCCTGAATTATCCACCTCTACACCTCAGGCTGGGTCAGTTCAACCTGAGGAAGTGCATGAAGATGCAGTCCAATCAACTCCAATTCAAGTTGCTCCTCTTGCAGCTGAGACACCCATCTTATCTTGGACCTTCACTACTAATCCGGAGAGATGGCATGTGATCAGAGATCAAGGTGTTGAGAATGTCTATAAATGGCAAGACATAATCAACTTACCTATGCATGATCTCTTTGAGATGAGAAGATATTATGAGAGTCTGAATGATCCTGACCATCTAATGAAGAAGGGTATGGTCATCATTGTGCTGAAGACTACAAAAATCTGAAGATCTTCTAAATGTTTTGGTAGCATCCGCCTAGGGTATGGTCATCATTGTGCTGAAGACTACAAACATCCAAAGTCTCTCTGCAAGGATGCACTAAAGAACAGAAGTAGAAATGCTTCGGAAGTTTTACACCATGCTCTAGAAATATTCTAAGTGTAAAATCTTCCGAAGCCAAGGCCAATATCTTTCGAAGCCAAAAGTGAAGTCTTCCGAAGCTTCAAAGACAAAGTCTTCCCAAGCCAAAGAGTGAAGACAGATTTCTTCCGAAGACTTTTAGAGATATGCCTTTATCTGATGTACTTTACCATAAAACTAGACCACCTTTCTGCTGCAACTCTGTAAAGTCACCAACTTACATTAGTTGGTGAAAGGTCCATGCTTTTGGTAACTGTACATTGAGGTCTTGGGTCCATGCATTCTACTTTATGTACTTTTATCCTTTTTGTAATATATTAGGATGTAAGTTATGGCATGTCATAGTCACAAGTCAAAAGACAGATATGCCTTTTGTCTCTACATTTGATTTTGTAGTTGTCTAGTCAATTGTATCTAGCTGCCTTTCAAAGGATGGCCGGCTGTAGGATGTAGTATAAAGTATCTCAAGTACTTGTAACTTTCCATCGATGCTTTGTAACTTGTAATAGAACTTGAGAAGCAATATACAGCATTCTTGAAAACCAAATACTTGTGTTGTTTGCAATTTTGTTCTGTCTCACTTTTACTTGTGTTCTTAGCATCTTTCATTAACAAGTTAACCAGTTCCCTGTTTGATCTGTTAAGTGTTCTAAGCAACTCTCCTCATTGTGTTGTTGTGTTGTAAGTGCATACCCTTCACCGGTCCTGTACTAGGGCTTATAATGAATCAGGCAAATGGAACTAAACTAACTAAGGCAAACTATCTAACAAAAATAAAATAAAGTTTGAACAAAAATACATTAACAAGATATATAAAGATAGTCACAAATTTAGTTTGTCTTTCAAACTACTGTGTGTCCCCGGCAACGGCGCCAAAAACTTGATGCGATGTGGATACTATATATTTTGATAGAGATTTTTTGTACAGATTTAGTTTTAATTGGTTATTACAACTACTAAACCACACACACAAAAGGCAAGTGTACCTGTCGTGTCCGTGGACACACTTAGCCTACTCAACAAACTTGATGTTTGACTATTAGATTTGGTTTTTGTTAAAGATAATGATAAGTTGCATTGGAAAGATTTTTAGGGTTTAAAAACAATAATAAAAATAAAGTAAACTAAGATTGAAGCGTTTGGATTTATAACCAGGAAATAAAGGTTATCATCCTACTTAGACTCCACTTATGTAACTGTGATGAATTGGTGGTGTGTTTTAAAGATATTGATTAATGTAATTATGTTAATGTTTATAAAGATGAGCTGGCGTGATTTCTTGTCTATCCTGCTCCGTAGTGACTAGGATCACGTCAGGTTGAGTTTTACTGCTTAGATCAAAGCCTTAGTAATGTAGGTAAATCTTTTGCGACCTATTTGACATACGATTTCTAAAAACATAACTAAATATTAAAAAGAGTTGATCAGGTTCCTTCCTAACATACATTAATTTTAGAAAACCGTAACAATTACTGAAGATTTCTCAAACTAATAAAAGGGAACCCGCAAATGATCAAAAAGTTAAAGTGATATGATTTCTAATAACTATTTCTTGTTCACTAGCCATGGATTTATTATGAAGACCGGTTTTGCGAATGAAAGTTGATCATACATTTTTCAACCGTGTATGACAATCACAATCACAAACACATCAATTTATAACTTCCCGTTCAAATGTGGATGCTACCCATCAATAGTTTTCCCAAGACCACCATATCATTAACATAATATATATCTCACCATTAGTTCATCACAAATTACATAAGTTTCATCCTATCAGGATGATAAAAAGAGTTTAGCTCATAATGAGCTTGAACATAACAGCAGATAAAAAAGAAGATAGATATGAAATCATCGGTGAAATGGAACAATCAAACTGATAATCCACAATGGGTGACGTTTAGACGATCCCGAGCTTCTTCCAAGTATTGAATGCACCTCCCGAGCCTCCAAATGATCTTGAAGACTTGATTCCCGAGAGAATTGTATAGAGTAACTCTCCCACCAAAGCTTGCCAAAAATAGTGAACTTAGGCTTCTATTTATAGGCTTTCTAGATTGTTTAAGCACGACCCCGTGCCTAAAAGGCACGGCCCCGTGCTAGTACAATGCTTACGAAAGTTTGTCGGCTCGTACATGCAGGTTGTGTCGGGCATGGCCCCGTGCTTGATGGGGCACAACCCCGTGTTGAAGGTGGGGCACGACCCCGTGCTAGATGGGCATGACCCCGTGTTTACTTTTAGGGGACAGTACTTTTTGTCCAGTCAGATGTCCAAACATGGGGGTGTGTTAATTTAGCACGGGGGTGTGTTTCTGGCAAGGCATAGGGGCATGCTTAATGAGGCACGGCCCCATGCTTGGACTCCAAAGCTCGGATCACTTTAATTTCTTGTCAAATATGCTTCTTTTGTCCATCTTGCCCTTTTAAACACATGAAAACACAATTTAACATTTTTAAGTACATATTCATCATTTTAAGGGAGATATTAAGGAATAATTTGTGCTTTTGATAGGATTTTTATGTATAATTTGGAGCATATCAGAGACATTGGGCCAAGTCTCCTTCCGAAGAATCCATATAGCTTCAAGAAGCTCATGATCCTTTGCCTATCAACAAACTTCTTTTGACTCTTCTGGATGATGGCTCTTGACTTGGTTGCTTCTTCCCTCATCTTCCTCTTTATAGCCTTTTGTTCTTTGAGTACTTGAAATTCAAGTTGTTTGAGATACTCAAACTCAATATACTCAAAGGACAAGGGAAGAAGTGTAGCTGTCTGGTAGAGACCTGTGGCACTCAGGTAGTTGATCATGTTTTGCCTTGCAGTTTCTTTATCTACCTGAGGTTTATGTGTTACCACAGTCTCTTGCACAGGGCTTTCTTGAACTGGACAGAGAATAGGAGCATGCTTATATAGTCATTTCTGTCTTCTTTCTTCTTTGATTTGGATGAGCAACCTTATATCCTCTACTCCCTTCCTCTCTCTCTAGACATTTCCATGTCTGCCAGTTCATTTAGTTCCTCTAAGGGGAGAGAAATGATTTCATCATTATCATAGTTCCCGATCTATAAGTAAGTAATCCTAACTGCCCTTAACTCATCATTTTAAGTATTTGGTCTGGGGGCAACCCTTATTATAGCTTCCATGAAGCCTGAAGACCTAACAGTGGAACTTTCTGTTGGACCAAAAGAACCAATGAGCCGGATCAGAAAAACCTTTAAGTCCCACAGACGTCACAACAACTACTGAAGTCCACAACAGCTGAAGACAACAACTGATTACAAAGTCTGAAGACAAGTGCTGAAGACAAAGTCTGAAGACACAAGTGCTGAAGACAAAGTCTGAAGACAAGTGCTGAAGACAAAGTATCAGACGTTGTCACAACAGCTGAAGAGGACTTCTTCAGTAGTTGTGATGGTTTGCTTTCAGTAGTTTTATATTTTCTCTTTTCAGTAGTTTTGTAAAACGACTGAAGAGTTTGTTCTTCATCGTTGTAGCATCAGTAGTTTATTTTCAGTTGTTTCATGTTCTATACTTAGCACTCTGACATGTTCTCAGTAGTTGTGAACATTTCAGTAGTTTATTAAGAATTAGTTATTTTTGTACTAGATCTGCTAGTAATCACCATCCCGTGATTACAGCAGTGATTGCACTCTATATAAGGAGTGCCAACCTTATTGTAACTGTGAATGATTTACAATAATATTGGGCATTATTGAAACATTCCTAATCACAGAAAAATTTTCTCTCGCATTTGTTTACAAGTAACAAACTCTTGCTATAATTTGACTAATTCTTCTCTTGATTCCGCTGCATTACACTCTAATACTTCAAACTTGTGATCGTTGATCCTGTCAAATGGTATCAGAGCTGGTTAATCATTGATCGATCTAATAATTGATCATTGAAACTGCTCTTCAAGATCCAAGTTTGAGTGAATTAGTATCCTTTTGCAAGAAACTGTTATAGAGATTGAATTTTCTGTGCTTTTAATCATTCATCCTGAGACTTATTCTTGGTTTTCATTGAGTTGTTGTGGTGTGTCTTAATTTTTGCTTGAATAAAATTGTTTTTGGTTTCAAAATGACTACTCCTTCCAATGATCCTCACAATACTGGTTCCTCAACCAAGCCTCCAATGCTGGTTAGGAATGAGTATAACATATGGCAACGTCGTATGCTCCATCACCTGTCTGTTAACAGCTCAGGTTGTTGGACATCAGTGGTACATGGTCCACACAAGCCTATGGTGAATAACCCGGAAACCAATCAAATGGTTCCGAAGAGGAAGGATCAATACTCAGATGAGGATAAGAAATTATTTGAGATAGATGCAAAAGCTCATGGAATTCTAGCCATGGCGCTACCAATGAAATTTATTCTGGGTTAATGCATTATGAATCTGCCCATGACCTCTGGAATGCCTTGAAAGAACAATTTGGAGGAACAGATGAGGTCTTGGCAAATAATAGAGAGATCCTTGCCCAACAATATGAGACATTCTCTCATAGGAAGGGTGAGACACTGACTCAACAGTTTGAGCGGTTCTCTTGTTTGATCTCTGAATTGAAAATGGTCAAACATGAGTATACTAATGTTCAGATGAATAACAGATTTCTCAGATCACTGCCTGAGAGATGGGATACATATACCATTGTCCTACGCTCCAGTGCAAATTTGGACAAACTATCTCTCACCCAACTTCATGGGAAATTGCTCACATTTGAGAGAGAGATAGAACAAAAGAGAAAACTGTCTTCATCTGGTAAGCTCACTGAGGACTTTGTACCAGGCAATACTGCTCTGGTTAGTCATGAGTCAGAATATGCTTCATCTGAATGCCAGTATGATGAGCATATTGATTTCTCTTCAAATATTTCTGATTCAGCATTTGTGAGTGTTGATAGTCAATTTTCTGGGTGTAATAATGACAATCTATGCTTCATCATGGATGATCTCAAGGGGATTGCTGATGATGACTTAGAAGAGATGGATATTTTGAGCCAAATGGCCTTGATAAATATCAGATCTCAGAAGTTCTACAAAAGAACTGGAAGAAAGTTCCCAGGACTCTCTGGCAAAACCAAAGTTGGTTTTGACAAGAGTAAGTTGAGGTGTCACAGATGCCAAAGGCTTGGACACTTTGCTAGAGAATGTAGATCATCTGGATCTAATTCCTCTGCACCTTTTGTGACTTTTCCTAGCAATAGTCAACAAAACAAAGGGCAACATCCTGTCAATTCTAGTCATCAGTCTCAACTACAATCTCCTGCATATTTTGTTCCTCAGGGTCAAATGCCTTACCCTTACCCGTGTTATTACATGCCACAAACCAGTCAAGTTCAAGCTCCTATGGTACCACAACCTCATGCACTTCCAGAACCTCAACCATCTCATCAACCCCCTCAACCTCAACAACATAGCTTCTTCACCCCAGAAGTTGTTGATTGGAGCAGCTTGCCAGATGACATGTCTGGTCATGAACAACTGTTCACAAGTGCTGATCAACATGGTGGTGATAGTCCTTTTGGAAATCTGGCACTTATGGCTCTGGAATCAACTGAGGGTTCCTGCTCAACTGCATCATCTTCACAGGTAACTCAGGTATCTTCAGAGGCCAAAGCCAAGTTATGTTCTGAATCTTGCATTGCTGCCTTTGTCTCTATTAGAGAGGCAAATGTAGCATTAATAAATGAAAAACTTGAGTTTGAGAAAACAATTTCCAAAAGACAAGCTGAGTATGAGTCTGCTCTTAATAGTAAAAATGATGAGATTTATAAGCTTAAATGCCAATTAAATGATGAAAAGGCTAAGCTAGAGGTTATTCTGGAGGACCAGAAAAGTCTTAAAGAAACCCTTGCAGTCACCCAAGTAGAGTGTGATCGATGGGTGAAATCATGCAAAGGTTTTGAGATGCTTCTTAGTAAGCAATCAGCTTCCAATGTGAAGTTTGGCATTGGTTATAATCACACTGCTCCTCCTACAGATTTTGCTCCAAGAGTAGAGGTGAAATCTGATGGAGAAAGCAATAACCAATCCACCTCATCATGTGATTCACTTTCTGATAAAGCATCATCAAAAGTTGAAGTCAGCAATAAGCCCTCTCAGAACCTATCAGCTAATGTTGATAGTTCAATTGCTGACACTCACATGATCAAAGAGTTGGTCAACTCAGGAGTTATTTCTGAAAGTCCTGAAAGGACTGGAGAGCAAGATTTAACTCCTGAAGTTCAAGCTCCAACTACTGACAGCACTGAAAAGAAGAAAACTGTCAGTAGAAAGAGTTTGAAGACTACTAAAGAGGAAGCCAAGAAAGCAAATAGTGCTTCCAAAGTACTGAAGAGCAAGTCTTCAGTAGTTTCATCCTCTTTAGTTGATGATCAACATAAGATGAAAAAGAAACCATGTGAAGTATGTGGTTTGTTTAATCATCTCACTGATGATTGTTGGTACAAAAGAGGATCCAAACTCAAACATAAAGATGAAATTAAAGAGAAAATGGTTAAAATGAAAAATGAGTTTAAAGCCACATTTGTACCAGCAACATCAAATCCTGTAATCCTTAAGTCCAAAAAGAAATCCAAAAAGGAAGGGGTTAAACAGGTAACAGCTGAGGTTGCTCAAAAGAAGAAGGTGCAACATAAGAACTTATCAAACTCCAGTGCTAATGTGTCTGAAGAGCTGAAAGCTTTATCACAAAATCAGACACAGCTGGTTATGATGGTTCAACATCTATTGGGAAGAGTCAACCAATTAGATGTTCCTATGTTGAATCCACAGAAAAGGAGGTCCAAGCCAAAGGATTCCTCTTTTCCACCATCTTCTTCCTCTCAAGCTGTTATTTCTAGCAAACTTGTTAGTCCACCATCTGTTGATGTGAATAGGCCCAAAACCAAAAAGGTTTGGGTCTCAAAATCTAACTAATTTGCTTTGTTCTGCAGGGTTCTTCAACATGCCACAGAGGCATCTGGTATGTAGACAGTGGAGGATCCATGCATATGACAGGAAACAGATCACTTCTTAATGACTACTCTCAAGGAAGGAAGGGATTTGTATCTTTTGGCAATGATGCAAAGGGTTACATCATCGGCAAAGGCTTTGTTTCCAATGGGGAAATAAAGTTTGATGATGTTAACCATGTGGAAAATCTCAAGTACAACCTCTTGAGTGTCAGTCAAATGTGTGACAAAGGCCATGTTGCTCTTTTCACAAGTCAGAACTGCCGGATTCTGTCATCCAAAGTTCTGAGTTTGATTGACAAGGTGTTGGATAAACACACTCTCCTTAAGGCCAACAGGACAGGAAGAGTGTATGCCTTAGATCTTTCTAAGAAAATAGATCTCAAAGGCCATCCTTGCCTATTTTCCAAGGCTTCCCCTCAAGAATCTACACTATGGCATAGAAGGCTGGGTCATGTTAATCTCAAAAACATAAATCAGCTGATTAACCATGGTTTAGTAAGGGGATTGCCTATGAAGGAGTTTAAATGTGAAGATGACTGCACTGCTTGTCTAAAAGGAAAACAGCACAAAGTTTCATTTCCTTCCATAGAAGAACCTAAGTCCACAGCCTGCTTACAGCTTCTTCACATGGATCTCTTTGGTCCTGTGAGAGTGATGAGTATGGCTAAGAAGAAATACTGTCTAGTAATTGTGGATGATTACTCCAGATTTGTATGGACTTTCTTTTTGCATTCAAAGGATGAAGCACCTCAGAAGATTATCAACTTTGTGTTGTATGTTGAGAAGCAGTATTCCCTCTCAGTCAAGTGTATTAGAAGTGATAATGGAACTGAATTTAGAAACAATACACTTGATGAGTTCTACCTCTCAAAGGGAATCAAGAGGCATTTTAGCATTCCAAGAACTCCTGAACAAAATGGAGTAGTGGAGAGAAAGAACAGGACCCTTATTGAAGCTGCAAGGTCCATGTTGGCTGACTCTGGATTGCCAATGACTTTTTGGGCTGAAGCTATCAATACTGCTTGTTATGTACAAAATAGAGCTCTAGTGAATAAGAGGTTGATGAAAACTCCATATGAAGTTCTTCATCATTTGGCCCCTCTAATTTCATTCTTTAGAGCTTTTGGATGTCCTTGTTTCATTCTCAACACAAGGGATCAACTCCAGAAATTTGATTCTAAGGTGGATGCAGGATATTTTGTTGGTTATTCATCAACTTGCAAAGCATACAGAGTCTTCAACTGTAGAACAAAGATGGTTGAAGAGACTCTACATGTTAAGTTTAATGAATCTCCAAAGGACAAGATTCCACAAAATCCTGTGGAGATATTTGATTTGGACATACTACAATATGCTCCTCATCAAACTCCTGCTGTTGCTCATGTCAACAGTTCTCCACCTGGTGGTACTGCTGGTGCTGATGATGATGATAGTAGTACTCACCTCTTCAGATTTACTGATCAACTGCCTGATTCAGCTAGACCTGATGTTCCTGCAGCTACAGCAGCACAATCCACAACAAATGCTGATGAGATTTCTACAACTTCAACTTCCTTTGAACTACCATCAACTGATTGGTTTCAAGGAAATTCTTCACCATCACCATCTGTTGCTGCTGAGCCTGCTACAAACACTTGCACTGATCTCATTGTGTATCAAGATCTGAAGAATCACCCTATGTCTCAAATCATTGGTGATATCACTGCTGGAGTATCAACAAGAAGTCAATTGTCAAATTTCTGCTTCTATGCTCTCTTCATTAGTCAGCAAGAGCCAAAGAATTATCACATTGCATTAAAGACAATGGATGGGTTGATGCCATGCAGCTTGAGCTTCTTCAGTTCAAGAAACAACAAGTGTGGGAACTTGTTCCTCTACCTCCAGGTAAGTGTGCAATAGGCACTAAATGGGTGTTTAGGAATAAGACTGATGAAAATGGGCTTATTGTTAAGAACAAGGCCAGACTGGTGGTTCAGGGGTTTGCACAAGAAGAAGGTATTGATTATGATGAAACCTTTGCTCCTGTAGCCAGACTGGAAGCAATTCGATTGTTTTTAGCCTATGCTGCTTATCAAAATCTTAAAGTTTTTCAAATGGATGTCAAAAGTGCTTTTCTGTATGGGAAAATTAAAGAAGAGGTTTATGTATGTCAACCACCAGGTTTTGAGGACAACAAACATCCTAATTGGGTGTATAAGCTTGATAAGGCTCTTTATGGGTTGAAACAAGCTCCTAGGGCCTGGTATGAGACATTATCAAACTTTCTTCTTGAAAATAATTTTACTAGAGGCACCATAGATAAAACTTTGTTCATTAAGAAAGCAGGGCAGCATAATCTACTTGTTCAAATTTATGTAGATGATATTATTTTTGCATCCTCTGATCCACAGTTGTGTGATGACTTTACAAAGCTGATGCAACAAAAGTTTGAAATGAGTGCAATGGGGGAATTACAATTCTTTCTGGGTTTGCAAATCAAACAAAAGGCTGATGGAATTTTCATTCATCAGTCCAAATATACAAAAAATCTTTTGAAAAATTTGATTTGCAAAATTGTAAACCCTGTTCTACTCCCATGTGCAACACCACACAACTGGATACAGATCAGAAAGGTAAAGTGGTTGATGAAACACTTTACAGATGTATGATTGGGTCCTTGATGTACCTAACAGCTTCTAGACCAGATATTATGTTTGCTACATGTGTTTGTGCTAGATTTCAGGCTGCACCTAAGGAGTCTCATTTGATTGCAGTCAAGAGGATCTTTAGATATTTGCAAGGCACTCCATCTCTAGGTTTATGGTATTCTACTAGACATTCTGGTAAATTAGTTGCTTTTTCTGACAGTGACTATGCAGGGTGTAAGTTGACCAGGAAATCAACTTCTGGTGGATGCCAATTCCTAGGCAACTGTTTGATTTCTTGGCAGAGTAAGAAACAAACCTCAGTTGCTACATCAACTGCTGAAGCCGAGTACATTGCTGCTGCAAGTTGTACATCTCAGGTATTATGGCTTCAAAACCAATTATTGGATTATGGCATAACTGAGACTAAGACTCCATTTTAATGGACAGTTCTTCAGCTCTTTGTATTGTCAAGAATCCTGTCCAGCACTCTAGGACTAAACATATTGAAATCAGACATCACTTTATTAGAGATTGTTTTGAAAAAGGTCTGATTGATCCAAAATTTGTTCCTAGTGCTGATGAGCTTGCAGACATTTTTACTAAGCCTTTGGATAGTTCAACTTTCCACAACCTGGTGTTAAGGCTTGGTATGCTGCAGCTAGAATAAGTGACAACTACCGATAATCTCAGTAATAAATACTGATGATCATTGGTAACCATGTCATATATAAGTACTTCATTTGTTAAAACAGCTGATGTAGTTATAACAGCTGATGAAATCACAACAGCTGATGTAACTACAACTGCTGATGTCAGAAATGCAGATAAGTACTGATGACCAATGAAACAAACTCGGATTTAAATGTGGAGGTCAGACTGAAACAGCTGAAAAGCTAAGAATTGACGACAACAGCTGATGAGTAATTTCTCTTCAGTTGTTTTTACAACTGCTGTTTCTAAACAACTGAAGCCACAGCTATGTCTTCAGTAGTTTACAACTACTGAAGACTACCACTAAGTCTTCAGCTGTTTACACCAACTGATGACAAAACCACTGTCTTCAGTAGTTACATAACTACTGATGACAAACACCATGTCCTCAGTTGTTTCACCACCTGAAGTCGGAATTGTCCTCAGTAGTTTTATAACTACTGAAGACTAAATCAAAGACTTCAGCTGTTTCAATGTCTGACGGTTAAAACCAAGTCTTCAGTTGTTTTATAACAACTGATGATCACACCAATACGGTCAGTCATTTCAACCTCTAAAAGTTAATGCCACGTCATCACCAGTTTCACCAAATGATGACTCACCAAAACCTTCAGTCGGTTCATAACCCTACCCTATAAATCCCTTATCTCACCAGAGTTTTTCTCACCTTTACTCTCAAACCTAACGTTCAAAAACTCTGTACCCTCTCTTCATCCATGGCGACCATGCAACTAAAACCTCGACACAACTGTGTCGCTCACCTTACTAAATCACCATTCTGGACCAAGTTTCACAACGCCATTGATTTAATGGTCCAGTCACCTTACCAAACAGCCTTTCTGATAAACCCCACCATATATGCCGAATCCCTTAGCCAATTCTGGACAAACGTCACTCTTGTCTCTGAGGAGAATGACACAGAGTCACTTCATTCGTTTGTCCATAGCCAAAAGGTGGTCATCAATCCAGAGATTCTTCGCCAAACCCTCAATCTGGATGATGCCACTTTCCCGACTAGCTATCCAAAGGGCACCACTGATCTATCATTTGCCCACCATGGATACGAAGGCAACCTGAGTGCCTCTACCATATTGAAGAAACATTTCCAGGATGCTGAACGGCTTATCTTTCATATGGTAAATGTCTGCCTGGCTCCAAAGACTTCATCATGGGATCAAATGTCCACAAGGTGGCAACAGGTATTGTACTCTATCCTTGAGCAACAACCTTTAAATTTTTCTGAAATATTATTCTTAGAGCTCAAGGATATGGCCCAAAAACAACTTTCTAACCGTTGGATATTATATCCTCGGTTTATAATGGCCATAATTGAAAACCAGCTTCAAGCTGAGGGACTTGTTGGCCTGGGAGTCCCTGCTATGGCTGTATTGCCTGAAGTATACTCCCGGCACAACTCTGACCAATCACTCAAAATGGCTGCCAAGCTGCGCAAACCCACGCAGCTGGAACCCACAGCCACCACCACAAAATCCAAAGTCCCCACCAAACCAAAAACAAAACGAACCAAAACAGCTATTCAGGAAGATGAGTCCCCTGAAGATGCTCCTGTACCACCAAGACAGGATATACTTACTGGTGTAAACCCCCCAGTAGTATCAGAGACTCACCCAGCCACAGCCGCTCAGGATTCCTCTCAAAAGGAACCTGAAGCAACCAAAGAAGGGGTACCCACAAATCTGGAATCTTCCTCATTTGAGGAGATTGCCATTGAAACTCACCATTCTCCCCAGGTGCATAATACCCTATCTCCCAATGAAAATGCCCCCCAAAGCCCAACACTTATAATTGCAAATGTGCTGACTCAGCTGCATGCCTCTCCTCCTCCCCGACAACTACCTAAAGGGAAAACCACAGATATTGAGGTAGAGGATCAACATGCTTCTGACAACCCACAGCACAGGGGTTTAAATGTTCAGTCTCCTAGTGTAGATACGGAGACAAGAATATCTGGTGAGGCTGCCACCTCTTCTGCATCAGCACATGATCAGACTGAGGCTGGTAACATGGCTAAGACCTCATCAGAGGCAACAGCTGATGAAGGACATCGTCCTGAGGCTGGAAGTCCCCAGTTCCAAGAAAAAGGGGCACATGCTACATCTGGTCTACACCCAGAGCATGTAGATCTTGCTACTAGCAGGAGGTCAGGTGATTCAGCATCTGCTGATGATGACCTGGGCTTCTTTTATGATGTTCTAGCCCAGAACACAATTCTTGAGGAAGAAGTCAGTAGACTACAAAGACTACTTGACCAATTCTCTCAAGAAGCAAGTCCATCTGATACCACCATACACCCACAGATGGCACCTTCACCTGAAGGTCTCCTAAACACTCAGCCACTAAAAACATTCAATCCACCAGCCTCTACTTCTGGCACTGTTTCTCAGGGACAGAACCCCTCTGAGCAAACAGCTGCTATATTCCACAAATCCCTACCTCTCATCACTCCAATGATCACCGACATTGTGATCAAAACCTTGGATGACAAACTTCCCTCAATCATACAGCCACTGGTGGAGGAGATTGTGAGCACAAGGCTTTCTACTACTCAAACCCTTGCAACCAATGCAACCAAAAAGGGGGAGAGTCAGTCAGTGAAAGACAAAGGGAAGCGCATATTGATAGAGAGAGAACAGGAGGAAGAAGAGGTTGTTGTGAAAGAGACTGAGAAGGAGGAAGAGTATGTGAAGGGAGCTGACACTGATCAAGTGAGTGAAAGTCACAAAGACTTTCACATCACATATAAGAAGAGGAAGATTGAAAGAAAAGAAAAAGAACTCCAACTTGATGAGATGGTCAAAATGGCGGATGCTACACATAGTAAATCTATGGACTCCATTATTGACCAACTATACAGACAAGGGTTCGATACTGCACAGCTTGACTCAGAGATTAGAAGACTTGAAGTTGAAGAAATTAACTCAAGATGGGCAAATTATGATGTGCTAGAAAGAGAAAGACTGGAGATCATGATCAGATTTATTGCAAAGTATCTTGGAAGATCATTGATAGAGATTAAGTCATGGACCAGGGACAGTATCTTGGCTATAACCACCAAGATCTGTACGTCTGAAGCATATACAAAGGGATTAGTGATTGAAGCATTAAATGAAGCAGGTGCTGGAAAAAGAAACGAACTAGCAAAATACTCCAAAGCCTCACTCATTACAAGAATGCTAGAACAACCTGCAAAACCTACCACTTCAAAATCACCACTACCACAACCCATTAAACCAACTCCTTTACCCTCAAAACCAACAGCCGATGATGCATCCAAGAAGAAGAAGAGAATGTTGAGGCTAGAAGAAGAAGAAGAAGAGGATGATGAGGAAGAAGATAGGCTGCCTCTTTCTGCAGTCCTAACTTTGCCTAAAGCCAAATCTATGCCCATCACTCCCACCTCACAGATGGAAACTGTGAGAGTAAAGATCGAAGAAGAGCAATTGCAAAGGCTTCATGATGAGGAGATGCTAAAGAGTATAGATAAAACTTATGCTGCTTCTTCATCAATAATAAGTATGAAGAAAGAAGCTCTGAGACTGTACACCCTCGCCAACACATTTCAATATCAAAAGGAAAAGGTGAGGATGTGGCCTGATCCTAGGGTGGCTCACAGAATTGTGAAGAATGACATTCCTGCACGATACAAGGGCCAGATCAAAAGGATCGTAGATGAAGAGATCACAGTGGTCCTTGTAGTATCACCCTGGGAGATTGTAGAAGACTTCAAGAAGGCTTATGAGACTAAACAGCCTCCCCAAAAGATGTTAGAAAACAGAGTAATCAAGAAGGGGTTAGTCTACAAGAAGCTTGAGAACTTCAAACAAAATGAGCTCAGTCTGTTACTTGAAGGTAATCATCCAGATGAGTTTGCCTACAGACAGATCACAACAGTTGAGCTCAAAAATGGCAAACAGGCCAAATACATCTCAGAGCTGTATGGGCGTGAAGGATTGTTCGATGGTGAACCAGAGAATCTTACTATGGAAGAACAAATCATGTTTCTCAGAGCATACACCAGAGAATCCTACAGGCTTATACATGGGAAGTGAGTTTCATGGATGGGGGAACAGCTCAGTGTCCAATTCCCCAATACAGAGCTCCCATCCACACTTTGCCAACCAAATCATCAGAGACTTACTTCCAGGCCGGTACTTATATGGGTCATCTTCTTAACTGATCAAGAAGGAAAAAGACCATCCATTTTGCCAATAATAAGTGGGACCTCAATAAAGTTAAAGGTTTTGGCTGCATTGGTTCAGGGGGAGTTTGTTGGACCAAAAGAACCAATGAGCCGGATCAGAAAAACCTTTAAGTCCCACAGACGTCACAACAACTACTGAAGTCCACAAGAGCTGAAGACAACAACTGATTACAAAGTCTGAAGACAAGTGCTGAAGACAAAGTCTGAAGACACAAGTGCTGAAGACAAAGTCTGAAGACAAGTGCTGAAGACAAAGTATCAGACGTTGTCACAACAGCTGAAGAGGACTTCTTCAGTAGTTGTGACGGTTTGCTTTCAGTAGTTTTATATTTTTCTTTTCAGTAGTTTTGTAAAACGACTGAAGAGTTTGTTCTTCAGTCGTTGTAGTATCAGTAGTTTATTTTCAGTTGTTTCATGTTCTATACTTAGCACTCTGACATGTTCTCAGTAGTTGTGAACATTTCAGTAGTTTATTAAGAATTAGTTATTTTTGTACTAGATCTGCTAGTAATCACCATCCCGTGATTACAGCAGTGATTGCACTCTATATAAGGAGTGCCAACCTTATTGTAACTGTGAATGATTTTGCAATAATATTGGGCATTATTGAAACATTCCTAATCACAGAAAAATATTCTCTCGCATTTGTTTACAAGTAACAAACTCTTGCTATAATTTGACTAATTCTTCTCTTCACTCCGCTGCATTACACTGTAATACTTCAAACTTGTGATCGTTGATCCTGTCACTTTCTCCCCTTAGCTTTCTCTTCCTCTCTCTCTCCTCCTCTTCAATCTCCTTAGAAGTCAGTATCCTTTTCCCTTTGTCACCAACACACCTTTGTGACTCAGGGTGGAGAGAGCTTTGGCCTTTATTGCTTGGAGTAGCTTTCATGCTCTGGCCAGAGAGAGGTTGTGATACACCTTCACCAACAGGTGTTTTATTGAGGGAATGGATAGTTGAAGTAGTTGTGGTTGTTACATTGCTCTCGGACTATATCATTGGGCCTTTAGTCAAGGTTTTCTATTTGTAGCTAATCTTAGGGTCTGCCTCAACATCTAGTTGACCGATAACATTACCTAATTGCCTTTGTCTTCTTTTTGACTGAACTCTTCAATAATCCTATCTTGAATCCTTTGAGCCAGCTTGTCAGCTTGCCTAGATTGGCTTGGATTGGTAAGTGACATGTTGACCAGGTCAAGACCTTCATAGTAGTTCAAGGTCTGAAAATTGAAGACTTCTTGCTGCCCTTGAACTCTTTGAAGTGTGAGGGCTCTTCTATCAGCATCATACCTCCACCCAATAATGTAGTTTGAAGTTCCCTGGGGTGGGGATGACATAGCCTTTGGAATACCTTCCTCAAAGAGACTCTGAATGAGTGAGTCTAATGAGTCCACCTCAATGTGAACTTGAGGAAGTTGCTGATTATAGACAATTGCAAGTGAGGTTGATGAGTCCTCAATGTCTATACTCTGTGAAGAACTCCCAGGTTCTGTGATTGCTATGACTTTCTCCCCCTTTTGGTAGCATCACCCTCTTGCATAGGTGATCTAGGAGTTAGGTCAATCACATCCACAGGTTCTTGTGTTCCTGGATGAGCTCTCCTTAAAGGTCTCCCAGCTAGTTGTTACTATTTTGTAAGGTAGTCACCTAAGATTCAAGATGACTAACCTTAGAGACTAGATAGGAGCAAGTTTGTGACAGTTTTTGCACCTTTAGTCTTATGTTCCCCTTATCTTCATCAGAAGAATCATTAGGGGATGAGAGCATTGGACCAAAGTCTTCACTCTCATCACCAACATCATGTTCTTGGCTGCTGGATTCCCTCTGCTCACTGACAGCCTCAAGTGAAGTGTCAATGGGCTGAGTTGCCATGGTTGTTGTCTTAATATTGTAATCACTTGCAGAAGTGAGAGCCTCTTCCATATGGACATCCTAAACAGGTTCAGAGAGATCCACCTTAGTGATGGGTGAATGATGTGGGCTAGACAAGGGAGAGGCAGGAGTAATCATCTCTCTTTGAGTGGGGGAGGAGTTGAGAAACTCATGGTACTAACTGAATCCCATGTCTTCATCGTCATAGAATTCAAGGTTAGGGATAGGATGGTTGAGATCAAGAGGCTGGGGATGGTAACATTCCCCTAAAGGTTTTTCACTTGAGTGTTGAAACTCAGAGTGAAAGCTTAAGGTTGATGGGCTAATGAGCTCATCATGCTGAGCATGAGGAACCTCACACTGATTCTTGATGAGATGGGAGTGGATTGCTCCTTAGGAGAAGTGGGAGCCCTAGTGTCCACCTCCTCCTGTATGGGTGATGATATGGGGGCCTGCACAAGCTGAATAGCTAATGCAGGGGTTCGTTTGGATTTTCTTTGGTGGGTGAGGAGTATTTTAGGCTGTGAAGGTGGTTGAGAAGTAGAAGGTGTTGGTTCAACTAGCTTGTGTTGCTAGGTTGTCACCTTGAGCAATGAGCTCTAACATTTTGGGGACAAGGTCTTTTTCTACCCTAGAAAAGCCAACAGTTGGCTTCTTCATTATTTTAAAGGTGTCAGGCTTCATCTGTCGCAATTTAAGAATATTACCTGTTTCCCACAACTGTGAGCCCAGTTTATAGTTGAGAATGTATTGGACATATCTAGGAAACATGTAATACTCTAAGGAGTCCAAGTTTGCAAGTAAATTTGTATAGACAAATTAAGAGTACCTGAACTTGACCTCTTGAACCATTCCATGCGCAATGAAGGAGAGATCCTCAGGAATCTTGTCCTAGCCCCCATGCTTGTTGGACAAGCTGTGGATGACCAGATGTAGTAGGTACTTCCACTGGGATAAGACCTTTCCTTTCCTGAAGGTCTTTACCGAGAAATTTCCTTCATAGCCCATCTGCTGAAAGGAGTGGTTTACAGCTTCTTTGGGAAAGGACAATTCACCTTCCTCATCATCCAGCTAAAGATGAGTGTTGATGATGGCTAGAGTGATAAAGATTGTCCTCCCCTGCACTGTAGCAGACAGGGCCTTCTCCCCATCGATTATGACCTCTTGACAGGTCTTCCAGAATTCACGCAGATGATCCTCATAGAGTGGAGGATCAATGGTTAGGGAGGTGAAGTACTTGGATAAAGCCAAAAATTGGCAAACCTATGAGAAACTTGAATCTTTCTCAGAGTTCAACAGGGCAACCTGATTGTGCTTCCTGTGAAGTTGCATGGAGAAATTAGGGTCGTGTCTGCGGTTTACGTTGGCCATTTTAGAAAGCTTAAAGGTGAAAAAAGTGAAAACAAAGGCGGTTTGTGGGTGAATTTAGGTTTTGGAATAGTGCAGATGAAGAAGAGAGTGAAAGAGGGGGGAAGCGTTGGGTATATATATGAAATGGATCTCAGAAAAAGTTAATGAAAGAGGATAAACTTTTAAATCCGGATGTCAGTCCCACTTCTGAAAAAGTAGTTTTCTTTTCCCCAAAAAGTAGTTTTCTTTGAAGTCTATAATTCCGAAAGGAAATTTTACTTCGGAAGTTTTGATAAAAAGCTTCCGAAGCCAAAATGACTTCGAAAGATATTCTAAAGAGTTTAGAGAATTTTGCTTCAGAAGAGATTAAGACTTAAGAAATTTTATTCTAAGAAGAATAAAGCTTCCGAGACTTAAGAGTAGTTTTAAGCTTTGGAAGATATTTTGAGAATTTCTTCGGAAGGTAAATTCATTTAAGCAGTTGTTTGTTTTGAAGACATAAATTTCTTCCGAAGGTAAATGCATATCTTTTGAAGTATAAAATGATCAAAATTATCAAAAATGTAAGGAATATCATTTAAAAGATATTCTTTTAAAGGAAACAAGGGCTTTTGAAGATGATAAAATAGACAACTTAGGACACACAGGTTCTAGAAATAATATGAATTAGTTTTAAGAAAAGCTACTCAAATTTAATCATCCCAATAGCTGATATAAGATACTTAAATTTCTACTCTTCAAAAGCTTTGGTGAATGATGTGCTCCAAATTATACATAAAAATCCTATCAAAAGCACATCAATTATTCCTTAATATCTTCCTTAAAATGATGAAAATGTACTTAAAAGTGTTAAATTGTGTTTTCAGGTGTTTAAAAGGGCAAGATGGACAAAAGGAGTATATTTAACAAGAAATTGAAGTGATCCGGGATTTGGACTCCAAGCATGGGGCCGTGCCTCATTAAGCACGCCCCCATGCCTTGCCAGAAACACACCCCCGTGCTAAATTAACACATCCCCGTGCTTGGACATCTGACAAGGACAAAAGTACTGTCCCCTAAAAGTAGACACGGGGCCATGCCCCACCTCCAACACGGGGCCGTGCCGCTTTTAGCACGGGGTCGTGCCCGACACAACCTGCATGTACGAGCCGACCAACTTTCGTAACCATTGTACTAGCACGGGGCCATGCCTTTTAGGCACGGGGCCATGCTTAAACACTCCGGAAAGCCTATAAATAGAAGCCTAAGCTCACCATTTTTGGCAAGCTTTGGTGGGAGAGTTACTCTGCTGAATTCTCTCGGGAATCAAGACTTCAAGATCATTCGGAGGCTCGGGAGGTGCATACAACACTTGGAAGAAGCTTGGGATCACCTAAACGTCATCCATTGTGGATTATCGGTTTGATTGTTCCATTTCACCGATTATCACTTATCTATCTTCTTTATTATCTATTGTTATGCTAAAGCTCATCATGAGCTAAACTCTATTTATCATCCTAATCGGATGAAACTTATGTAATTTGTGATGAACTAATGGTGTGATAAATATTATGTTAATGTTATGGTGGTCTTGGGAAAACTATTGATGGGTAGCATCTACATTTGAACGGGAAGTTATAACTTTATGGTTTGTAATTGTGATTGTCATACAAGGTTGAAAACCGTATGATTAACTTTTATTCGCGAAACCGTTCTTCATAATAATTCCATGGCTAATGAACTAGAAATGGTTATTAGAAATCATATCACTTTAACTTTCTGAGCATTTGCTGGTTCCCTTTTATTAGTTCGGAAACTTCAGTAATCGTTACGGTTTTCAAAAATTAATGGTATGTTAGGAAGGAACCTGATCAACTCTCTTTTTAACATTAAATTATGTTTTCAAAAATCGTATGTCAAATAGGACACAAAAGATTCACCTACATTACTAGGGCTTTGATCTGAGCAGTAAACTCAGCCTGACAGGATCAAGTCACTACGGCAGCAGGATAGACGAGAAATCGCGCCGGCTCATCTTTATTAACATTAACATAATTACATTAATCAATATCTTTAAATCACATGACCAATTCATCACAATTACATAAGTGGAGTCTAATTAGGATGATAACTACCCTGATTTAAATCCAAACGCTTCAATTCTTAGTTTACTTTCTTTTTTTTATTGTTTATTTTTAAACCCTAAAAATCTTTCCAAATGCAAGTTATCACTTTCTTTAACAAAAACCAAATCTGATAGTCAAACATTAAGTTTGTTGAGTAGGCTAGGTGTGTCCACGGATTGATACTCGGTTCTTACCAACACTATATTACCTCACGACAGGTACACTGCCTTTTGTGTGTGTGGTTTAGTATTAGTAACAACCAATTAAAACTGAATCTGTGCAATAAATCTTTATCAAAATATATACTATCTGCACCCAATCAAGTTTTTGGCGCCGTTGCCGGGGACACACGGCAGTTTGAAAGACAAACTAAATTTTTGACTATCTTGCATATAACCTATTAATATATTTTTGTTTCAACTTCATTTTTATTTTTAGGTAGTTTGCCTTAGTGAGTTTAATTATTTTTGCCTGATTCATTATAAGCCTTAGTTAGTTTATGCTTCCTTAAGTTAGTGTATGTCCGACTCGTCTAGTTCTGAACTTGTTCCGCCTCTTCCGGAACCCGAACGACTTTTCCGTCAAAGATTGCGCAAAAGACCACAACAAGAAACACCAGTCATTGAAGAAGACATTTTGGAAGATACACCATCGAAGAAGACATGGCTAACCAAGACGAGGAAATGAAGATGACACACTATGCCATACCGTCAATAGATGGTTATGAGTCTAGTGTTGTCCAACCAGCAATAGCGGCCAACAATTTCGAGATTAAGTCTAGTATTATCCAACTTGTAGAAAACTCTGTTAAGTTCCATGGGTTACAAGACGAAGATCCTAATGCTCACATCTCACGATTCCTTCATATCTGTGCAACCTTCAAAATCAATAACTGTTCAGACGACGCCATTCGACTAAGACTTTTTCCATTTTCACTTCGAGGCCGAGCCATCGATTGGCTTGATTCACTTCTGCCTGGTTCCATCACCACATGGGCGGGAATGGCTGAACAATTCCTTTTGAAATATTTTCCACCCGATCGTACTGCCAAACTAAGAAGCAGCATCAGAAGTTTCCGTCAAGACGACGATGAAGCATTACACGCAGCATGGGATATATATAAAAGTCTCCTTCCGAGATGCCCACATCACGGACTTGATCTGTGGCTGCAGTGTCAAACCTTTTACGATGCGATTAGCGGAGCTCACAAGCAAGTGGTAGACCAAAGTGCGGGAGGAGATTTTGGAAGTGTCACGCCAACAGAAGCATATCAAGCCTTAGAAAGAGCAGCTAAGAAGAGCTTTGCTTACAATCCTTTAAGAACCAAACCTAGTTCTAAAGGTATTCATCAAGTAGACTCTGAAACCCTAATTGCTGCCCAATTAGAAGCTCTAACCAAAAAATTTGAACAATTGCAAAGCGAGCTAAAGAAAACTCCAACACGATGCAACACATGTGGAAATTCACACAAGACCAACGAGTGCCCACAAGGCGTTATGATGGTTGAAGATGTTGACTACGTAGGAGGCCCAAACAACTCATACAATTCAAATTGGAGAAACAACTCAAATTACAGAGATGTTGGCAGTAACCAACAATCATCTGGATTCAACCGAAGGCCACCTTACCAACAACAGAAACCACCATACCAAGGTCCAAGCAGTAGTAACCAAGATCGTGGAGCATCATCAATGGAAGACTTATTACAGCAATTTTTGTTAACCACACAAGCTACAGATGAGTACATCCGGAAATCTGATCGAAGAAACGAGGAGAGGTTCCAAAGAAACGAAGCTGACATCAAAAGCAACAAAGCATCATTACAGACCATAGAGCACCAAGTAGGTCAAATAGCACAACAACTCTCTGAAAGACCTCAAGGAGCTTTGCCCAGCAACACTGTGACAAATCCTAATGCTCAAGTCAAAGCCATCACCACCAGGAGTGGCAAAACCACTCAAGGTGATGCACCCGCATTACAACCCATCCTTGAAGAAGTAGAAACTGAAACTCCAAGTAATGCGAGTGATAAGCAAAAGCAACCTGTTGTTATTGAAGAACCAGCAAAGAAATACGTTCCACCACCACCTTATGTTCCACCACCTCCATATCCAGGTCGTTTGAGACAACAAAGAATGGAGGCTCAATATGGCGAATTCCTTGGGTTGTTTCTAAAAGGTATCTTGTCAAACAAAAAGAAGCTGGAAGAGTTATCACACGTAGTTTTGAATGAGGAATGCTCTGCAGTTCTTCAAAACAAACTACCTCAAAAAATGACTGATCCAGGAAGTTTCACCATACCTTGCCTAATAGGAAATCTTTCTGTCAGTAATGCGTTAGCTGATTTAGGTGCTAGCATTAACCTTATGCCTTATGCGGTTTTTGAAAAATTAAACCTAGGTGAGCCTAGACCTACCCGTATGAGCATCCAGTTAGCTGACCGTTCTATCAAATATCCGAGGGGCATCGTTGAAAATCTCTTAGTTAAAATTGGCAAATTTGTATTTCCCGTTGATTTTGTGATCCTAGACATGGATGAGGACAAAAATGTTCCTCTTATCCTAGGTTGACCTTTCTTAGCGACTGCTCGAGCCCTCATTGATGTTTGTACAGGCAAACTCACGCTTAGAGCAGATGAGGAGGAAGTAACTTTCGATATAGGCCAATCCATGAAACACCCTCAACATCATGATGACTCACTCTATTACGTTGATGCTTGCGATTCGATCATAAGCCGTCATTTGAAGGAAGCCCTTCAAAATGAAGCTTGCAATACTCAAATAATAGAAGTCACAATCACCAAACCCCTCTGTTAAAACCAAACCATTCCAGAACTTGAAGTTGACGAAACATCATTTTATCAAGAAGCATTTGAGATCATTGAGCAAGACTTAGAACCAAAAGCCAAACCTTCTATCGAAGACCCTCTAGTCTTAGAGCTCAAAGAACTTCCATCTCATCTCGAATACGCTTTTCTTGAAAACACATCTCAACTTCCTGTCATAATCTCATCCGCCTTGTCAATTGATGAGAAGAACAAGTTGCTCAATGTGCTTAAGGCACACAAACGAGCAATTACATGGAAAATCATGGACATCAAGGGAATCAATCCATCCTTTTGCACTCATAAAATATTGATGGAGGAGAACTTCAAATCCGTCATTCAACCTCAAAGACGTTTAAACCCGAGCATGCAAGAGGTGGTGAAGAAAGAAGTAATCAAACTGCTAGATGCCGGTTTGATTTACCCTATTTCTGATTCGCCTTGGGTCAGTCCCGTCTGCAGGACCGTTTAAGGGCTTTAACACAATTACAACACAATAACACAATGAGGAGATTAACTAAACTTTAATCAAACAGTGAACTGGATTAACCAAGGTGATACAAAGAACACAAGTAAAGTAAAGAGACAGAACAAGAGAGTATGGGTTTCAAGGAGGCAGTATATTGCTTTCTCAAGTTCTTTTACAAGTGTTACAAAGCATAAAGAAAGATACAAGAACTTGAAATACTTATATACTACAACCTACAGCCGGCTATACTTTGAAAGCCAGCTGGATACAATTGACTAGACACTAACAAAATCAATTGTAGGATCAAAAGGCATATCTGCCTTTTGACCTTGTGACTATGACATGCCATAGCTCACATCCTTATACATTACAAAAAGGATAAAGTACATAAAGTGGAAAGTTACAGACTCAAGACCTCAATGTACAGTTACCAAAAGCATGGACCTTTTCACCAACTCATGTAAGTTGGTGACTTTACAGAGATGCAGCGGAAAAGGTGCTTTATGGAACAGTACATCAGATAAAGCATGTGTACTAAAAGTATTCGGATGAAATCTGTCTTCATAGGTTGAAGCTTCGGAAGACTTTGTCTCTGAGGCTTCGGAAGACTTCATGTTTGGCTTCGGAAGATATTGGTCTTGGCTTCGGAAGATTTAACACTTAAGAGTATTTTCTAATGCATTGTGTAAAACTTCCGAAGCATTCTTCACTTCAGTACTTAGTGCATGTTGCAGAGAAACTTTGAATGTTTTGGGTTGCATCAGACTTAAGGAATCCTTACAAACTCCCCCTAGGCTGATGCTACCAAAACACTTAGAAGATCTTCAGATGTTGGTAGTCTTCAGTACAATCAAGACCATTCCTTTCTTCATTAGATGGTCAGGATCATCAAGACTCTCATAGTATCTTCTCATCTCAAAGAGATCATGTAGAGGTAAGTTGATTATGTCTTGCCAGGAGTAGACATTCTCAACACATTGATCTCTGATAACATGCCATCTTTCTGGATTAGTAGAGTAAGTCCAGGACAAGATGGGTGTCTCAGTTGTTAGAGGAGCCACTTGCATAGGAGTTGATTGGGCTACCTCATCATGCACTTCCTCAGGTTGATCTGATTCAGCCTGAGGTGTAGAGGTAGATGACTTTGGCTTCTTCTTCTTAGTCTTTGGTTTAGAAGCCATTCTCTTCTTCCTCTTAGATGACTTTAACTGAGAAGACTGGTCTGCAGCACCATGTTGATCATCAGTGTCTTTCTCAGTTGGGTGTTCCTCCCTCACAGGTTCAGAAGGAGAGGGAGTTTGACCCTGCCTAGGATCTGAAGATGAAGCTTGCTGAGGCTCAGCTGGAGGTGCTGGTTGAGGTGTCTCTGGTTGTTCAAACTTGACCTCCACTTCAGGTGGGACTTGACTTGGAAGAGAGTGCAAGTCAATGAGTTCTCCACTTTTAATCTTCTGCTTGATCACCCTAATATGCTCATCCATAGTGGATAGAGACATGGGGCCAAGTCTCCTTCCGGAGAATCCATATAGCCTCAAGAAGCTCATCATTCTTTGTCTGTCAGCAGACTTCTTTGCGTTCTTTTGAATGATGGCTCTTGACTTTGCAGCTTCCTCCCTTAGCTTCCTTTTGGTTGTCTTTCTTTCTTTGACTAGCTCAAGTTCAAGTTGCTTTAGGTACTCAAACTCAATGAAGTCATAGGACAAGGGAAGAAGTGCATCTGCCTGATAGAAGCCTGTGGCACTCAGGTAGTTGATCATTTTGATCCTGTCTTCTTCTTTATCTACCTGAGGTTCTTGTGGAGCCACATCTTCTTGTGCAGGACTTTCTTGAACTGGAGAGAGAGTGGAAGCATGCTTGTAGAGTCTTTTCTGTCTCTTCTCCTCTTTGAATTGGAGAAGTAGCCTTGCATCCTCTTTCTCCTTCATCTCTCTTGACACTTCCATGTCAGCCAATTCATTTAACTCTTCTAAGGGGAGGGAGATGATTTCATCAATATCATAGTTCCTGGTCTGTAAATAGGTAATTCTAACTGCCCTTAACTCATCATCTTGAGTATTTGGTCTGGGGGCAGCCCTGATTGCAGCTTGCATGAAGCTAGATGACCCAGTAGAACTTTCTCCCCTTAGTCTCCTTTTCCTCTCTCTCTCTTCCTCCTCAATTTCCTCAGGAGTCATTATCCTTTTCCCTTTGTCACCAATAGACCTTTCTGACTCAGGGTGGATTCAGGCTTGGCCTTCATTGCTTGGTGTAGCTTCCATGCTCTGGCCAGAGAGAGGCTGAGAAACTCCTTCACCAGCAGGTGTCTCAGAGGGAGTTTGGACCTCTCCAGCAGTTGTTGATGATGAGATAGGGGTCTCAGGCTCTGCCAGTGGGCCTTCAGTCAAGGTTTCCCCTATGAAACTAATCTTAGGGTCCACCTCAACATCCAGTTGACCGATGACATTGCCTGATTGCCTAAGTCTCCTTCTTAGAGAGAACTCTGCAAGGATCCTATCTTGGATTCTTTGAGCCAGCCTGTCAGCTTGTCTTGAATTGCTTGGATTGACAAGTGGCATGTTGACTAAATCCAAACTTTCATAGAAGCTCAGGCTTTGGAATTGAAAAACTTCTTGTTGGCATTGAACTCTATGATGTATAAGGGATCTTCTGTCATCATCATACCTCCACCTTATGATGTAATTGCCAGTTCCTTGTGGTGGAGATGAGACAGCCCTTGGTATACCTTCCTCAAAGAGACTCCTGATGAGTGAATCTATAGAGTCCACATTAATGTGAACTTGAGGAAGTTGTTGAGAATGCACAACAGCAAGTGAGGATGGTGAGTCCTCTATGTCCATTCTCTCTGAAGAACTCCCAGGTTCTGTGGTTGTACTAACTTTCTCCCCCTTTTTGGTAGCATCACCCACTTGCATAGGTGAGCTGGAGGATAAGTCAATCACTTCCATAGGTTCTTGTGTTCCTGGTTGAGCTCTCCTTAAAGGTCTCCCCGCTAGTTTTTGCTTCAGATATGAAATCTGGAGTTGCTGATCATTGACCCTGTTTTGCAAGGTAGTCACCTGAGATTCCAAGTGACTAACCTTAGAGACTAAATAGGTGCATGTTTTGCAGGAGAGTACCTATGCCTTTCTTTTGGAAGAGGCTCTCACTTTTGAAAGTAATTACATCATTAACACCTCAACCATGGCAACTCAGCCCATTGGCATCTCAACTGAGGCTGCCAGTGAGCAGAGGAAAACCAGCAGCCAAGAACCTCAAGCTGGTGTTGAGAGAGAGGACTTTGGTCCAATCATCTCATCCCCCAATGATTCTTCTGATGAAGATGAGGCGAATTTGAGACTAAAGGTGCAGAAATTGTCAAAAACATGCTCCTATTTAGTCTCTAAGGTTAGTCACTTGGAATCTCAGGTGACTACCTTACATAACAGGGTCAATGATCAACAACTTCAGATTTCATATCTAAAGGAAAAACTAGCTGGGAGACCTTTAAAGAGAGCTCAACCAGGAACACAAGAACCTGTGGAAGTGATTGACTTATCCTCCAGCTCACCTATGCAAGTGGGTGATGCTACCAAAAAGGGGGAGAAAGTTATTACAACCACAGAACCTGGGAGTTCTTCACAGAGAATGGACATAGAGGACTCACCATCCTCACTTGCTGTTGTGCATTCTCAGCAACTTCCTCAAGTTCACATTAATGTGGACTCTATAGACTCAATCATCAGGAGTCTCTTTGAGGAAGGTATACCAAGGGCTGTCTCATCTCCACCACAAGGAACTGGCAACTACATCATAAGGTGGAGGTATGATGATGACAGAAGAGCCCTTATACTTCACACAATTCAATGTCAACAAGAAGTTTTTAATTTCCAAAGCCTGAACTTCTATGAAAGACTGGATTTAGTCAACTTGCCACTTGTCAATCCAAGCAATTCAAGACAAGCTGACAGGTTGGCTCAAAGAATCCAAGACAGGATCCTTGCAGAGTTCACTCTATGAAGGAGACTTAGGCAATCAGGCAATGTCATCGGTCAACTGGATGTTGAGGTGGACCCTAAGATTAGTTTCATAGGGGAAACTTTGACTGAAGGCCCAGTGGCAGAACCTGAGACCCCTGTCTCATCATCAACAACTGCTGCAGAAGTCCAAACTCCATCTGAGACACCTGCTGGTGAAGGTGTTTCTCAGCCTCTCTCTGGCCAGAACATGGAAGCTACTCCAAGCAATGAAGGCCAAGCCTTAATCCACCCTGAGTCACAAAGATCTGTGGGTGACAAAGGGAAAAGGATAATGACTCCTGAGGAAATTGAGGAGGAAGAGAGAGAGAGGAAAAGGAGGCTAAGGGGAGAAAGTTCTACTGGGTCATCTAGCTTCATGCAAGCTGCAATCAGGGCTGCTCCCAGACCAAATACTCAAGATGATGAGTTAAGGGCAGTCAGGATTACCTACTTACAGACCAGGAACTATGATATTGATGAAATCATCTCCCTCCCCTTAGAAGAGTTAAATGAACTGGCTGACATGGAAGTGTCAAGAGAGTTGAAGGAGAAAGAGGATGCAAGGTTACTTCTCCAACTCAAAGAGGAAAAGAGACAGAAAATACTTTACAAGCATGCTCCCACTCTCTCACCAGTTCAAGAAAGTCCTGCACAGGAAGATGTGGCTCCACAAGAACCTCAGGTAGATAATGAAGAAGATAGGATCAAGATGATCAACTTCCTGAGTGCCACAGGCTTCTATCAGGCAGATGCACTTCTTCCCTTGTCCTATGACTTCATTGAGTTCGAGTACCTAAAGCAACTTGAGCTTGAGTTAGTCAAAGAAAGAAAGACAACCAAAAGGAAGCTAAGGGAGGAAGCTGCAAAGTCAAGAGCCATCATTCAAAAGAACGCAAAGAAGTCTGCTGACAGACAAAGAATGATGAGCTTCTTGAGGCTATATGGATTCTCCGGAAGGAGACTTGGCCCCATGTCTCTATCCACTATGGATGAGCATATTAGGGTGATCAAGGAGAAGATTAAAAGTGGAGAACTCATTGACTTGCACTCTCTTCCAAGTCAAGTCCCACCTGAAGTGGAGGTCAAGTTTGAACAACCAGAGACACCTCAACCAGCACCTCCAGCTGAGCCTTAGCAAGCTTCATCTTCAGATCCTAGGCAGGGTCAAACTCCCTCTCCTTCTGAACCTGTGAGGGAGGAACACCCAACTGAGAAAGACACTGATGATCAACATGGTGCTGCAGACCAGTCTTCTCAGTTAAAGACATCCAAGAGGAAGAAGAGGATGGCTTCTAAACCAAAGACTAAAAAGAAGAAGCCAAAGTCATCTACCTCTGCACCTCAGGCTGAATCAGATCAACCTGAGGAAGTGCATGATGAGGCAGCCCAATCAACTCCTATTCAAGTGGCTCCTCTAACTACTGAGACACCCATCTTGTCCTGGACTTACTCTACCAATCCAGAAAGATGGAATGTTATCAGAGATCAAGGTGTTGAGAATGTCTACTCATGGCAAGACATAATCAACTTACCTCTAAATGATCTCTTTGAGATGAGAAGATACTATGAGAGTCTTGATGATCCTGACCATCTAATGAAGAAAGGAATGGTCTTGATTGTACTAAAGACTACCAACATTTGAAGATCTTCTAAGTGTTTTGGTAGCATCAGCCTAGGGGGAGTTTGTAAGGATTCCTTAAGTCTGATGCAACCCAAAACATCCTAAGTGTCTCAGCAACATGCACTAAGTACTGAAGTGAAGAATGCTTCGGAAGTTTTACACAATGCATTAGAAAATACTCTAAGTGTAAAATCTTCCGAAGCCAAGACCAATATCTTCCGAAGCCAAACATGAAGTCTTCCGAAGCTTCAGAGACAAAGTCTTCCGAAGCTTTAACATATGAAGACAGATTTCTTCCGAAGACTTTTAGTACACATGCTTTATCTGATGTACTGTTCCATAAAGCACCTTTTCCGCTGCATCTCTGTAAAGTCACCAACTTACATGAGTTGGTGAAAAGGTCCATGCTTTTGGTAACTGTACATTGAGGTCTTGAGTCTGTAACTTTCCACTTTATGTACTTTATCCTTTTTGTAATGTATAAGGATGTGAGCTATGGCATGTCATAGTCACAAGGTCAAAAGGCAGATATGCCTTTTGATCCTACAATTGATTTTGTTAGTGTCTAGTCAATTGTATCCAGCTGGCTTTCAAAGTATAGCCGGCTGTAGGGTGTAGAATAAGTATTTCAAGTTCTTTTATCTTTCTTTATGCTTTGTAACACTTGTAAAAGAACTTGAGAAAGCAATATACCGCATCATTGAAACCCATACTCTCTTGTTCTGTCTCTTGCTTTACTTGTGTTCTTTGTATCACTTTGGTTAACCCAGTTCACTGTTTGATTAAAGTTTAGTCAATCTCCTCATTGTGTTGTTGTGTTGTAATTGTGTTTAAGCCCTTAACGGTCCTGCAAATTCCCAGAAAGAAATTTAGTTCTCCCATTGAACTCATTTCAAATCTGTCTTTCATCAGCTTCTCAAAGTCTTTGCAGAGCTTTGGATTAGTTGAACCAAAAATGATGTCATCTACATATACTTGAACTAGCAATAAGTCATTTCCCTGTCCTTTGATGAAGAGAGTTCCATCTATAGTACATCTTCTGTATCCATGTTTACAAAGATACTCAGATAGTGTCTCATACCACTTCCTGGGTGCCTGATGCAGCCCATAAAGAGCTTTGTCAAGCTTGCAGACATAATCAGGATGATCAGGATCTACAAAACCAGGTGGTTGTTTGACATAATCCTCTTCATCAATCACTCCATATAAGAAAGCACACTTAACATCAAGTTGATAGACATTGAAGTTCTTGGATGCAGCAAATGCCAGGAATATCCTAACAGCTTCTAGTCTTGCTACAGGAGCAAAGACATCAGTGTAGTCAATCCCTTCTTCTTGTGTGTATCCTTGAACAACTAGTCTTGCCTTGTTCTTGATGATGATTCCTCTATCATCCTTCTTATTCCTAAAAACCCATTTGGTTCCAATGATAGTCTTCCCATGAGGAAGAGGACAAAGGTTCCAAACTTTCTGCCTTTTGAATTGAAGCAGCTCTTGTTGCATAGCTTCAACCCAACTTCCATCTTTTAGAGCATCATCAACTTTCTTTGGCTCTATCTGAGATAAGAAACAAGAGTGAAGACAAACATTTGCTTCATGGGTTTGTCCTCTTGTTCTTACTCCTGTGACAACATCTCCAATGATGTTTGTGGTAGGGTGAGACTTGTGGATCCTTAGCAGAGGGATCACAGCAAGTTGTTGAGAAAGATCCAAATTTGAGAAATTTAGATCTGGCCTGGAAGATTCACCCTCCACATTATCACACTTATCAAGATTAACTTGATCCAATGAGTGTGTGACATCATTGATGTTGTCATCTATGGTATGGTTATTAGCATCAAGAAATTCCTGATCACTATCACCATCACCATTGTTGTCTTCTACAATTGAGGTATCTTTATCTGGTTGAGAAGCCTCTGAGCTGGAATTTGAAGGCATACCAGATGTATCAGCTGAATTTGTCATTGTTCTGCTGATAGAAACCTCATTTGCTGAAGTAGTTCCAACTGGAGCTGAAGATGTATGAGTTGAGGGTCTTCCTAGCTCAAATCTTGGATCAGGATCACCTGTATTTACATTTTCTGCAGATCCTGAAACATGCTCACAAGATTTGTTAAAACAGTTGGTAACTAAATCAAGATCAAATAGCCAATCCGGACCAGAACCAGCCACACAGGGTGTGTGCTCATTGAAAGTCACATTGGCTGACTCCTCAACAATTCTAGTTCTGAGATTGTATACTCTATAAGCTTTAGCTTGGGAAGAGTATCCAATGAAGTGTCCATCATCTGATTTCTCAGCAAACTTGGCAATTTGATCTTTGGTATTCAAGATGGTGCAGGGACATCCAAATGACCTGAGAAAACCAATGAAAGGTTTCCTCTTGTGCCAAAGTTCATAAGGAGTCTTACCATGTGTCTTAACTACTAAAACTCTGTTTTGCACATAGCAGGCAGTATTAACTGCCTCTGCCCAGAAGATGATAGGCAGTTTAGAGTCAGACAACATAGTTCTTGCAGCTTCAATAAGTGTCATGTTTCTCCTCTCAGCAACTCCGTTTTGCTGAGGAGTCCTGGGAGCACTATATTGTCTTGTAATACCTTTTTCATCACAAAATGTATCAAGGATTTGGTTCTTGAATTTAGTTCCTTGATCACATCTTATGGTTTTGACCTTGTGATCACATTGATTCTCAACTTTTAAGATGAAATTCTTCAGAATCTCAGGGATTTCATCCTTAGTTCTAAGTAAGAAGACCCAAGTGAATCTTGTAAAATCATCTGTGATCACTAAACAGTAAGAGGTCCTTCCTAAACTCATTACACTGGTGGGGCCAAAGAGATCCATATGTAATAAGTGTAGGGGAGTAGTGATGGAGTTCTTTTTCTTAGGCTTGTGAGATACCTTGTGTTGCTTCCCTTTCAGGCATGCAACACAATGATCATCACTTGTAAACTCTTTCTTTGGCATTCCAGTTACCAGATCATGTTTAATTAACTTATTCATGTTCTTAAAGTTTACATGGCACATTCTTTTATACCATAGGAAAGACTCATCACTATTTGCTTTAGATAGAAAGCATGAAACTTCTCCAGAAGGAGATGTTTCTTGCAAATCCATCTTGTACATGTTCCCTTTCCTGGGGGCTCTGAGCAGAATATGCTCATGAGGAATGACCACTCCAGGTTTGAGAACAATGCACTCATGCTCAGTAAAGAGCATGTTATGACTCTGATCACAAAATTGGGATACACTCAGAAGATTGTACCCAAGCTCCTTGACACAGTTTACCTTCTCAATGCTGAGCTTACCATTTGTGACCTTGCCCCTTCCAGAAATGTAACCACCTTCATCTCCTCCAAAAGCAACTTGTCCTCCATCAATTCTCTCAAAATTATGGAGTAGAGACCTATTGCCTGTCATGTGCCTGGAACAGCCACTGTCAATTATCCAGACATTTCTGTTTGTCTTGAGCTGTTCCTGCACAAAGAAGATGATTAGTTACATTTAGAAACACAAGCCTTACTTGTCTTGGGCTCACTAAGTGTAATAGAAGGTAATACAACAGTAATAGATCCTATGGTTGTACTATGGGGATCTTCAGCTGTTGTTGATGGAGAAACTTCAGTCATTTGGTCTTTCTTAGACTTCCACACCACCTTTGGAGTCTTGGACTTGACCTTCAAAACCTTAGAAGCTTTTGGGACTTCACAAGTTTTGATGACTGAACCTTCGGAAGAGTCTACAGTCACTGCAGCAGACTTCAGTGCTTCGGAAGAACTCCTTTCTTCCGAGACCAATTTTACTTCCGAAGGTAATTTTCCATTTACCTTCTTCTTTGATTTGGAGCTTCCGAAGGAAACAGACTTTCCTTCTGAAGCTTGAGACTTCTTGAAATTCTTTGAAGTCTTTGTATTGGTCATGTGGACAGTACTTTTAGGATTGTATGGGCAATCCTTAGCAATGTGAGAAGTACTTTCACACATGACACATAACATTTTCTTCTTCAAAGGAGTCTCCTTTTGAGAATATGACTGGCTTTGGTCACATCCCTTCTCCACCTTCATCTTGGTAGATGCTGAGACAGTTCTTTTGGGCTGTGGACTGTTCTTGGAGTTTGATGGTCCAGGCTGTGCAGCAGTGGTACACAGCAGCTCAGTCTTCGTCTTTGCACTGAGATGATTTGAACAAGAACCAGGACTCTTAGCTGAGGAATCTTGGTTGATGTCTTCAGTCCTTACTACTTTGAAACCTGCAGAGATAAAAACTTGTTTCTGCTTAGCATCAAAAGTAGCCTAGATTTCTTGAGCCTTCTTTGCTTTCCTCTTGCTCTTCCTGATCAAGTTCTTTCTCTTGGACTTGGTCATCACAGTTGATTTCTTCTCCTTAGAAGGATAGTGGCCCTTGGAAGAATCCTCTTCTTCACTCTTCTCAGAGGAATTCTTCACTATCACTTCTTCATCATCCTCACTTATAGGATCTATGAGAGGAAGCTCATCTTCACAAGTTCCACACCTAGGAGATCTTACAGACAAGATTGTGTGTGGAGGAGCTATCTCATTTGATCCCAGTCCCTGTCTATTTTGATAACAGACTTTGTTGTGCAGGGATGAGGATATAATGTTCTTGAAGGTCTCTTCTTCAAGAACACTCTTCTCTGCCTTGGCTTTGCTGATCACAAGCTCAGCCTGGCACTTAGTCAACTTAGTTATGAGATCTTTGATCTGAGTTCTAAAATCTGTATGTTCATGTTTTAGTACTGAAATAGTTTTCTCCAAGTCCTCTATCTTTAACTTGTAATCATTTTCAGACTTTCTAAAATCAGATTTTAATATATTTAATGACTCAAGATCATATCTCATCTCTAAGTTGTAGGACCTGTATCTATTTACTTTAGCAATGCATTCAGGAGTACAGAGATGTTCCAATACCTTGGCTTCATCATGATCAGCCATCAGTCAAAGAAACATCTTCCACCTGAAAGCTCCAGTCAAAGCTCTTGCAGCAGTCTGCTTCTCAGTCTGAGGGGCTTTGTCAGTGTAGTTTGGTCTGGGTTGTGTTTGGCCCCATTTGCTTTAGGTGCCTTACACTCCCTAGCAAAGTGGCCCATAAGGTTACAGTTGTAACACTTAACTTTGCTTTTATCCAGCCCAAACTTACCACTGGTAGCATTGCTTGGAAATCTTCTTCCTGTTTTGTTGTAGAACTTCTTGGCTCTGTGAGTGAGGAGAGCCATCTGCTGAACTATCTTCATGTATTCCAGGTCATCTGGATGGATACAGTCCAGGTCTTCAAGAGTTAAGAGATAATTCCCACAGCTTTCATCAGTAGACACAAAGGCTTGAGAAGAACTTGTCTCTTGGAATGGGCTTCCTTGAGTAAAGTTCTCCCTTGGTGTCTCCGGGAAGGTGATGAAAGGACCCTTTTCTGAGTTGTCAGGGTAGCATATGAGATGATGTTGGGGTTCTATGCTATCCCTTTCAACCACATGAAGGGCTGAACCCATTTGATTGTTGGAGTTTCCAGATGAACCTTGCATGTTCATCTCCATCTGGTATCCACTGAGAATCCCATACAACTCTGTCAGAATAAGAGTTTTAAGGTTCTCAGACCTCTTGATCACCACACAATAGTGTGTCCATTGCCTAGGAAGTGAGGACATGAACTTCCTTACAATGTCCCTGTTCTCAAGAGGAACTCCTCCATCCACTAGGGTATCCACAATCTCAACATACCTGAAGTATTGTTGAGTCATGGTTTCACCTGCTTTGAAGGTGAAATTTTCAAACTGCTGCTTCAGAAGATCCTTCTTGTTCTCCTTGGCTTCAGAGGAGCCTTCATACATCAGCTTCAGTGCATCCCACAGCTGTTTAGCTGTTTTGCACTTCTTAAAACCTCTGTATATAGAGTTTGGAGAGCAGTCTAAAGAGCAGTCATGGCCTTCCTATCAATCTCTACTCTTTTTCTATCTTCATCTGAGTAGTTGGCCACATCTTTTGGAATCATACCAGCACCAGTAGCAGAGGGGGTGCTGGGTATGAAAGGTCCATTCTCAACAGATTCCCACATTCTTGAATCAAGAGACCTGATGAAGCCTTCCATCCTCATGCACCAGGTGTCAAAATCATCAAGAGTGATCAGTGGGGATTTGTTCATGGTTCCAGTCTCCATATCAGTCTTTGAGATGGAAGCCATTTGAAGAGTTTAGTTTTTGTGTGTGTGAGGGATCTTAAGATGGTTAGATCTTATATCAAGAGCCTGGAAAGCTCTGATACCAATTGCAGGACCGTTTAAGGGCTTTAACACAATTACAACACAACAACACAATGAGGAGATTAACTAAACTTTAATCAAATAGTGAACTGGATTAACCAAGGTGATACAATGAACACAAGTAAAGTAAAGAGACAGAACAAGAGAGTATGGGTTTCAAGGAGGCAGTATATTGCTTTCTCAAGTTCTTTTACAAGTGTTACAAAGCATAAAGAAAGATACAAGAACTTGAAATACTTATACTACAACATACATCCGGCTATACTTTGAAAGCCAGCTGGATACAATTGACTAGACACTAACAAAATCAATTGTAGGATCAAAAGGCATATCTGCCTTTTGACCTTGTGACTATGACATGCCATAGCTCAGATCCTTATACATTACAAAAAGGATAAAGTACATAAAGTGGAAAGTTACAGACTCAAGACCTCAATGTACAGTTACCAAAAGCATGGACCTTTTCACCAACTCATGTAAGTTGGTGACTTTACAGAGATGCAGCGGAAAAGGTGCTTTATGGAACAGTACATCAGATAAAGCATGTGTACTAAAAGTCTTCGGAAGAAATCTGTCTTCATAGGTTGAAGCTTCGGAAGACTTTGTCTCTGAGGCTTCAGAAGACTTCATGTTTGGCTTCGGAAGATATTGGTCTTGGCTTCGGAAGATTTTACACTTAGAGTATTTTCTAATGCATTGTGTAAAACTTCCGAAGCATTCTTCACTTCAGTACTTAGTGCATGTTGCAGAGACACTTTGAATGTTTTGGGTTGCATCAGACTTAAGGAATACTTACACCGTCCAAGTTGTTCCAAAGAAAGGAGGAATGACTGTTGTAACTAACGAGAAGAATGAGCTTATTCCCACTCGTACGGTTACAGGATGGAGAGTTTGCATAGACTATCGCAAACTCAATGACGCCACAAGGAAAGATCACTTCCCTCTTCCTTTCATCGACCAAATGCTTGAAAGATTGTCTGGAAAAATGTTCTATTGTTTCCTGGATGATTTCTCAGGTTATTTTCAAATACCTATTGCTCCCGAAGATCAAGAAAAGACAACATTCACCTGTCCATATGGCACATTTGCTTATCGACGAATGCCCTTTGGCTTGTGTAATGCTCCTGCTACATTTCAAAGACGCATGGTAGCAATTTTTCATGACATGATTGAACACTCAATGGAAGTTTTCATGGATGATTTCTCCATCTTTGGAAACTCATTTGAGCAATGTCTTGAAAACCTGGAAAAGATGCTAGTTAGATGTGAAGACTCCAACCTTGTTTTAAATTGGGAAAAGTGCCACTTCATGGTTACGGAAGGAATAGTGTTAGGACACAAAATCACTTGAGCGGGGCTTGAAGTCGATCAAGCCAAAGTCGACACTATTTCTAAACTTCCGCATCCCACAACCGTGAAAGACATCAGAAGTTTCCTAGGACATGCAGGATTCTACCGTCGTTTCATTAAAGATTTCTCAAAAATCACTCGAGCAATGACTCAACTTCTGGAGAAAGACGCGAAATTCGTATTTTCTGATGAATGCATTAGTGCATTCAATTGCTTAAAGAGAGATTAGTAATGGCTCCAATTATGGTTTCCCCAGATTGGACGCTACCATTTGAACTCATGTGCGATGCAAGCGATTTCGCGGTAGGAGCTGTATTAGGACTAAGAAAAGACAAGCAATTTCACCCTATTCATTATGCGAGCAAAACCCTAAACGACGCACAAGAAAACTACACTACCACCGAAAAAGAACTTCTTGCGGTAGTTTTCGCATTCGATAAATTCCGCTCGTATCTCATCCTTTCAAAGACAATTGTTTACATCAATCATGCAGCCCTTCGTTATTTGTTCAACAAACAAGATGCAAAGCCGAGATTGATTCGTTGGATTCTTCTGCTTCAAGAATTTGATATTGAAATTCGTGATAAGAAAGGAACGGAAAATCTAGCGGCTCTCGCGTCTTGAGGATTCAAGTCCTTCACAAACTGAGGAAGCCAAAATAAACGACAATTTTCCTCATGAATTCCTTATGCACATCCAATCCTCAATCGATGACTATCCTTGGTTCGCCGATTTTGCGAATTACTTAGCAAGCGGAATCCTTCTCAAAGGAATGACTTATCAGCAAAAGAAGAAGTTCTTTACTGATATCAAACATTACTATTGGGAGGATCCGTATCTGTTCAGAATCGGTGCGGACCAACTCATTCGAAGATGCGTATACGGAAGTGAAGCAGAACAAATTCTAAGGCACTGTCATGAAGGACCCATAGAAGGATACCATGGAGCAACCTTAACAGCCAAGAAAGTATTCGACTCTGGATTTTACTGGCCCACGATCTTCAAAGATGCTCATAACATTGTATGCACCTGTGATGCATGTCAAAGAGCAACCAATATTTCAACAAGGGATGAGATGCCTCGAAAACCAGTTCAAGTATGCGAGATATTTGATATATGGGGTATTGATTTCATGGGGCCATTCCCGGTGTCATTTGGCAATTGTTACATCTTGGTAGAAGTTGATTACGTTTCAAAATGGGCTGAAGCTCAAGCCCTGCCTACTAATGATGCCGGGAACGTTGTCAAATTCCTTAAGAAACTATTTTCTCGTTTTGGTGCCCCCAAAGCTCTGATTAGTGACCGAGGAACTCATTTCTGTAACAATCAGCTTGAAAGAGCAATGGCACGTTATGGAGTTCACCATCGCTTTACAACTGCTTACCATCCACAAGCGAATGGGCAAGCCGAAGTCACTAACCGAGGTATCAAACGAATCCTTGAGAAAACTGTAGGTCAAAATCACAAGGACTGGTCTACCAAGTTAAATGATGCATTATGGGCTTTTCGAACAGCCTATAAGACTCCCATCGGCACAACACAGTTTAAACTAGTTTAGGGGAAGTCGTGTCATCTACCTGTAGAACTAGAGCATAAGGCCTTTTGGGCACTTAAAGCAGCAAACCTGGACTAAGACCTTGCAGGAAAGAATCGATTCCTACAAATTCACGAATTAGAGGAATTGAGGGAACAAAACAATATCATGTGGGAGAACGTGTCTTACTGTATAACTCTCGTTTACGTTTATTTCCCGGAAAACTAAAATCACGTTGGTCTGGACCTTATACGATCAAAAACGTGTTTCTGAATGGTGCCATTGAAATTTACAACCACGCAGGTTTAAATTTCAAAGTAAATGGTCATCGTTGGAAACCGTATAACGATGGACCAACCAAGATTTCTTCGGAGGAATTAAACCTCCACCCCAACGAAAACTAAGTGTGGGGAAGGGTCATGCCGAAGACCCGAAACTTAAACGCGGCACCTGTACATAAATTTTTCTCACTTTTTAGCAATTTTTAGGACTTCACAAGCATAAGCACGGGGCCGTGCCTCATCAAGCACGCCCCCGTGTCTTTGAAAAAATTTTTCCACGATCTCTGCTGACGACTCTGGAACGTTGAAGGTCGAATTTAAGACGATTTCTGACAAGCAAGGGGCCGTGCCTAGCTAAGCACGCCCCCCTGTTCACTCTTCACGACCTGTGTATAAATACCACACTTGTTCCATTCTTTCATCACACTCATTCCTGCTCAAAAACGTCAAAAAAATGAAAGAATCAAGTCACAGAAGCTCAAACTGGAATCCTGCGAAGAAACCGCGTTCTGAAACGCGAGAGCCGACGACTCAAGAGTATTTCTTCAAAATGCATGAACTAATCAAGCAATTGACAGAAATGAACCTCGTTGCTTCCCAACGCTTAGCTGAACTTATCCAAAAAGTTCAGCAGATGAGCGAGGAACTCATTTCCATTAACCAGCAGCTCGCGGAATTGAGCAACCATACTTCTCACTATCCCATGTCATACCTTCCACACGAAATGTGTGGAGGTTTCTTTTAAAAGCATTCTGTGATGTGTTAAGTGCGCTGTTGCGCGTTAAAGAGTCTGGTTTTGCTGTTTCAGATTCTCGGCTTTTAACGTATCGTGTAACCGTAGGATCCTAAGGAATGTAATTTTCAATTTGGCTTGTGTTATTTAACTATAGGACTATTTTTGTATCTTTACTGATGATTTGGAAGTGATAAACCTTAACCGGGAAAATTACATAACGTGCGAAACTGAAAAACGGAACAACAAAAGACTGAAACCGAACATTACACGTGAACACGGCCCCGTGCTCATAGAGGCACGCCCCCGTGTTCGACAAAAAAATGACACCACCTGACATTTTTCAGCCTTTTGTCTTGTTTCCCATCAATATTGCATGATAAAAACCGAACTAATGTGCCTGTAAAGTCGTATCCACTTTCAATTCCATCTTCTTTTCTATATTTCTTTCATATTTTCAAGTGTTCTTGCAAGAGTATTTGGCCAAGAGGTTGTATACTAATTCCTTTGATTATGAAAGTCATTTACATGTAGTTAGGTGATTAGGTCTCTAAACAACCGAAATCCTAGCAATTATGTGTAAACACTTGTTCTTAAACGTGTTATGGAATGATGAATGCTTTTAACCTACTTGTTCATGTTTATTCTTGTAGTAGATTAGTGTTAATTAGTGTGTTTAGTTAGATATTAGTATGTTTAGTTAGTTAGTTAGTTGTTTTCTTTTATTATTAACAAGACTATATTCATAATTCGTGGTGAAACCTTTGTTAAACATGTTCAAGTTACAAGAATTCTCAAGAGATGTAAAACAATATATATTTTGAGTATCTTGAATTATTAACAAATGATTAAAATGTTCAACATATAATCTTTGATTTTTAAAGCAAGAAAATTTTAAACCCATGCTTAATCAACGATTTACAAACAAAACCACGATTGCTCGAGTCAAAATTTCATTCCTAAACATGTTAACCGCACCCCACGTTTTACAAAGCGCACCCCCATGTTCAAAAATTTTTCCTTGGATGATAAATTCTTAACTATTTTTGAACATGAATTGAATCATTATGATGTTATGTCTTGAAAAACATATGATTTTCACTAACATCATGAGACTGCTTAAGAAATTTGTCTTGTCTAGATTAACTTATTTTTAAAATTTCAGGATCATGGATCATCCCTACTTACATTTTGGAGGGAGCCGCGGGAGATGGTGTCATGATAGACTCAAAGATTGCTACAAAGGTTCGAAAGATCCCACTTACAAGCAGATGAAGAAACACTACCGGCAGTCGGACAGCTAGAAAGATATAATAATTTATTAAGTGTTCAGTGGAAACGTTTATTTTCACAAAATAGACCTTCTGTTTATGAACTAACTCTTAATTTTTAGCATCTTTTAAATTTAGCATGAAAGACTCTGATCCTTGGGATGAAAGTGTAGTTTCATTTAGACTAGCTGGGAATTGGCATAAAACATCCATTGCCTTGTTCGGTGTCTATCTTGGAATATACACGGAACAAGAAATGGAGGAGGAGGCAATATCTGGAATGCCAGCGTATCATACCTTCCCGGACAAGGAAAGTAGAGACGCAGAAAGTGGTGCAATGAAGAAAGCATTTTGGGAGCGGATTGGAACCGGAGGGTTCAACTCGAGCAAAACAAAAAGCAATCAGATACGAGACCCGCTGCTGCGATACATTCATCGGTTACTCAGCCATTCCATAACAGCTCGTGGTCAAAGCGAGGTAGTTGTTAATTTGAGGGACTTGTTTATTTTATATTGTATGGTTAATCAGTTGCCATGTAATATTGGGTATTTGTTTTGTAATCTTTTTGCCAGGAATGCGATTGCAGGTGCTCCAACACCCATGTTTGGAGGAAGCTGGATTTTGAACTTATATGAAAGCTATGGTTATAACACTGAGGGTACCGTAGGAGTGATGCCGGGACTGTTAGACTTGAGCATTTGTACAAGTATGTACATGGTGACAAGCTTACCAAATGGGCAGCCGAGATTCATGGATAAGAAGGGACAAATCTGGGATCCGGCAGATCCCGAAGAAATTATCATGGACCTCGACATGCCGATACAGCCGAAAGGAGCCGGAGCTGGATCTTCAAGTTCATGTAAAAGGGAATTCCCAACCATGTTAGACCTTTATGAGTCAATCCAAACCACCGAAACCCATGCAAGGCGATCATTTGAATATGCCCAACGAGCCTTCAACCGAGTCAAAAATCTGCATTCCCGAGTCGATGACTTGAGCAAAGATGTCACGTACATCAGAAACCGAATGTACCACGAGTGGGGGGATATCCCACCACAAAGCCCTTGAAAACCGTATCATTTTCGGGGCCCCGGCACAGTTGTTTTGTGCCAATCTATCTTTTAATTTATGTCGTTTTGTTTTTATTTTGTGTGTTTAGGATTTTAATGCTTTCAATAAATTGGTAACATTTCAGGTGATACCGAGGATTCTAACAACGCGAGGGCAACCAAACACAAGTGAAAAATTCATCATTTTTAGGGGAGTTATTTCATTACCCTTTCTCGATCCTGAATATGTTAATCACATTGAGGACAATGTGAATTTTAAGTGTGGGGATGGGAGTAATGCATTTGACTTTGCTAAAAAGGTCCAAATTAAAATTTTTAAGAAAAAATCACTTACCAAGTAATTTTTGTGACAAAAAACCAAAAATTTAATATAATTTTTGATAAACCAAGTTATAAATATACGTTTTCGGGAAATAAAGAAGTAAATCCATGACGTCCAAATAAAAATTGAAAATGTTTTTTGTGATATCCTTAAAAGCAATAATCTAGTAAAATATTCAATCATCTATAATGAAACACTTTTACCCAATTCCATCCGTATGTGAGTTTATTTTTGAGCCTTAAACAAGCTTTTGCAAGTTGTAATTCTACTTTCATTCTGGATTTAACTGAGGGTGCCATATGATACGTGTGATTAGAACTTGCTTTGGGTATACATTTCAAGACCTTAATTAGTATTTGTTGCATAAAAATGAGTTAGGCACTAGGAAACCTTAACCATTCAAGCCCCAACCATTGTCTTTAATTTTCCTTACCCGAACGTCAACCCTAGTTAGCCTTGTTGAGCTTAAATGTTTTTATCTTTCAATCACCCGAGTCACCAAGTCACTTAACCAAAAAGCCTTCAACAAAACCCGTTTTCGTTAAAGACACGTTTTTGGCTTATAAATAATAATAATAATAATAATAATAATAATAATAATAATAATAATAATAATAATAATAATAATAATAATAATAATAATAATGTATTTGGTCTTTTACCGGCAGACCTTAAAGAACTGGAATGCATTCTTTTGATTTCAATTTGCTTTGTTGCCTTCATCACGCAAAACCGGGACCTCCCCTGGAAATCCGCGAACAAATTTTCAATCTCACGTTTGACGCAAGAAAGAAATGGCGAAAAAAGGAACAAGTTCCGCCATTTTGTGGGATTTCAAAAAGTGCTATAAAGAGACGGGCAAAAAGATATGAAAGATGCCCGAATTGTGGAAATTGGTCCCATAATGGAAAATGCAAAAAGAATCAAACTGAATCTCAATACGAATACACAGAATTAATCCGATTGGGTGCTATTAGGCTTCAAGCCGAACGATCCTTGAGAAAGGAAAGTTTTGTGTATCTTAGGGTAAAAGATGAAGTACGATTCTTGAAAGCAAAATACGGTCTTGACAATCTGACCTTAAACGAGTCCTCAAGCTAGCATATCCCTTCTAGTTTGAAGTATTGTATAGGGAACCTTTATTGCTTTCCTTGTAGTTTATGTTAGAAAAATAAGCCAAGACCGTCGTCTTTAGCAATTAGTCACTCTTTCCAAATATTCCATACCCGAGCCCGAGCCAAGTTACAACCCATCAAAGACCTAATGATTTATTCAAATAAATATCTAAGTACGTGGAGATTTGATCCCTTAACAAGAATATGATTTCACACGTATTCATACAAGGCAATTGAGTGCATTAGTCATACTTAATCTTGATTATGACTCCATATATTTAGCCGAATGTGAGTGCATCTTGTGAGAAGTGTGGATTTTTACATGATAATAATCTTTACTAACCAACCTATTACTTGCTAGGATATCATTTTACATGTGCTTAGAATATTTATATTTGGATAAAAATAGTATTTACTTGCATACTTCTCGAAAGACATGTTTATAATTTGATTTATTTGGTTTTTTGGTGGAATTGTCATTTTAAGTGATTTTTGCTTGAGGACAAGCAAAGTTCAGGTGTGGGGATGTTTGATGTGCTCCAAATTATACATAAAAATCCTATCAAAAGCACATCAATTATTCCTTAATATCTTCCTTAAAATGATAAAAATATACTTAAAAGTGTTAAATTGTGTTTTCAGGTGTTTAAAAGGGCAAGATGGACAAAAGGAGTATATTTAACAAGAAATTGAAGTGATCCGAGCTTTGGACTCCAAGCATGGGGTCGTGCCTCATTAAGCACGCCCCCATGCCTTGCCAGAAACACACCCCCATGCTAAATTAACACACCCCCGTGCATGGACATCTGACAAGGACAAAAGTACTGTCCCCTAAAAGTAGACACAGGGTCGTGCCCCATAAGGCACGGGCCCGTGCCCTACCTCCAACACGGGGCCGTGCCCCTTTTAGCACGAGGCCGTGCCCGACACAACCTGCATGTACGAGCCGACCAACTTTCGTAAGCATTGTACTAGCACGGGGCCGTGCTTAAACACTCCGGAAAGCCTATAAATAGAAGCCTAAGCTCACCATTTTGGCAAGCTTTGGTGGGAGAGTTACTCTGCTGAATTCTCTCGGGAATCAAGACTTCAAGATCATTCGGAGGCTCGGGAGATGCATACAACACTTGGAAGAAGCTTGGGATCACCTAAACGTCATCCATTGTGGATTATCGGTTTGATTGTTCTATTTCACCGATGATCACTTATCTATCTTCTTTGTTATCTGTTGTTATGCTAAAGCTCATCATGAGCTAAACTCTATTTATCATCCTAATCGGATAAAACTTATGTAATTTGTGATGAACTAATGGTGTGATAAATATTATGTTAATGTTATGGTGGTCTTGGGAAAACTATTGATGGGTAGCATCTACATTTGAACGGGAAGTTATAACTTTATGGTTTGTGATTGTGATTGTCATACAAGGTTGAAAACCGTATGATTAACTTTCATTCGCGAAACCGGTCTTCATAATAAATCCATGGCTAATGAACTAGAAATGGTTATTAGAAATCATATCACTTTAACTTTCTGATCATTTGCTGGTTCCCTTTTATTAGTTCGGAAACTTCAGTAATTGTTACGGTTTTCTAAAATTAATGGTATGTTAGGAAGGAACCTGATCAACTCTCTTTTTAACATTAAATTATGTTTTCAGAAATCGTATGTCAAATAGGACACAAAAGATTCACCTACATTACTAGGGCTTTGATCTGAGCAGTAAACTCAGCCTGACAGGATCAAGTCACTACGGCAGCAGGATAGACGAGAAATCGCGCCGGCTCATCTTTATAAACATTAAAATAATTACATTAATCAATATCTTTAAATCACATCACTAATTCATCACAATTACATAAGTGGAGTCTAATTAGGATGATAACTTTTATTCCCTGATTTTAAATCCAAACGCTTCAATTCTTAGTTTACTTTCTTTTTTATTATTGTTTATTTTTAAACCCTAAAAATCTTTCCAAATGCAAGTTATCACTTTCTTTAACAAAAACCAAATCTGATAGTCAAACATTAAGTTTGTTGAGTAGGCTAGGTGTGTCCATGGATTGATACTCGGTTCTTACCAACACTATATTACCTCACAACAGGTACACTGCCTTTTGTGTGTGTGGTTTAGTATTAGTAACAACCAATTAAAACTGAATCTGTGCAATAAATCTTTATCAAAATATATACTATCTGCACCCAATCAGTGAACAGATCAGCATATTGTTCATTTGTGTTAACTTTGACTAGTTTGATTAAACCCTTTCAAAGTTATCTCTAATCAAATGATACCTGATATTGATGTGTTTTGTCCTTTAGTGCTACACAGATTCTCTATAATGGAGATATCCTTGTTTTTGTTTATGTGGACGGGAGTCTCTTTGAAGTTGAATCCATAGTTCAACATCTTATTTTGAATCCAAAGCACTTGAGCACAACAGCTTTCAGCGGCAATGTATTCAGCTTCAGCAGTTGATGCATATACACAGGATTGTTTCTTGTATTGCCATGAGACTATCCTTTCACCAAGGAACTGACATCCCCCTAATGTATACTTTGCAGTCATATTGCAGCCACCATAGTCACTATCTGTATATACATACATATTGAAGTCAAAATTCTATGGATACCAAAGGCCAAGTGTTGAAGCACCTTTGAGATATCTTAAAATCCTCTTGACAGTGACCAGGTATGACATCTTCGGGTTCGCTTGAGATCTTGCACAAATACATGTGACAAACATGATATCAAGCCTATCAGCTGTGAGGTACATAAGAGACCCAATCATAGCCCTGTAGGTGTTCATCCACACACTCCCCCTCAAGATCAAGTCCAAGGGAGTGGTTTCTTGCTATGGGTGTCTTAGAAACCTTACAGTCAGTCATGTTGAATCTTGTAAGTATGTCTTGCACATACTTTGACTGACATATGAAGATGCCACTGTCAACCTGCTTCACTTGAATTTCTAGAAAGAAATTGATTTCTCCCATTGCACTCATTTCAAATCTATTCTTGATCAGCCTCTCAACATCTGTACTAGCATTATGTTTCTTTGATGAAAAGAGTTCCATCTATATTACCTCTTTTGTATCCATGTTCACGGAGATACTAAAACAGAGACTCATACCAGTTTCTAGGAGCTTGGTGCAGCCCATAAAGAGCATTATCAAGCTTGCAGACATAATTAGGATGATCAGAATCTGCAAACCCAGGTGGTTGTTTGACATACACCTCTTCATCAATCACCCTATAAAGAAAATCACACTTGACATCAAGTTGGTAGACCTTGAAATCCTTGTATGCAACAAAAGCTAAAAATATTCTAACAGCTTAAAGTCTTGCAACAGGAGCAAATACATCTGTGTAGTCAATTCCTTCTTCTTGTGTGTATCCTTGAACAACTAGTTTAGCCTTGTTTTTGATGATAAGTCCTCTATCATCCTTCTTATTCCTAAACACCCATTTGGTTTCTATGGTAGTCTTCTCTTGAGGAAGAGGACATAGGTTCCAAACCTTTTGTCTTTTGAATTGAAGCAGCTCCTCTTGCATGGCTTCAACCCAACTTCCATGCTTTAAAGCCTCCTCAACATTCTTTGGCTCTATCTGGGATAGAAAACAAGAGTGGCGACAACCATTTGCATTAGGGTTTTCCTTTTGTTCTTACCCCAATATCAACATTTCTAATGATGTTTGTGGTGGGCTGAGACTTATGGATCCCTAGTTAAGGGATCACAACAAGTTGCTTAGAGAGATCTAAATTAGAGAAATTTATATCAGGCATTGAAGTTTCTCCCACCACATCAACACACTTATCAAGTGTAACTTGATCCAATAATTGTATGGAATCATTGATGTTGTCATTGAGTGGTTATCAGCATCAAGAAACTCTTGATCATTTTCACCACCACTATTTGAAGCTCCTTCATCTGAGTTTTGTCCCTTTATGCTGGAATTTGAAGGCACCCTAGAAGTATCAGTTGAGTTTGTCATTGTTGTGCTGATAGGGACTCCATTTGCAGGGTTATTTACAACTAGAGTTGAAGCAGTATAGCTTGAAGGTCTTCTTAGCTAAAATCTTGGATCAGGATTACCTGTAGGTAGTATATCGATAGATCCTGAAACATGCTCATAAGATTTGTTAAAACAGTTGGTAACTAAATGAAGATCAAGTAGCCAATCAGAACTAGAACCTTCACACTAGGAGTGTGCTTAATGAAAGTCACATTGGCTAACTCCTCAACTACTCTAGTTCTGAGATTGTGTACTCTATAAGCCTTAGCTTGGGAAGAGTATCTAATAAAATGTCCATCTGATTTCCCATCAAACTTGGCAATTTGATCATTGGTATTCAAGATGGTGCATGGACGTCCAAATGACTTGAGAAAACTAATGAAAGGTTTCCTCTTGTGCCAAAGTTCATAAGGAGTCTTACCATGTATGTTGACTACTAAAACTCTGTTTTGCACATAGCAGGCAGTGTTTACTACCTCTGCCCAGAAGGTGATGGGCAGTTTAGAGTCAGACAACATAGTTCTTGCAGCTTCAATAAGTGTCATGTTTCTCCTCTCAGCAACACCTTTTTGCTAAGGAGTCCTTGGAGCGCTATATTCTCTTGTAATACCTTTTTCATCACAAAATGTAACAAGGATTTGGTTCTTCATTTTAGTTTCTTGATCACATCTTATGGTTTTAGCCTTGTGATCACATTGATTCTCAATCTTTAAGATGAAATTCTTCAGAATCTCAGAGGTCTCATCCTTAGTTCTAAGAAAGAAAATCCAAGTGATTCTTGTAAAATCATCTGTGATCACCAAACAATAAAAGGTCCTTCCTAGACTCATTACACTAGTGGGGCCAAAGAGATACATATGTAATAAGTGTAGGGGTGTAGTGATGCAGTTTCTTTCCTTTGGCTTGTGAGTTACCTTTTGTTGCTTCCCTTTCAGGCATGCAACACCGTGTCATCACTTGTAAACTCTTTCTTTGGCATTCCAGTTACCAAATCATTCTTAATTAATTTATTCATGTTTTTAAAGTTTACATGGCACATTCTTTTATTCCAAAGGAAAGACTCATCACTATTTGCTTTAGATAAAAAGCATGAAACTTCTCTTGCAAAGATGTTTCTTGCAAATCCATCTTGTACATGTTCCCTTTCCTGCGGGCTCTTAACAGGATATGCTCATGAGGAATGACCACCCCTGGCTTGAGAACAATGCACTTATGCTCAGTAAAGAGAATATTATGACTCTGATTACAAAATTAGGATACACTCAAAAGATTGTACCCAAGCTCCTTAAAAAAGTTTACCTTCTCAATGTTGAGCTTACCATTTGTGACACTGCCCCTTCCAGTTATGTAACCTCTAGCATCTCCCCAAAGGCAATTCGTCCTCCATCAATTTTCTCAAAATTTTGAAGTAATGACCCATTGGCCATCATGTGCCTGGAACAACCACTATCAATGATCCATACATTCCTGTTTGTCTTGAGTTGTTCCTTCACAAAAGAGATGGTTAGTTACATTTCGAAACCCAAGCCTTATTGCTCTTGGGCTCATCAAAAGACGTTGAAGATAATGCAACAGTAATTGATCATATTATCATGTTTTAAGGATCATTTGCTGATGTTGATGAAAAACTTTTAATCACTTGGTCTTTCTTTGTCTTCCACACCACCTTTGAAGACTTAGACTTGACCTTCATCACTTCGGATGTTTTGATAACTTCAAAAATTTTGATGACTGAGCCTTCGGAAGATCTTGCTAACACTGCAGTAGGCTTCAGTGCTTCGGAAGTATTCCTTTCTTTCGAGACTAAATATTCTTCCGAAGGCAAATTTCCACTTGTCTTCTCCTTCATTTTGGAGCTTCCGAAAGGAAAAGATTTTCCTTCTGAAGCTTTCTTCTTCTTCAAACTCTTAGAAGTCTCCTTCTTGGTTATGTGGATAGTACTTTTTGGATTGTAGAGACAATCCTTAGCAAAAAAATAAGAAGTACTACCACACATAACTCAGTTCATCTCCTTCTTCCTGAGAGTCTTCTTCTGAGAACAAGGCTGAACTTGATCACTTTTCTTCTCCTTCTTCATCTTTACAGATGATGTCGCAATTCTTTTAGGGTGAGAGCTGCCTTCGGAGCTAGATGGTTCAGGTTGTGTAGCAGTGGTACACAACTGGTCAGCCTTTTCATGTTTTTGGGATGATTTGAACATGAACTAGAACTCCTGGTACTAGAGTTCGGGTTTGTGTCTTCAGCCTTAACCACCTTAAATCCTACAGAGATAAAGACTGGTTTTTGCATAGAGTTAAAGATGGCCTTGATCTCTTGAGCCTTCTTGGATTTTCTCTTGGCTTTTCTAATCAAGTTCTTCTCCTTGACTTGGTCATACCAGCCCTTTTACTCTCATCAGAGGAATAGTGACCCTTCTTAGAATGCTCTTCTTCACTATTCTTAGAGGCATCCTTCACTATCTCCTCTTTATCCACTTCACATATAGGGTCTATAAGAGGAAGCTCATCTTCACAAGTTCCACACCTAGGAGATCTTACAGACATGATTGTGTGTGGATGAGCTATCTCACTAGATCCCAATCCTTGCTTATTTTGATAACAAACTTTTGCATGCAAGGATGAGGATATCATGTTCTTGAAGGTCTCTTCTTCAAGAACACATTTTTCTACCCTAGCTTTGCTGATCATAAGCTCAACCTGACATTCAGTCAACTTAGTTATGAGATCTTTGATCTGAGTGTTGTAGTTAGTGTGTTCATGTTTAAGAGTTGAAATGGTTTTCTCTAAGTCCTCTATCTTTAGTTTATAATCATTTTCATCTCTTTTGAAATCAGATTTTAAAATATTTAAAGACTCAAGATCAGATCTCATCTCTAAGTTGTAGGACCTGTATCTATTCACTTTAGCAATACATTCAGTTGTACAGAGATGTTCCAATACATTTGATTCATCATGGTCAACCATTAGTGCTTGGTCTGGAGATGCATCTTCTACCTGAAAGCTCCAGTCAAAGCCTCCTTCTTCAACAACAACTGCTGCTTGCTCCTTTGGCTTCTCATTTTGGGTGGCTCTCTCAGTGTAGTTTGGCCTGGCTTGTGCTTGGCCACCATTTGTCCTTGATGCCTTGCACTCCCTTGCAAAGTGACCCATCTGGTTACAGTTGTAACACTTTACTTTGCTTTTGTCCAGCCCAAACATTCCACTGGCTGTATTGCTTGGAAACTTCCTCCTTGTCCTTTTGTAGAATTCTTGGCTCTATGTGTGAGAAGAGCTATTTGTTGAACTATCCCCATGTATTCCAGATCATCTGGATGAATACAATCCAGGTCTTCAAGGGTGAAGAGAAAGTTGCCTGTGTTTTCATCAAAAGAAACAAAGGCTTGTGAAGAGCTTGTATCTTGGAATGGGCTTCCTTGAGTGTAGCTTTCTCTTGGTGTCTCTGAGAAGGTGATGAAAGGACCCGTTTGTGAGTTATCAGGATAGCAGATAAGATGATGTTGTGGTTCTCTACTATCCCTTTCAACCACATGGAGGGCTGAACTCAGTTGATTGTTGGAGTTACCAGATGAACCTTGCATATTCATCTCCATCTGGTATTCACTAAGAATACCATACAACAATGTAAAAGTAAGAGTCTTAAGGTTCTTAGTTCTCTTGATAACAACACAATAATGTGTTCATTGTCTAGGAAAAAAAGGACATGAACTTCTTTACAATGTCCATGTTCTCATGAGTCACTCCAACATCCATTAGAGTGTCCACAATCTCAACATACCTGAAGTATTGTTGAGTCATGGTTTCACCAGCTTTGAAGGTGATGTTTCAAACAGCTGCTTCACGAGATACTTCTTGTTCTCCTTGGCTTCTGTTGACCCCTCATACATCAGCTTCAGTGCATCCTATAGCTGTTTAGCTGTTTTGCACTTCTTAAAGCCTCTGTTTATGGAGTTGGGAAGAGCAGGTTTTAAGGGTTGTCATGACTTTCTGATCAATATCTATTATCTTTCTGTCTTCTTTAGAGTAGTCAGCCACAACCTTTGGAATCATACTACCTCCAACAGCAGCTGAAGAGGTGCTTGGTATGTGAGGCCCTGAGACATTAGATTCCCACATCTTGGAGTCTTATGACTTGATGAACCCTTCCATCTGTTGGCACCAAGTGTCAAAGTCTTTAGGAGTGACCAGTGGGGATTTTGTCATGGTTCCAGTTTCCATATCAGCTTTTGTAAGACTGCCATTTGAGATGTTAAGTATTTTGTGTATGTGAGGGATCTTAAGATGTGAGATCTTACAATCAAGAGCCTGGAATGCTCTAATACCAATTGCAGGATCGTTTAAGGGATGGTCACTTACAACACAATACACAATGAGGAGAGTGTTTAGAACACTTAACAGATCAAATAGGGAACTGGGAAGAAGTTTAGTTTGATACTAAAAACACAAGCAAATATGAGAAAGAACAAGAACAACCAACACAAGTATATGATTTTCAAGAATGTTGTATATTGCTCTCATGTTCTTTACAAGTGTTGCAAAGCATAAGGAATGATACAAGGACCCGAGATACTTTATACTACATCCTACACCGGACATATTTAGAAGGCCACCTGGAAACATTTGAACTAGACAACAAAATCAAATGTAGAGTCAAAAGGCAGATTGCCTTAGTGACTATGACATGCCCTAGCTCACATCCTAATATATTACAAAAAGGATAAAAGTACATAAAGTAGAAAGCAAAAGGACTCAAGAACTCAATGTATAGTTACTAAAAGCATGGACCTTTTCACCAACTTATGTAAGTTGGTGCCTGAACAGAGTCGCAACAGAAAGTGGTCCAACTTTATGGTAAAGTACATCAGATAAAGCATGTGTTCAAAAGTCTTCGGAAGAAATATGTCTTCACTTATTGGCTTCGGAAGACTTTGTCTTTGAAGCTTTGGAAGACTTCACTTCTGGCTTTGGAAGAGGTTGGTTTTGGCTTTGGAAGATTTTACACTTAGAATAATTCTAGTGCATGGTAAACTTCCAAAGCATTTCTACTATGTAATTTAGTGCATGCATGCAGGAAAGACTTTGGATGTTTTAGGTGTATCAGCCTTACATAAAACGTTACACCTTACTTCTAGCAAAGTAGTATTTGTTTAGTCGTAGGTTCCAGCTGGCATCAATGTATAACCGGCTGTAGATAGTAGTATATATAGTTCTCATTGTACACTTAGTAAACATGTTTATAAGAGTCTTGTAATACTTGGAGTTGAGAAGTAATATATACAAGTATCTTGAAAACCTTTCTCTTGTGTTTTGTTTACTAATTATATTATTATCAACTCTTAAGGGATTTTGTATCATCAAACCGAGTGTGACTTAGTAAGTTTGAGAGATAACAATTCTGTTGAGTGACCAAACTCGATCCTGTAATTGGTATCAGAGCATCTTAGGCTCTTGATTGTGAGATCTTACCATCCAAATCAACCTTTTCATCACTCATACACTTACGTCACTCAAAATGGCCCTCAACCAAAAATCATCTAAATGTGAAATGGGAATGATGACCAAACCACCCATCATCACCATTGATAACTTCAGATCTTGGAGTAGATGAATTGAAGGCTTCATTAGGTACCAAGATAGCAAGATGTGGAAGTCTATCACCAATGGACCTTACAAGCCAAAGGTTGCAACACCGGCTGGAAATGGTGCTATGATAGAGAAGGTCGTTGAAGATTATTCTGAAGAAGACTACAAGCGGCTAGATATTGATAGCAAAGCAATGACTGTGCTGCTTACTACCATTCCCAACTTCATCATGGTGGGCTTTGAGCACTGCCAGTCAGCCAAAGAACTCGTTGATGCTTTGACTCAGATGTACTCCAGCTCCGATGAGTCCAAGAAAGATTCCCTTAAGCAACAATATGAAAATTTCACTTATATTACTGGAGAGACCCTCAACGAGCAATACTTCAGGTAAATGGATCTTACTTCATCACTTCAGTCTGTGGGAGTGACTCTTGAGATGAGAGACCTGTCAAGAAAGTTCATGAGTGCACTGCCAAATGAGTGGACTTTCTACTATGTCTCTATCAAGAAGATAGAGAACTTAAACTCTCTCACAATGACTGAGCTATATGGCATCCTTGATGGATACCCTGTAGAGATGGAAAACCAGAGAGGCCACCAGGTGCGCAGACCCTCCAGCCTTCCCGCTAGCTACACTTTAATAGTTGCTGAAGGCTAAAGACCGCCCAACCTCAGCAATACCTGACATACTCCAAGCAGCCATCCTATTCTTCTGGGCCATACATTACCTTTCCTGAGACTCCAAGGTCTCTACAGGCTCAGTCAAGTCCCCTCCAGGACAACTGTGCCTTTGTCTCAGGAAATGGGCATTCTAGTGACTTTTAGTTTGGATTTGATGATCTAGAATGTTTTAGCCCGGATGATGTTGAGTACATGGACATTGTTCAACAGATGGCTCTGCTAACTTACAGAGCAAAGAAGTTCTTTAAGAGAACTAGAAGGCAATTTCCCCAAAACCCAACTGACAGCAAGTTCGGGTTTAACAAAGACCAAAGCTAAGTGTTACAACTGTAACCAGCTAGGTCACTTTGCCTAGGAATCCAAAGCTCCCAAATCCAATCCGGGAGCCACTCAAGCCTCCACACATCCTACCACACCCAAAGCCGCCGGAAAGTCAACTGAACAACACACAACTGTTGTTGCTCAAGAGATTGACTGGAGCTTCATGGTGCAGGATGTGACTCATGCTCAAGCATTGATGGCTGGAACTGATGATAGCAAGGTATTTGAACACCTTTGTACTTCAGTTTGTATTGATAAATTTAAAATGTATCAGGACTATAATATGGAAATCAAATCTGATATTTAGTCATTGAATATTCTTAAATCTGATTTTAAAAGGATAGAATCAGACTATAAAATGAAAATTGAAGAGTTAGAGAAAACCGTGTCTTCTTTAAAACATGAACACACCAATTGTAGGACTCAAATCAAATATTTAATTTCTAAATTGACTAAGGCTCAGGCCCAGCTAGTAATAATTGAGGCTAAAGCCAGGAAGCATGCTATTTTAGAGGAAAACTTCAAAGTCATTATTTCATCATCCTCCCACTCAAAGATTTGTTATCAAAACAAAGGTGGGTTGGGAACCAATGAAATCGCTCCACCACATTCTTATGAGTCTATAAGACAACCAAGATGTGAGACTGAAGAGCAAAATGTTCCAAATAGTGACCCACCACCCCATGAGTTGAAGAATGATGCAACTATGGAGAGCATTACAGGGAAGGACCAGGTAAAACAATCCATCCCTACCAGTGATGATCAACCCCTAACCACCAAAGCCAAAAAAAACAGAGCTAAGGCAGCTAGAAAAGTGCCAAGAAAGTTGATGAGTCCAATCCAAAGATAGACCCAAAGCAAAAGGGTGTATTCATTTCAGCCGGATTCTAGGTAATTAGAAACTCTAATCTTGGAAAGGAGTGTAGTACCAGCACTCCCGTCCTACTGAAGGATAAGAAGATGAATGGGAAGACTGTTGATGAAGATAAGAAGCGTAAGAAACAATAGTATTCACATCCCACAAAGGTTAACATCGAATGCATAATGTGGTCTGCAAAACCACATGGCTAAAGCTTGTTACTACAATCCTACAAACACACATTATGCAAATAATGTTAAGAAATAAGGAGTCAAAGAAGGTTTCATATTCGGACCTTATCACATGGTCCAAGTGATAAGGAAAGGAAAGATTGTTTTCGAAGAAAAGTTGCTTTCGGAAGAAACTCATTCTTCCAAAAGGAAAATAGCTTCGGAAGATAAGCCAAAGAAAATTCAAAAGAACAAAAGAGTTCCTTTGAAACCTTCTGAGAAGAAGACTGCTTCGTAAGAAAAGGTAGGGAAAGCTTCTTCCGATAAGAAAGAAGCCTCGGAAGTATGCCATGCTGCTCAAGCTTCATAAAGCTCATCTATACTAATCATCCAAGGGATGGAATGGAAGATCATAAAAGATGATGTAGCCCACACCACTTCTTCACAAACATCTATTGAACCCTAATGCATACAATTTGGTTCAATAATGTCATCCTCATTTGAAAAGATCAAGATAACCAAGGCTTGTGTTTCCAATAATAACTAACCTTTTCACCTTATGTGCAGGGATATCCACATGATAAGAATGACAATGTGTGGATTGTAGATAGTGGATGCTCCAGGCACATGACTGGGAACAAATATCTTCTTCAACAATTTCAACATTTTGATGGAGGTCCTGTTCAATTTGGAGGTGAGGACGGAGGATACATTTCTGGCAGAGGAAGTGTATCCAATTGCAAGTTAAAGGTCGACAAAGTAAACTTTGTCAAATAGCTTGAGCACAATCTTTTAAGTGCTTCTCAATTTTGTGACCAAAAGCACCAAATGCTTTTCACCAAACATGAGTGCATTATCCTCAAACCCAGGATGACAATTCCTCAGGAGTTGGTGCTTCTTTCAAAAGCTAATGGATATGTACAAGCTGGATATGAACAATGCTTCCCAATAGGTTAAGTATCATTCTTTCTTTTAAGAGATAATAAGATGAGTCAACTCTGTGGCATAAATGAATGTGTCATGTTAATTTTAAAACAGTGAATAAATTGGTCAAAAATAACTTGGTACATGGTGTGCCCAAAAAGGAATTTTTCTGTAAGGATAAATGTGTTGCAGGTCTGAAAGGAAAGCAACATAGAATATCTCATAATCCAAAGAGGTTAACTTATCACCACTCCATTACACTTACTGCACATGGATCTATTTGGTCCCATAAGTATAATGAGCATTGGAAAGAAATCATATTGCCTTGTGATTGTTGGTGATTTTACTAGATTCACATGGGTATTCTTTTTAAGAACTAAAGATAAAGATACTAATACTTTAAAATCTTTTATTCTTAAAATAGAAAATCAAATTGATTAAAAGGTTAAGATTATTAGGAGTAATAAAGGGACTAAGTTTAAGAATCAAGTTCTTAACTCATTCTGTAACTTAAAAGGGATTGCCAGACAATATAGTGCCCCTAGAACTTCTCGACAAAACAATGTTGTTAAAAGGAGGAATAGGACACTTATTGTGGCTGCTGGATGTGACTCCTACTCAAGCATTGATGGCTGGAACTGATGATAGCAAGGTATTTGAACACCTCTGTACTTCAGCTTGCATTGCTAAAGTTAAAATGTATGAGGACTACAATATGGAAATCAAATCTGATATTGAGTCTTTGAATATTCTTAAATCTGATTTTAAAAGGGTAGAATCTGACTATAAAATGAAAAATTGAAGAGTTAGAGAAAACCGTGTCCTCTTTAAAACATGAACACACCAATTATAGGACTAAAATCCAAGATTTAATTTCCAAATTGACAGAGGCATAGGCCCAGCTAGTAATAGTTAAGGCTAAATCCAGGTAGCATGTTATTTTAGAAGAAAACTTCCGTGACATTATTGCATCATCCTCCCATGCAAAGATTTGTTATCAAAAGAAAGGTGGGTTAGGAACCAATGAAATATCTTCACCTTATTCTTATGAGTCTATAAGACAACCAAGATATAGGACTGAAGTGCAAGATTTTCCAAATATTGACCCACCACCCCATGAGTTGAAGAATGATGCAACTATGGAGACCATTATAGGAAGGACCAGGTAAAACAATCCATCCCCACCAGTGATGATCAACCCCTAACCACCAAAGCCAGAAGAAACAGAGCTAAGGCAGCAAGAAAACTACCAAGAAAGTTGTTGAGTCCATGCTAAAGATAGACCTTAAGCAAAAGGAAGTATTTATTGTAGTCGGATTCCAGGTGGTGGGAAACTCTGATCTTGGAAAGGAGTATAGTACCAGCACTCCAGTCCTACTGAAGGATCAGAAGATGAAGGGGAAGACTATTTTTAATGATGAGAAGTATAAGAAACAACAGTCTTCACATCCCACAAAGGTTAACATCAACTGCATAATATGTAGTCTAAATAACCACATGGCTAAAGAAGGTTACTACAATCCTACAAGAACACATTATGCAAATAATGTTAAGAAAGAAGGAGTCAAAGAAGGTTTCACATTCGGACCTTATCACATGGTCCATGTGACGAGGAATAGAAAGCTTCTTTCCGAAGCAAAGTTGCTTTCAGAAGAAACTCATTCTTTTGAAAGAAAAATAGCTTCGGAAGATAAGCCAAAGAAAATTCAAAAGAACAAAAGAGTTCCTTTAAAACCATCTAAGAAGACTGCTTCGTAAGAAAAGGTGGTGAAAGCTTCTTACGATAAGAAAGAAGCCTCGGAAGTATGCCATGCTGCTCAAGCTTCATCAAGCTCATCTACACTGATCAGCCAAGGGATGGAATGGAAGATCAGAAAAGATGTTATAGCCCACACCTCTTCTTCACAAACATTTATTGAACTCTCATCCATACACTTTGGTTCAATAATGTCATCATCATTAGAAGAACCCAAGACCAACAAGGCTTGGGTTTCCAATAATAACTAACCTTTTCACCTTATGTATAGGGACATCCATATGACAAGAATGATAATGTGTGTATTGTAGATAGTGGATGCTCCTGGCATATGACTGGGAAGAAATCTCTTCTTCAATAATTTCAACATTTTGATGGAGGTCCTGTTCAATTTGGAGGTAAGGCCGTAGGATACATTTCTGGCAGAGGAAGTGTATCCAATGGCAAGTTAAAGGTCGACAAAGTAAACTTTGTCAAACAGCTTTAACACAATCTTTTAAGTGCTTCTCAATTTTGTGACCAAAAGCACCAAATGCTTTTCACAGAACATGAGTGCATTATCCTCAAACCCGGGATGACAATTTCTTAGGAATTGGTGCTTCTTTCAAAAGATAATGGATATGTACAAGCTAGATATGAACAATGCTTCCCCACTAGGTGAAGTATCATGCTTTCTTTTAAAAGATAATGGTGATGAGTCAACTTCGTGCCATAAACAAATGTGCCATGTTAATTTTACAACCATGAATAAATTGGTCAAAAAAACATGGTTATGGTGTGCCCAAAAAGGAATTTTTCTGTAAGAAAAACTATATTGCATGTCTGAAAGGAAAGCAACACAGAGTATCCCATAAATCCATAGAGGTTAACTCTATCAGCACTCCATTACATTTATTGCACATGGATCTATTTGTCCAACAAGTATAATGAGCATTAGAAAGAAATCATATTGCCTTGTGATTGGTGATGATTTTACTAGATTAACATGGGTATTCTTTTTAAGAACTAAAGATGAAACTGCTTAAACATTAAAAATTTTTATTTTTAAAATAGAAAATCAAATTGATCATAAGGTTAAAATTATTAGGAGTGATTAAGGATTGAGTTTAAGAATCAAGTTCTTGACTCATTTTGTAACTTAAAAGAGATTGCCAGACAATATAGTGCCCCTAGAACTCCTCAACAAAACGGTGTTGCTGAGAGGAGAAATATGACACTTATTGAGGCTGCTAGAACTATGTTGACTAATTCAAAACTTCCTCTATCATTCTGGGCAGAGGCACTCAACACTGCATGTTATGTGTAGAATAGAGTTATTGTAATTAAGCCCCATGGAAAAACCCCTTATGAGCTATGGAATAAGAGGCCACCATTCATTGGCTTTCTTAGGTCCTTTGGCAGCAGGTGTACCATACTTAACACAAAGGAAAATTTGTCAAAATTTGCTGAAACGTCAGATGATGCCATCTTTGTTGGACATTCCTCTAACTCTATTGCCTATAGAGTTTAAAACATTAAAAATCAACAATTTGAGGAATCTTCCAACATTGTTGTAAATGAGCACACTTTTTGTGTTAGAGGGAATGGACCTGATCATATCTTTAATATAGATTTGTTTCCAAACTATTCTACACCTTCTTGTGAGAATGTTTCAGCTGGAACAGGTACTAAAAGTGATTTTGATGATGACCAACTGTTTGAGTTACCCAGACCTCTTCCAAGTGGAGCTTCAACAAGTTGTCAAAAAAGTGAGCCTCAAAACTCATCTAGTGACTATACACAACCCCAAGCTAATGTAAGCAACATTTTGAAGGAACACGCAACTATTAATGCTGCTCGACAGCCAAATGATATTGATGTTGTCTCTCCCTCATTCAATCAGTTCTCCTTGAATGAATGTGAGACATCAGCTGGACAAAGTGTTCAAAACCTTGAGCAAAATTTTTCCAATTCGGATCTATCCATGGATCTGGATGTGATTCCTAGGCTAAGGATTCACAACACTCACCCAACTGAGAACATCATTGGAGATGTTTCTGAAGGTGTGAGAACAATGGGACAAACTCAGAATGGGTATATCTGCTTGTACTCATGCTTCCTATCTCAGATGGAGCCAAAGAAGATAGAGGATGCCTTTAAAGATAATAGTTAGGTTGAATCAATGGAAGAGAAATTGCTTCAATTCAAGAGACAAAATCTTTGGAACCTACGTCCACTACCATCTGGTCAAGTACCCATTGGCACAAAATGGGTACTCAGGAACAAGAGAGATGATAGAGGATTGATTATCAAGAAAAAAGCAAGACTGGTAGTTCAATGATACACACAAGAGGAGGGAATCGATTACACTGACGTCTTTGCACCTCTTGCAAGACTTGAGGCAGTGAGGATCTTTCTTGCTTTTGCAGCATCCAAGAACTTTACAGTCTACCAGCTTGATGTCAAGTGTACATTTTTATACGGGGATATAGACAGAGAAGTGTATGTGTGCCAACCTCCAGGATTTGAAAACCCACAGCACCCCAATTATGTGTGAAAATTGGATAAAGCTCTCTATGGGCTGCACCAAGCACCTAGGCTGTGGTATGAGACTTTGTCCCAGTTTCTCCTGAAAAATAGTTACACCAGAGGTACCATTGACAGACTTTATTCATAAGAAAGTCTAGGATAGACATTTTGCTCGTACAAGTCTATGTTGATGACATCATATTTGGTTCCTCAAATGATCAAATATGTAAAGACTTTGAGAGCATTATGAAAAAGAAGTTTGAGATGAGTTCCATGGGAAAAATGAACTTCTTCCTTGGAATTCAGGTAAAGCAGATGAAATATGGGTTATTTATCAATCAATCTAAATATGTCAATGACATTTTAGAAAAATTTGATATGAAAGATTCTAAGCCAACAAAGACTCCTATACCAAGAAATCACAATCTTTGTCCTGAAACTTAGGGGAAGGATACTAATCAACATGAGTATAGGGAAATTGTTGGATCTCTGATGTATCTCACAACAAGTCAACCTGATATCATGTTTGCAACTTGCACTATGCTAGATATAGGCTGCTCCAAAGGTGTCTCACCTAGTTGCTGGCAATAGAATCCTTAGATACCTCAAAGGAGCACCTACACTTGTCTCTGATATCCAAGGAACACCAACTTCAATCTCTATGGCTACACTGATAGTGACTACGGTGGCTACAATATCAACAAGAAATCAACATCAGGAGGATGTCAATTTCTTGGGAGAAGGATCATCTCATGGCAATGCAAGAAGCAATCCTGTGTCTCAACAATAACTGCTGAAGCTGAACACATTGTCGCTGCTAGTTGTTGTGCTCAGCTATTGTGGATTCAAAACCAGATGTTGGATTATGGATTCAACTTCATGATGACTTCTATCCACATTGACAACAAGAGTGCTATATCGAATGCAAAAAATCCTTTCAAGCACTCCAAGACAAAGCACATTGACATCAGGTATCATTTCATTAGAGATATTCATAAGAAAAACTTGATTAAACTAGTCAAAGTTGACTCAAATGAACAATATGTTGATATGTTCACCAAAGCATTTGATGAGCAAAGATTTAAGAATCTTATTATAGCTATTGGGATGATAAACATTGATTACCTTATGTCCTTTGAAAAACGTTTTTCAAAATATACCTTGTCTTTGTCAATACACTCTAAGCCCTGTTACACAAAGTATTTCTTTGAAATTTGTTAAGTATGAGTTCTTCCGAAGAGAAATTAACCCTCGAAAGATATCTTGTGTGTCTTCTGAAGGAAAATTCCTCTAAGTTAGTTTTATCTTCCGAAGAGTATTTAGCATCGGAAGAACATTTGATGTTGTATCAAATCCATTTCCGAAGCTTAAAAACTTCTTCATTCGGGAGACCTTTTTACTCTCGGAAGTAAATTTCTCTTAGGATCAAATTTACCTTCGGAAGTAAGTTTGGCTTCGGAAGAGATTACTCTCGGAAAAGCTTTTACTCTCGCAAGAAAGCTTTACTGTGTAACGGAAATCCTTTGGGCCCCACTCTGTAAAAAGGTAAAGATTTTAGTAATGATGTCGGAATATTTTAAATGGTTTTAACCTTACCGCCCTTGTCACATCATACCCCAAACCATCACTTCACCTTATCCATCCGCAATTTCACACATTTAAATACATCTGACCTATTCCTTTATTCTTTTTACCAATTTCACAGCCCTAAGTTTCCTTCGTCTTTAATTTTACTCCCAAATCAACTTCACCTCCTCTGTAATTTCTAAACAATAGCACTAAACCCTCAGCACAGCCAAGTCGCACTCTTTGACTCTTCCAAGGTTTCTGACTTCTTAGAAATCATCTAGTTCTTAAACCAGTCCACCTACTACACAACCCTAACTGTTAACCCCACTGTTTACTCAAACCACATGGCCGAGTTTTGGGGAAATGGTTCGATTGACACTCTCAACAGAGTTATGGTCATTAGGACAAGAGTTTGCAGCCAAGAATTGGTCATATCTGAACAGACCATCAGAGAGCACCTAGAGCTTCATGATGAGGGTTCTCTTACTGATTTCCCTAAATAAGACTTAGAGGACACATATGCCCAAATAGGATATGGTGGAGACATGAGCAGGTCATCTGTCTATAAGTTCAACTTTTCCTACAACTAGAAGTTCATGCTTCACATAGTTCATCAGTGTCTATCAAATAAGTCTGGGGTTGGGATCAAATTCCAATGATTTAGGATGCTTGTTCATGGGTTGGTAAAAGGCCTCATATTCGACTATTCAAGATTTGTGTTGAACAATCTCGTAGGAATCCTTCAAAGGGACACATTCTACATATATCCTTGCTTTATTTAACACATAATTAACTGTGAGCTAGATCAGGGTAAGCTTGTCATGCAGCTACACTACCTATCCCTCACATGAGGTCGACCATCTTCAAGGTGCTGAAGAGGGTTTCCACCAACTTTACTGGAAGACATACTGCGGTTCCTCCAGGTATGATTGAGCCAATGGCTCCTGGTGACATCCCTATTAACCCCACAGGTGATGAGCCCACACCAATAATAACCACCTCAATGCCAACTCTTCCTTCCCATACCATCAAACAAACATACCAAAGATGCTCCAAGCGAACCCTTGTTCAATCTACTCTGATTGAACAAGTTCCCCTTGTTCAATCCAAAAAGGCTAGAGTGGAAACATGAGCTCCCACCCAGTCTGAGGTCCCATCATCTTTCATAATAGACCTCAATATGGGAATTGAGTCTCCTCACTCTTAATCCCATGAGCCACAAACCCAAACCCTAAGTCCTTAGGTGAGTCATTATACTCCCCTGAGTAGCAAAAAAAGGACAGCCCAATTATAGGCTCAATGCCTTTAGACATTTATCAAGGTCCCTATTCATTAGGCATAACTTCCATATCTGTCGTTAACCTTTTAATAGGTACTAATGAAGAAATCATGTCCTTTCAAGTCCATGATGTTGATCCACAACCCCCATCTAAGGATCAACTGACCCTAGAGAAACCTCTGATTTCTAGCCCCCATCAGAGAACCCAAACTAAGGTGAGTCCCACTGATGTGGTGGGGACTCATGTAGATTCAGCTGCCACTACTGGTGGTGCCTTAATGGGCCCTCAAGACAATGGTAACATCTTTGAGACTGAATCTATGGCAACATTTCCTCTTGATGACTCTGCAAGAGACATCATTAAGCAAGGGAAACCAGGGTGCCAAGAAACCACATCTGGTGGTGAGGATGAAAATACTAGGTATGTTACCTTATCTCCCCGTGATTCTTAAAGTCTTAAACCTGAATCAAGGGTTAAGACTTTTGAGGATAGGTCTACCACTCAGCAACTTGAGATTGAAAATGTCAAGGCTCAACTAGCAGAGACACACATCGAGAGATCTGTTAGGCATGTACAATTTAGGGTCTCTATGACTTCTTCCTCTAGCTCATCAAGCTCTCAAGATGATGCTATCAAAAAGGGGGAGAGTGTTCAGAGAGAAACTCATGTAGAGCAACAAAGCTTGGTTCCTTCTACACTATCTTCAAGATACCCTGCTCATCAAGCAACTGTCTTCCCTGAGCCTCCTTCTATTATCCTTCAAGTGGACCCAAGGATGCTCATCGATCTGAATAGATTCTTAACTAAGTTCCTGATGGGCTCCTCACTTGAACAACCAAGTCCAGATGTTGTTGTGGCATACTTTGGAGCTGAACCTCTTTAGAGGTCGAATGCACCACCTACCACTGAGGAAGGAGTTGGTCAACCTAAGGTTCACATTGAACCGAGATTAATTTCAAAAGGGATATAGGGAGTGATGGCCCAGCATCTAAAACAGTTGGGACATGTAGTGCACTCCCATAAACTTCCAAAGCTGAAGTTATAGTTATGAAAGAATTATCCCAATCTTCCAAAGCTGAGATCCAAGCTGCGGAAGGGATATCTTCTTTGTCCTATGATCTAATTATCACAAGGGCAATCCTTGAACTGGCCTCTGAGATAATCAGTGAGGACTTTCTCAAAACCCCTCTCACTCAAATACCTTATCACAACAAGCTCACATCACCACCCATCAACCTGAATCCTCTACACAAGAACCTCCAATGACTCAAGCTTCCGAAGACATTAAAGGAAAAAGGAAGTTGACAGTGGAAGAAGTATTAGAGGAGGAAAGGTTGGAGAAGCTTAAAAGAAAAGATAAACTCCCCACTAAAAAGCTATTAGCTGCAAGTAGCAAAGCAGTTATAGCCAACTAGGAGGCTATCAACATCCAAAAGAGGATGGAGATCATTAACAGGCTTGTCAATCTTGGAGCAGCTACTGAAGATGTGCTCCTCTTACAACTTGAGGAGCTGGTTGAGTTTGAGAAGGAAACTCTGCTGTAAAAAGAGCAAGACGAAGTAAGGAAGAAGAACTAAGAAAGAAAGAGGAAGCTAAGCAACAACTAAGAAATGAAATGATAGCTCTCTTGAGTTCTAAGGGATACTCCCTTGAAGAACTAGCTGTGGAGTTTTGTAACATGTAAACCAAGGCTAGTTTAACCATTTAAACTATAAAAAAACGCAGCGGAATATAGGTTTTAACATATGGTTTGTAATCTGAAAATTTTACCATTTTAAAACACAAACAAAACCCAAAATCCAGGATCAACAATATATGTGAAATAGTATGCTATCAAACAAAACAAACAACCATAGGGTGTACAAAGAAACAACCTTTCTTGCACAAGATGTTGTAGATGTAAAAGATGAATAAGATGATGTTCTTGAATGTCCAGCCTTCAAAGGAGAAGACCTCAAGCTTGTATACCCACAAGCCTAAACAAACACCTAATCTTGTTAGGTAGAAGAGCACCCAGATGAACTCCCTTTGAACAATCCAAATCAGCCAAGAAGTTCTTGAAGAGCAGCCAATAAATCCGAGATTTCAGCCTTTTCTTTCCCCTTGAATCCGAAAAACCCTTTGTTCTTTGAGAGAGTTTTGTTGCTTTGTGTGTGTAAGAGAAAGTGTAGGTTATGGTTGAGTGAATGAGTGAGTATTGTCTTGCAAAAACCAAGAAAAAAATGAGGTTCCCTATGCCCATATGGGGCTGCCAGAAATGAAGTTCAAAATGGGTTCCCCCCATTTTGAAACTTTTATAAAATTCACTCTTTCAACCCTTAGTTTTATAAAATAAAAACCCCTTTTAATTTTATAACAATAACACACTTTTATTTGTTATTATTTAACCAACTTAAATAATGAAACAAACAATTTCTCATGAACAAATTATCCACAAATGTTGTTCTTTTACAAAAGCAACATTTTAGAAAACCCATTTTCTAAATTGGTGTCAATATTTATTTGTTTGATCTTATCAACAAATAAATATTAATTGGCGTTTGTATAGCTTGTTATTGGGTATGACCCGACTTGAATCATAACGTACTAATCACATCAATCTTGTATGTGTCTTGGGTATATAAGATCCAACAATCTCCCACTTGCACAAGATTCATAGAAGATTGATGCAAGCAGTAAATACCGCCTAACAACGCTTTACTACCCTTAATACGTATGACTAAGTGCCATTCAATAACATCATCCCCTTCAAGTACCATACTTGAAATGTTTTAGGTGAATCAATCATCTATCCTTTTGTCACAGATGTTATGTTAAATCCTAGAGACAGAGTGATCATTCTCCATTGATTTAACTTTATCAGGCCTTAGACATCTTACTCTCAACGAATAAGAGGGAAAAATCCCATCTTGACTACATACGTCTCTCACAATTACCTTATATCATACCCGAACTCAAACTTATGTACTGCCATGTTTCAGAACAGCGAAGAGCTAAGTCAAAGTATAATATTCAGTAAATATCAAGACCCAATATGTGTTTCAGGTCAGAGGATAACAAATGATGTTGGCTTTTACTCAAAATTACTTATGATCAATCAGGAAGATTCCATGTAGTAATATTTGAGATGCAGGTCAGGCTTTTACACTAGCCTTCTTATATACACATGCTTCATCGGCGTTTTTGATGAATCCAAATTTGATTATTTCTTCATCAAAACGGTGATTCCAACTCCCTGATGCTTGCTTCAATCCATAGATTGATTTCTTTAACTTGCATACTTTGTTAGGATGTTTTGAGTTTACAAAACCTTCAGGCTGAACCATATAGACATCTTCCTCAAGATATCCATTAAGAAAAGCAGTTTTGACATCCATTTGCCAAATCTCATACTCATAATGAGCAGCTATGGCAAATATAATCCTAATAGACTTTAGCATTGCAACTGGTGAGAAAGTCTTATCATAATCAACCCCTTGAGTTTGAGTGAAACCTTTTGCTACAAGCCTAGCTTTATAAGTATCCAAGTTTCCATGCATATCAGTTTTCTTCTTGAAAACCCACTTACTTCCAACAATCTTGGAGTTAAGAGGTGGTTCAACCAAGTCCCACACTTGGTTGTCATACATGGATTGCATCTTTACGTTCATGGCTTCAAGCCATTTGTCACAATCCAAACTGGACATTGCATCATGATAGGTGGTTGGTTCATCGAAATCTACCACATAGCATCCATCTACGAAAAATCAATATCTTTCTGGTGGATTACTAATTCTACCAGATCTGCGAACGTTCTGTGTACTTTGATCAACCACTTGATCATTCTCAACATTCTCATGCTGAGTGATAGTATTAACCAAACGTGTATCGGTTTGTGGTTCTTGATCCTCTTCAAGATCCAGAGTTCTACTGCTAGTTCCTTCCGTAAGGAACTTAGCCTCTAAGAACTCAGCCTTCTTGGCAACAAACTCCTTTTGTTCCAATGGATCATAGAAATAATATCCCATAGAATCTCTAGGATATCCAAGATACACTTAGTGGAACGGCTTTCTAGTTTGTTTGAGGTGGGCGTCTTAACATAAGCCTCACAACCCCATACGTTTAAATATGATAGTGATGGAACCCTTCCATGCCATATTTCAAAAGATGTCGTTTCCACTTTCTTGGTTGGGGCCATATTAAAGATACGGGCCGCAGAGAGCAAAGCGAAACCCCAAAATGATAGAGGCAGTGAGCTTCTAGCCATCATAGATCAAACCATAACCAATAGAGTTCGATTTCTCCTCTCGGACACGCCATTGTGTTGTGGCGTTCCAGGTGGAGATAGTTGTGAGACAATACCACAACTTTTAAGATGATCTCTAAAAACATCACTTAGGTATTCACCTCCTCTATCGGTGCGGAGAATTTTTATTTTCTTGTTGAGTTGATTTTCTACTTCATTTTGGAAGATTTTGAACATTTCAAAAGCTTCATTTTTGTGTCTTAACAAGTACACATAACCGTATCGACTATAGTCCTCGGTAAAGGTAATGAAGTATCTTTCATGGTACCTAGTCATTGGTTTAAAAGGACCACATACATCCGAATGTATGATGCCTAATAAATCTTTTGCCCTTTCAGATTTGCCACTAAAAGGTGTCTTAGTCATTTTACCTTGTAAACAAGATTCACATACATCGAATGAATCATATTCATTTGCTTTTAAAAGACCATTCTTTTGAAGTGTTTGTATGCACTTCTTGTTTATATGACCAAGACGGCAATGCCAAAGATAGGTATCACTCAAATCTAATTTGAGTTTCTTAGTGGTGGTTTGGTACAATGAGCTATCAGATAATGTATTTTCACGAACCAATTCATAAATACCATTAACAGGAATAGCTTTAAAATAAAACGTGCCATTTAAAGAAATATGAATTTCATTCTCAATAAATGACAAAACATAACCATATTGTCTTAATTGGGAAACATAAATAATGTTCCTAGTCGAACTAGGAGCATACAAAATATTATTCAACATTGCTTCCAAACCATTTGGATGCTTCAAGATGTAGTCCCCTCGGCCTTCAACTTGAACCTTTGCCCCATTCCCCATGTAGAGGCTTATATCCCTTTTCTTGAAGTCCTTACTTCTTTTGAACCCCTGCAACAAGTTGCAAATGGGAGTTCCACATCCGATATCCAATACCCATGTGTTAGAGGTGTCACACCCCGGGCCCAGATAGGGTGGGACGTCACAGACTAGCAACAACATATGGCAGCGGAAACAAACCATTATAAGAGCTCAAAGGAGAGAATATCACATGGCATTAAAGTTTTTAAAAAAGGTAACGGGGCTAGATACACATCAAGCCCCAAATTAAGTTTTACAATCAACCATAAAAATGAAATTGTACTTGTTCAACACAAAAATATAATTTGTTCAAATGTTTCATCAAGGAAATAAGCCAATGCCATGTCACGGGGATAAGTCTAGGTCTTCAAACTGCTAGGATCTCTTCAAACATTACCTGAAACATGCTCAAAAGAAAATTGTGTCAACTATAAAGTTGGTGAATTCAAGTGCTTAAAGTTTAAAAACAAAAGGACTTAATAAATCCTTCTTTGATTAAAAGAAAAATAATCATTGTTTATCATCGTGGGAGAAATAAAATCATAATCAACCCTGCACTCAGTCCCGGTTAGCCTCTTCTAAAGTTGTGTTTTACCGGATATTCCCGAAGGAAGAAACTGAGCCCCATACCAGTGAACCCTACCTGCCCGGATGGTTCACCATAGAATCTTAACAAAACTTGTTACATGCCACAACGATCCCTCAGGATCTCAGTGGGGTAACCTCCCTGGAACGGAAGCCACTGTGTGTGGGGGATTCCCCAAATAGATCTTATCCATATAAATCAAGCGGTTCACGAAAGAATTAATGATCATGATATAAAAATTAGCAGGTAACCACAATCCCACATGGTATCATCAAATAAAGCACAATCATAGTTCATAAAAGTAGAGCATGTTCCATCCCAAAACAGTAGTAAAAAGGGGGATCACTAGAACTCACCTTAGATATCAAGCAAAAAGAAATTCTTCGCGTGCCGGGAATGTCTCAAGTCTAGCATCCTAACATAAGTATATTAAGTGATTAGCTACTGCTCTAAACCTATTTAAGGAGCAACAATAGTGCCTAAGACTTAAATGGACGGGTTCGGCTTTGATTCAGTTAGGGTTTGTATAAATGGTTCCTTTTATGGAAAGTCATGGTTTTTCATGAAATCAAAGGTTTCTACATTACTAAACCAAGAATATATAGTAATTATGCCATTTAAGGGGGCAAATGAACTTATGGGAGTCGGTTATGAAGTTTTGCAAATTTACAGTTTTGCCCCTGAAGTTTCAAAATTAACATTTTCTACCCTTAAGATTAGTTTCTTGCATTAAGTGACCTCTATACTTAAAAATCAGGTTCAAGACATTAATTCAACTTTGTTTTAAGAATTTATAACCAAAATTTCAGTTTATGGTCTCGGTTTGCAAATTACGCTTTTAACGTTGCCGGTTACGGTAAAACCGAACGGTTTAAAAATGGTTATCTATGAGTTTTCGCCTTTTTGAGTCTAAAACCAGTGGATAACTTTTTAAAGTCATTTTAATAAGTTTCCAACCTTTTAAATCACAAATTTTGCCCCTAGTAGTTGAAAGACCCGTTTTTACGTTTAAACCGTTAAAATGCGTTTTTAGTCGGGTTTGACCATTTTAAAAGCTTGTTTGACCAACCATTTTACTTTTGAGGTTATTTATCTTTTAACCTACTGGAAAATCATGATTTTTATAATTTGTAACATTTAACCCATTTATCGTATATTTTTCCTTAAAAACGCCTCTCGGTTTACCCCCGGTTTCACTTAAAATCCGTTTAAAATACCATTTGACCACTAAAAATTCTCATTAGCTCCAGAACACTTTATTAATCCTTAATGAACCTGGAATTCTTTTTAAAAAGTTTATAGTTCAAGATTTCTTGTTTTTAAGTCATTTTAACACGTTTTCGGGTCCCGAAAGTGACCAAAATGGGTCTAAACACATTATGTCTTTTGTTCCAGAGGTCAAACCATGTTATTAAACTTAATATGCACTAAAACTTACTGAAATAACAGTCCCAACACGTTGCCTAAAGGTTCTACACATACAAAGGTTTCAAGAGGTGAAAATATGCCATAACCGACCATTAAACATGTGTGATTCATGGTAACTTAAGTTTATTCATTGCCAAAACTTCATCTAACTTAAAAATCAGATTATTGGGGTGTCTTAAAAGTCATTTTGAGCAGGTTACACATTTTGTTTTGAAGGGTTACAAGATACACAAGTTTGATAGTGCCAAAAACACCAAAATAGGGTTTTCAAGGGGTAAATCGGGTTCTACCACTTAGATTGACCATTATATCATGTGATATACCTTCAAGAACGTTGGGAACTCTTCAAGAACAAGGTGAGGGTGAGAGGTTTCTGTTACAACAAGAAAAAGTAAGGTTTTTAGGTGAAAAATGAAAAACATGAGAAATGTCCCAAACCGACACATGGAGCTTACACTTGATGTAACTCGCGATTTGGAAGGTGTGGATGGTCGTGAATGGATGAAATCTCCTTGGATGAGGCTGGAGAATCTCGAACAAAAGCTGGAACCTCAAGTATTGCACGTTCCAAGCCTCAAAACATCACCAAAAGGTCACCTTTCTTGCGGTATGCTGCTGGCCGATGGTTGTATGCTTGTAGTTTGCGATTTAGGAGCTTGAGGTGGAGAGGATTAGAGAGTGTTTGATAGAGAGGAGGTGTGTTCAGCTGGTGGGTTCGAAATGAGGGAAAGAGGAGGAGTATGGAGTGTGTCTTGCAAGTTGAAAAATGCATGTAAAGTGTATGGTGGAAAGAGTTGGTGGTGTAGGAGGCCATGGATTGGCCAAGAAGGGGTGGCCGAAATTTGTCTTGTTGTGTGGGTTTTCTTTTAAATTTTTATTGTAGAATAAATAATATTATGGGGTATTAATTTGAAATGTAGTGTATAATTATTAGTTAGTAGATGATGTTAGTTGATAACATGTGTAGGATCATTCTTGCATGATCCGAGATTTCCAAGTGTGTGGGTGTGTACACATATTTTTAATTGATTCAATTGATATTCTTAATTCTAGCTAGGGTGACTAATCAATATTCCCGGGCACGAATTTTCTAAAAAGGTAGAAACCTAAATTGGTTAAAAATCAAAAGTAAAAAAAAATCACATGAAATCATAATTTACATCAAATAGCAAGAATTGATTCCAATTTCATATTAGGGTTGTATAGTTTCAATTATTAGCACTCATAGCATGGATAATGATGCAAGTAATCTAGGGTTAGGGTAACAACCTGGAGGTCGGTTGTCACATTCTCCCACCGTTTAGGAAATTTCGTCCCGAAATTTAACTCTGATTAGGGACTGAACGGGTGGGTTTGAAGAGGTGTGGATAGTTCTTTCTCATTTCATCTTCACGTTCCCAAGTAAATTCAGGTCCTCGCTTGGAGTTCCATCTAACTTTAACCTTGGGTATGCGGCTCCGCCGGAGTTGTTTGACCAAACGATCCGTGATCTCCACAGGTTCTTCCACAAAGTTCAGTTTGTCGCTTATCCTTGCTTCTTTTAAGGGTAGTTCCAGGGTTTTGTCTACCATGCTCTTCTTCAAGTTTGACACATGAAAGGTGTCGTGTATGTGACTCAATCCCGGGGGTAGTTTCAACTTATATGCTACTGGGCCAATTCATGCCATTATCTCAAATGGTCCAATGTATCTTGGGCTTAGTTTTCCTCTTTTTCCAAACCTCACTGTTCCTTTCCACGGTGCTACTTTTAGCATCACTCTGTCGCCCACTTGGAACTCTAGAGGTTTCCGCCTCCTGTCGGCGTACTTCTTCTGTCGGTCTCTAGCTGCTCTCAGTCGTTCCTTTATCTTATAGATCTTATCGGTGGTTTCCAACACTATGTCGGGTCCTATCACTTGGCTGTCACCAATCTCATTCCAACTCAAGGGTGATCGGCATTTCCTGCCATAAAGGACCTCGTACGGAGCGGCTTTGATACTCGCGTGGTAACTGTTGTTATAGGCGAATTCCACCAAAGTCCATCACGCAAGCTCTCAACATGTCTTCCATCGTTTGAATAGTTCTTTCGCTCTGTCCGTCGGTCTGAGGGTGGTAAGCCGTGCTAAGATCTAAACGGGTTCCTAAAGCTTGCTGGAACGATTTCCAGAAACGAGAGGTGAAACGGCTATCACGGTCTGAGATGATCGACAGAGGCACTCCATGCCTTGTTACAATCTCGTCGACATAAAGTTGGGCCAGTTTCGTCATATCGTAGTCTTCTCTAATTGGCAAGAAGTGAGCTGATTTGGTTAATCTATCCACTATTACCCAAATAGCATCGTGACCTTTAAACGTTCTAGGCAGCTTGGTAACGAAATCCATCGTAACATTATCCCATTTCCATTCGGGAATCTCAGGTTGCTGCAACGTTCCCCATGGTTTTTGGTTCTCAGCTTTTACCATGGCACAAGTTAAACATTTCCCCACATAAACAGCGATTGATCTCTTAATTCCTGGCCACCAGAAAAGTGTCTTTAAATCCTGGTACATCTTATCACTTCCAGAATGAATTGAATACCTAGACTTGTGTGCTTCATCGAGGATTACTTCTCGAATTCCTCCGTGTTTTGGCACCCAAGTCCTTCCACCATATCTATATGTACCATCGTCCCCTATCTCCAACTGCTTCTCCATTCCAGTCAATCCTTCTTCTTTCAACTTTTCTTCCTTTAATGCCTCGCCTTGAGCTTCCTTCAATTTTGCTATAAGGTTGGTATACACACTCATTCTTAAGGCTCGTACTCGAAGAGGTTTCTCTCTTTTTTCGACTTAACGCATCCGCCACACATTGGCCTTACCAGGGTGGTAGCGGATCTCGCACTCATAATCGTTCAATAGCTCAACCCATCTTCTCTGACGCATGTTGAGCATCTTTTGGTCAAGGATATGCTGCAAGCTTCTATGGTCAGTGTAGATAATGCACTTTGTGCCATAAAGGTAATGCCTCCACATCTTAAGGGCAAACACCACGGCACCCAACTCCAGATCGTGCGTCGTGTAGTTCTTCTCATGATCATTCAGCAGTCTCGATGCGTAAGCAATCACCTTATTGCGTTGCATCAATACACATCCTAGTCCTTGACGCGAAGCGTCACAATAGACCACGAAGTCTTCTACTCCTTCTGGAAGAGCAAGTATAGGTGCACTGCATAACTTCTCTTTAAGCGTTTCAAACGCCTCATTCTGCTCTCGCTCCCACACAAAGGTTGTGTTTTTCTTGGTTAGTGCGGTCAAAGGTTGCACTATACGCGAGAAGTCCTTTATAAATCTTCGGTAATAGCCAGCCAGTCCTAAGAATTGCCTTATCTCCGTAGGAGTTTCAGGAATCTTCCAATTCTTTATGGCCTCTATCTTGGAAGGGTCAACTTGAATCCCATCCTTATCTACCACATGACCTAAGAATTGGATCTGGCGCATCCAGAATTCACATTTCGAGAACTTGGCATATAGTTGCTCATTCTTGAGCAATTCAAGGATTAGCCTGAGATGTTTCTCGTGCTCGTCTTTAGTTTGAGAATAGATCAGTATGTCGTCGATAAACACGATCACAAACTTGTCGAGGTAAGGGCGGCAAACGCGATTCATGAGGTCCATGAATGCTGCTGGAGCATTAGTCAGTCCAAAGGGCATGACCAAATACTCATAGTGTCCATACCTAGTTCGGAAGGCAGTTTTGGGTATATCTTCTTCTCTTATCTTCAGCTGGTGGTATCCTGACCTCAAGTCTATTTTGGAGAAGTAACTTGCTCCCTGCAATTGATCAAATAAGTCGTCTATTCTCGGGAGAGGGTAACGGTTCTTTATGGTCAGCTTGTTCAACTCCCTGTAATCAATACACATTCGCAGCGTTCCGTCCTTCTTTTTCACGAATAGCACCGGGGCACCCCATGGAGAGACACTCGGACGTATAAATCCCTTGTCCATTAGTTCTTGAATTTGTACCATTAGCTCCTTCATCTCGGGTGGGGCGAGCCGGTACGGTGCCTTGGCTACTGGTGCAGCACCAGGCATCAAGTCTATCTGGAATTCCACCTGTCGATTCGGAGGAAGTCCTGGTAGTTCTTCCGGAAACACCTCTGGGTATTCCGAAACTACGGGAATCTCTTCGATTTTCTTCTCTTTTTGGGTTTTCATCATATAGACTATAAAAGCTGGACATCCCCTCTTCAAGCTCTTGGTAGCTTTCAAGTGAGATATCATAGGGTATAGAGTGTTACTCCTTTCTCCTTCTACCACTAACACTTCTTCGACGCTCAATGGTATCTTGAGCAGTCGCTCATCGCATACGATTTCAACTTTATGCTTCGCTAACCAGTCCATACCCACGACCACATCAAATCCTCCTAACTTAATGGGCATCAAGTCAATCTTAAACACATTCCCTTTAGATTCAGGGGGCAATCCCTAATGATTTCGTTAGCTTCTAAAATATTACCGTCAGCTAATTCTACGGTAAATGTATCAGTCAAGGTGCACGCGTCTAAGTCAATCAATTGCCTAAAGGTACTAGAGATAAAACTAGCAGTCGCTCCAGTATCAAACAGTACAGTAGCGGGATGATTATTTACAAGGAACGTACCGTTGACAACGTCGGGTTCCTTACGAGCTCCTGCTGGGTCCATAACGAAAGCTCTTCCCTTAGGCTTATTGGGCTTGGCATCCTTGTCTCTACCCAGCTTAGGACACTTGTTCCTCATATGCCCTGGGTCTCCACACTCGTAGCATTGTTTCCCCGGTACATAAGTACAGTCTTTAATTAGATGGCCTGTTCTCTTGCACCTAAAACAGGGCATCGGGTTACATTCTCCTTGATGATGTAACTTGCACTTGCTGCAGAGTGGGCTTGTCCCCGTATACAATCTCCGGTTTTTGCTTCCTTGATCATCACGTCTCACTCCTTCAGAACTCCTTCTACTCGACCCACTGCTACTTCCAATCGCTCTTTTTGCTTCAAACCACTTCCTCTTGTCTCCAACAAACTTCTTCTTCTCATCAGCCCTTCCTTGATCGGTCCATCCAGCCCTAATAAGATCGTCAGTCAGACTGCTGGTAAGGTCGACAGCAGCTTGTAGGGTCACAGGCTGAGAGGCACGAACCATACCCCTAACTCTTGGGTGTAGTCCCCAGATGAACCGTGCTACACCTTTGGCTTCTGGCGTCACCAAATGTGGCACAAGTCGGGACAGGGCTAAGAAACGATTGATGTATTCGGTGTAGTTGGGTCCCTTCATCTCCAAGCTTAAAAATTCTGTCTCCAGCTTCTCGAGTTGATTGATGGGGCAATATTTGTTGGTCATTAACTCTCGGAATTCAGTCCAACCCATTCGATTTGCCACGTTTCTTCCACGGCTCTGGGTAATGGACTTCCACCATTCAAGAGCTGATCCCTTGAGAGATTGTGATGCAAATCTCACCATGTGCTCCATCTTGCACTCGCTGATGTCTAAGACGGCTTCCATTTCGTCGATCCACCTGTAAGTCTCTATAGCACCCTCGGTGCCATAGAAGTCCTTGGGCTTGCAGGCCATAAAGGTCTTGTAAGAGCACCCATTCCTTAACTCCTCAGCTTCATCATCGTGGCTCTCATCGTTTATCGGCCGTTCATTCCCAGTAGTGTTATCCCGGTCTGCATTTATCTGTGCAATGATAGTCGGAATGGCGTTGGCCAGTTGCTGAGCTACGAGGTTAGCAATCCTTTCGTCACTCTCTTGATTAGTATCTCCCCGTGGGGAGTCCCTGGTGGAGTAGGTTGGGTTCCAATAGGCCTTGCTCCCTCATGGCGGCCCCTGGTGGCTCCACGTCGACCAAAACGTGTTCCTCTGCGAGTCGGCATTCTGATAGTATCACAAATAGATTCGTTTAGCATCTCATAAATTTTGTTTCGGATAGCCTAGGCATCATTATCCTATCGCACCATGCCTCGGAAGAGGAATCATGGCATGCACATACATGTATTTACAACCCACTAAAGAACCTTAAATGTCCAATTCAAAACATGATATAATAGTTGGGCAACAATTTAGAAAAGGCACAGACAATCTCAAAGCACAACAAAACATATAGCAGTTTAATACAGACAGTTTAAAAATTTTAGCATCTCAAAAGCAGTCAACATAGTATCATCCAAACGAGTAGAATCAGAGTCATGCTCTTACAATTTGGAAGGTGCCATCACCCCCATAATATAAAAATAATAGTCTCAAACAAGAATTCAAATAGTTTCCTTCTACTGTCCACAGACAGATAAATCCCACTGAGTACTCCAGTCCTCACATCCACTTCCTCTTTAACCATCCAAACCACCCTGTACCCTTCTTCCTCTGCTCCTGCTCCAAACGCTTCACTCCCTGTGTAGCCATCATCGCCTGGAACTGGGCCGACTGAGAAGTTCGAGTGGCGTGCTGAACAGTCAGCTCATGACGGCGAACAGTCCTCAAAATCTCATCTAGTGTCGCATCGGAGGGTCCTACATCACTCGCCCGGCGACTCGACTGGGAGTACCTATCACCAGCCAGTACAGTGGGGCCGTCATACATACTATGTCTCGGCGGCATCAGGCGCTCGTCGCGAGGGTCAAACAGTGGGGGTACCGATGTCGGAATCCTAACAGGCGGGGGAGGAGGAGGAGGCATCCTAAAGGATACGGAGGATCCTGGTCTAACGCTCTTGCGAGGTCGGGTGACAGTACGCGCACCCCTATTCCCAATAGGTGGGATGGGTGAGAGGGTCGGAGCAGCTACTTGAGGAGAGTGGGATCGCGTTCGGCTTCGGGAAGGTGATGTGGAGGAAGAGTCCTCGGAAGCCTCAGTGTCTTCGGACGTGACGGATATCCACCCTGGATGTCCGCATCTCCGGAGGTACGCCTCATACTCCGTCTGGGGTTTCTCTCTCCTTAGGTGTCCGGTAGGAGCGGTCTCAGCGTCGGGGTGAACAGGCGCCTTTCCTTTATCAGCCATTGTCGTTATCCTGTAAGAAATACATCATGAGTAATTTGGTTTCTCATAGCTCATGATTTACATAATAGTACTAATAATAGTAGTGATGGCAATAGTATCTGTTATTCCAACATATAGCTGTCTGTTTTGCCCAGATCAATAGTTTCTTCAAGTAGTATCGGATAACATAGTTCATCATAAAATCATTTAAATCCCCTTTTAAAATTAGTTTCAAATCATCAATATAAACCAGAAAAAGTCCAACCATAACCTAAAGATCAGTGATGGAAATTACGCGTCCGGTAAATTCATGATTACGTTGATCAAGTGTAATCATCAATTTACCCAACCCGATCATTCCAACACTTCCCACAAGGACAGTCCTAGGGTATCAGGGTTGTAGCCTAGGGTCTACTAAGGCATTCCCGACTTCTCTACAACCTTTGGCTCTGATACCAATCTGTCACACCCCCGGGCCCAGATAGGGTGGGACGTCACAGACTAGCAACAACATATGGCAGCGGAAAACAAACCATTATAAGAGCTCAAAGGAGAGAATATCACATGGCATTAAAGTTTTTAAAAAGGTAACGGGGCTAGATACACATCAAGCCCCAAATTAAGTTTTACAATCAACCATAAAAATGAATTGTACTTGTTCAACACAAAATATAAATTGTTCAAATGTTTCATCAAGGAATAAGCCAATGCCATGTCACGGGGATAAGTCTAGGTCTTCAAAAGCTAGGATCTCTTCAAACATTACCTGAAACATGCTCAAAAGAAAATTGTGTCAACTATAAAGTTGGTGGTGAATTCAAGTGCTTAAAGTTAAAAACAAAAGGACTTAATAAATCCTTCTTTGATTAAAAGAAAAATAATCATTGTTTATCATCGTGGGAGAAATAAAATCATAATCAACCCTGCACTCAGTCCCGGTTAGCTCTTCTAAAGTTGTGTTTTACCGGATATTCCCGAAGGAAGAAACTGAGCCCCATACCAGTGAACCTACCTGCCCGGATGGTTCACCATAGAATCTTAACAAAACTTGTTACATGCCACAACGATCCTCAGGATCTCAGTGGGGTAACCTTCCTGGAACGGAAGCCACTGTGTGGGGGGATTCCCCAAATAGATCTATCCATATAAATCAAGCGGTTCACGAAAGAATTAATGATCATGATATAAGAATTAGCAGGTAACCACAATCCCACATAGTATCATCAATAAAGCACAATCATAGTTCATAAAAGTAGAGCATGTTTCATCCCAAAACAGTAGTAAAAAGGGGGATCACTAGAACTCACCTAGATATCAAGCAAAAAGAAATTCTTCGCGTGCCGGGATTGTCTCAAGTCTAGCACCCTAACATAAGTATATTAAGTGATTAGCTACTGCTCTAAACCTATTAAGGAGCAACAATAGTGCCTAAGACTTAAATGGACGGGTTCGGCTTTGATTTCCGTTAGGGGTTGTATAAAAGGTTCCTTTATGGAAGTCATGGTTTTTCATGAAATCAAGGTTTCTACATTACTAAACCAAGAATATATAGTAATTATGCCATTTAAGGGGGGAAAATGAACTTATGGGAGTCGGTTATGAAGTTTTGCAAAATTTACAGTTTTGCCCCTGAAGTTTCAAAATTGACATTTTCTACCCTTAAGATTAGTTTCTTGCATTAAGTGACCTCTATACTTAAAAATCAGGTTCAAGACCTTAATTAACTTAGTTTTAAGAGTTTATAACCAAAATTTCAGTTTATGGTCTCGGTTTGCAAATTAAGCTTTTAACGTTGCCGGTTACGGTAAAACCGAACGGTTAAAAATGGTTATCTATGAGTTTTTGCCTTTTGAGTCTAAAACCAGTAGATAACTTTTTAAAGTCATTTTAATAAGTTTCCAACCTTTTAAATCACAAATTTGCCCCTAGAAGTTGAAAGACCCGTTTTTACGTTTAAACCGTTAAAATGCGTTTTTAGTCGGGTTTGACCATTTTAAAAGCTTGTTTGAACAACAATTTACTTTTGAGGTTATTTATCTATTTTTAACACTACTGGAAAATCATGCTTTTATAATTGTAAAATTTAAACCATTCTATGTATATTTTTCCTTAAAAAACGCCTCTCGGTTTACACCCGGTTTCACTTAAAATCCATTTAAAATACCATTTGACCACTAAAAATTCTCATTAGCTCCAGAACACTTTATTAATCCTTAATGAACCTGGAATTCTTTTAAAAAGTTTATAGTTCAAGATTTCTTGTTTTTAAGTCATTTTAACACGTTTTCGGGTCCCGAAAGTGACCAAAATGGGTCTAAACACATTATGTCTTTTGTTCCAGAGGTCAAACCATGTTATTAAACTTAATATGCACTAAAACTTACTGAAATAACAGTCCCAACACGTTGCCTAAAGGTTCTACACATACAAAGGTTTCAAGAGGTGAAAATATGCCATAACCGACCATTACACATGTGTGATTCATGGTAACTTAAGTTTATTCATTGCCAAAACTTCATCTAACTTAAAAATCAGATTATTGGGGTGTCTTAAAAGTCATTTTGAGCAGGTTACACGTTTTGTTTTGAAGGGTTACAAGATACACATTTGATAGTGCCAAAAACACCAAAATAGGGTTTTCAAGGGGTAAATCGGGTTCTACCCCTTAGATTGACCATTATATCATGTGATATACCTTCAAGAACGTTGGGAACTCTTCAAGAACAAGGTGAGGGTGAGAGGTTTCTGTTACAACAAGAAAAAGTAAGGTTTTTAGGTGAACAATGAAGAAAACTTGAGAAATGACCAAAACCGAACACAGTGAGCTTACACTTGATGTATCTCACGGTTTAGAAGGTGTGGATGGTCGTGAATGGATGAAATCTCCTTGGATGAGGCTGGAGAATCTCGAACAAAAGCTGGAACCTCAAGTATTGCACGTTCCAAGCCTCAAAACATCACCAAAAGTCACCTTTCTTGCGGTATGCTGCTGGCCGATGGTTGTATGCTTGTAGTTTGCGATTTTGGAGCTTGAGGTGGAGAGATTAGAGAATGTTTGATAGAGAGGAGGTGGTGTTCAGCTGGTGGGTTCGAAATGAGGGAGAGAGGAGGAGTATGGAGTGTGTCTTGCAAGTTGAAAATGCATGTAAAGTGTATGGTGGAAAGTTTTGTGTGTAGGAGGCCATGGATTGGCCAAGAAGGGGTGGCCGAATTTGTCTTGTTGTGAGGGTTTCTTTTAATTTTTATTGTAGAATAAATAATATTATGGGGTATTAATTTGAAATGTAGTGTATAATTATTAGTTAGTAGATGATGTTAGTTGATAACATGTGTAGGATCATTCTTGCATGATCCGAAATTTCCAAGTGTGTGGGTGTGTACACATATTTTTAATTGATTCAATTGATATTCTTAATTCTAGCTAGGGTGACTAATCAATATTCCCGGGCACGAATTTTCTAAAAAGGTAGAACCTAAATTGGTTAAAAATCAAAAGTAAAAAAAAATCACATGAAATCATAATTTACATCAAATAGCAAGAATTGATTCCAATTTCATATTAGGGTTGTATAGTTTCAATTATTAGCACTCATAGCATGGATAATGATGCAAGTAATCTAGGGTTAGGGTAACAACCTGGAGGTCGGTTGTCACAAGAGGATATTAAATTTCGATCAATATGAATCATGAAAATTGTACCTGAGGTTTGCCCGACATCCCTCTTTGCTTGCAACTCTTTGAGATGGACTTGGGCAATTTCTTGCCCAATGTCCAATCTCCCCGACTTAAAGCATGGTCATTTGAAGCAACCTTTTGCTTCTTCTCCGCTGGTTTTGGAGTGGCCCTCTTACCTTACCACTCCCTTTCCCTTTCCACACGTGCCCCTTAACCTTGACAACTTTGCCTTGGTGCGGGGTGAGGCCTCTTCTTGTTCCCACCTTCATTGATGGTGAGAACGGGTAAACCCTTTTACCCATGCCGCCTCGGCAGTTTTGAGCATAGACTGAAGCTCACTTATGTTCTTGTCCCACCCGTTCATGTTATAGTTCATGATAAAGTTTTCAAACCTTTTTGACAAAGAGTTGAGGATCAAATCAGTAGCCAACTCTTTCGAGACGGGACAATTTAGCCTTTCGAGGCAGTCGATGTGGCTTTTCATCTTAAGTACATAAGATGACACAGATTGGGTGTCGTCCATACGACACGCATGGAGTGCTCGAACCGTTTCGAAGCGCTCAACCCATGCTTGTTGTTAGAACGTTTCCTTCAACTGGGTTATCATGTCGTATGCTCCATGATGTTCATACTCCTTTTGGAGATCTGGAGTCATACTTGCCAACATGAGGCAAGACACTTGGACCGAGTCCTCTGTGTATTTCACCCAATTATTAAAGGCCTCCTCATCATCCTCATTAGGTTGATCGGGAATCGATCGTCTAAGATGTATGATCGTTTCTCTTGCTTGAGAACAATTCTCAAGTTTCGAAACCAATCAATAAAGTTATTATGGTTTAGACGCTCCTTTTGGAGAATGGACCTTAGTGATAGTGAGTGAGCGGACAGGATTTCATTGTTTTCATTATTGTTGGTGGCCATCTACAAAATATAACAAAGTTCAATTTTAGTATTTTCGATATTGTTCATATTTTAATAATTAAAACCCCTTTTTAAGTGTCTTACACAATTTTAAAATCTAGAATCCAACGTTACATTTAAATAGTGGTTAGGTGACCTTTATCCCATTATTTAAATTAATAAGGTAGTCAATGTTTTGACAATTGCAACCCTTTGCAACTTCTAGGGTATGAGATCGACTTTAAAACATCATATGTATAGTCGGCATATTTATCCCATCAACACCTTTGTAAACCATAATGTAGGTGATCCATTTAACATGGTTTGCAAATCAAGTTACCCTACTTGCACACACACATGTGAGTTTTCCAACATAAGTGGTTAGGTGACCTTTATCCCACAAATATGGTATCCCCACCTCCAGTCACAGGTTATCTCAAAACGGTTAGGTGACTTTTATCCCATTAAGAGTTTCCAAATGACTCAAGTTTTGTGCAAAAGGACGGTGTTAAACTTGTTTATAAAAAAAATTAAGTTTTCATAATCTTAGTTTAGAAAACTCTATGTACCTTATATTTGCATGCTTTCAAATACAAGGTACCCTATGGTTCACTTTTAATAAAAGCTCTTTTATTAAAACCATTAATCCTTTTAATAACCTTTTATTAACCACTTAATGAAAAAGAACCATCAAATTTTCAGCTTGTTAAGTTTGTTAATGAGATTGCTATGCATATCCAAATATCAACCAATCAATCGAACAACAAACATCCAAACAAGCATAAACATACAAACATGAGTGCATAACCATAGCCACTAAGTTGACCACACTTGTTTGCCATCACAAGTGTTGTCATAAGGTCTTTCCTAAGGGTAGAGATGACACATCAAAATGTGTCCTTGAACTCCCACTTGAATCCACATCCAAAAGCTTCAAGAGTCCATGTCTTTTGTGTCCTTATTTGAGTCTTCATCTTGTGCATCTTCTTTTACAAAAATCATATCCTAATACAATTTTTCTAATAAAAGAAATGCACCTAAATCTATTTAATACATAACCAAATGAATAAATAAATTACAACCCAAAATGCAAAAACACAAGATTACAACCCTTTCAAGAATCAAAACCAACATGACAAATCACAATCAACCAAAACCAAAACCCATAAGGCCAAGGCTATGTTATGCAACAAAATAAGAAATATATATAACATCCAAGAACAACAATGAATCCCTTATTTCAGCCCTAAAATTTCAGCCAACATGAACTCAAATTTTAAGGTTTGTCCAAACAACACAATCAACCATTTGATGTAGCTCTTTCAAGGTTTATACTAAAGCATGCAAGAATAAACCTTGAAACATAAGGGATTCATATATCCACAACAAAACAACCCCTAATGGGTTGAAAAAGTCCATGAAAACTAATTTTTCAAGACCTTTTAAAGCACATATTCCACATATCCGGCTCTAGATGCCATTGTTGGGTTTTGTAACATGTAAACCAAGGCTAGTTTAACCATTTAAACTAAAAAAATGTAGCGGAATATAGGTTTTAACATATGGTTTGTTAATCTGAAAATTTTACCATTTTAAAACACTAAGAAAACCCAAAATCCAGGATCAACAATAAATGTGAAATAGTATGCTATCAAACAAAACAAACAACCATAGGGTGTACAAAGAAACAACCTTTCTTGCACAAGATGTTGTAGATGTAAAAGATGAAGAAGATGATGTTCTTGAATGTCTAGCCTTCAAAGGAGAAGACCTCAAGCTTGTATACCCACAAGCCTAAACAAACACCTAATCTTGTTAGGTAGAGGAGCACCAAGATAAACTCCCATTGAACAATCCGAATCAGCCAAGAAGTTCTTGAAGAGCAGCCAATAAATCCGAGATTTCAGCCCCTTCTTTCCCCTTGAATCCGAAAACCCTTTGTTCTTTGAGAGAGTTTTTTTGCTTTGTGTGTGTCAGAGAAAGTGTAGGTTATGGTTGAGGGAATGAGTGAGTAATGTCTTGCAAAAAGCAAGAAAAAAAGGAGGTTCCCTATGCCCATATGGGGCTGCCAGAAATGAAGTTCAAAATGGGTTCCCCCCATTTTGAAACTTTTATAAAATTCACTCTTTCAACCCTTAGTTCTATAAAATAAAAACCCCTTTTAATTTTATAACAATAACACACTTTTATTTGTTATTATTTAACCAACTTAAATAATGAAACAAACAATTTCTCATGATCAAATTATCCACATAATGTTGTTCTTTTACAAAAGCAACGTTTTAGAAAACCCATTTTCTAAATTGGTGTCAATATTTATTTGTTTGATCTTATCAACAAATAAATATTAATTGGTGTTTGTATAGCTTGTTATTGGGTATGACCCGACTTGGATCATAACGTACTAACCACATCAATCTTGTATGTGTCTTGGGCATATAAGATCCAACACTAGCTCAACATGATAATGGCACGATCTTGTGGCTTTTCCACAAAGAGCAAGATCAGATGGACAAGGAGAGAAAAAGGACATCTAGGGAGAAACTCAGGGAGAAGAAGAAGAAAAAAGAAGAAGCTCAACTTGTAGCTGTCAAGAAGATGGTAGACAAAGCCTGGATGAAGGCTTATGTCAGGGCCCATGGCTTCTTTGGCAGGTAAGTTGGTCCCATGTCTGAGAAGACCCTGCAGCGACATGTCCGTGACATCAAGGTTGACATTCGCTCAGGAAGAAGGAAGGAGGTATACAAAAGTATACAAAGGATGACTTCCAAACCTACACCGCAACCACAACCTCAACCAATACCTTTCCCTTTCCCCATCAAAATCGAGCCAACCACTGAGCCATACACCTGAACCCTCACCATCAACCATACCCTTTTCCTCACCCATTGCATCATAACAACCACCACCACTACCTATCCTTAAACCCAAAATGTGAATCCAATGATCAGAATCAGGAATTATCAGGGTTAGATTGGAATCGAGTTAATGATTGCAGAATAATCATTAATCGTTATTGATTAATTGTTAAAAATCAATGACAATGAATATTAATGATAAAGAACTCAATGATATCAACACAATAAATAAACGAACTGTTGGAGCATATATAGTCATATATAGTGTGTCTGTCGCTTGTCGAATAGTCTAGGCTTAATGTAATACACCTGATATGTTGTAAACACATGAAACTGGGTAATTCGCAGGAGCATATGCGAATGAGACTCAGTCGTGCGACTGAGCCTTGCTAATGGGCCAGTCGTGCGACTAAGAGATGCGATTGGGACATTCGTAAGACTGAACCATAAGTATTATCCAGTCGTACGATTGAACCATACGCATGGTCCAGTCGTACGATTGAACCATACGCATGGTCCACTGGCACGAATGGGCCTAGTCGCATATAATATGGGCCGAGGCCTATATATACCAGTTTCAATGTGTAGAGAGGGTAAGGGTTTTGAGAGGAAGTCTGCCCGGAGCCTAGGGCTGCCGGATGAGAGGGGAGATCATGCTCGATCTCCCCTTGCCAAGAGTCTTGATTCTTATGTTGTAACGAGCTTGTAAATGTGAGGTTTTATCAATGAAACCAATTTTTTATAGTTCGTGTTATTGATTGGACTTTTGGTTTTGGTTGTTTATCCTTCCGTCAAGAACATGCTCGGATGTCTACCGATCCAGCCGACTTCACACGAACAAGATTTGATTCAAAAGTATTTCATTAAATTTTGTTAATGATTACAGATGAATAAATAAAGACTGCTAAACAATAATTGCTTCGAACGTGTTGAGATTTATGATGTATTGATATGACGGGTGCTAGGGTTTTGTGTTTGATTGTGTGAATTGATGTGATGGTTGTTAGGTTGTCGTCTATTGCTTGTGTTACCGTCCTCTTGATGTGAAATCTAGGAATCCTATTTATAGACGCACATGTTTCTGTTAAGGAAACAACAAATCTCTTGGAATGAGTTGTTTGACTTGTTGACTGGAATTACATGTATCATTTAAGTACAAGTGTTTTGTTTTCAGCAGCACATTTGTCTTCCGCAGGAGTTTGCTTTCCGTAGGAGTCTTCACTTGATATCTTCATTGTACAAGTTTTTCATCCGTGGGTCTTTGATCTCTCAGCTCCCTTAGACTTGTCTGCATTTGTGTTCTCCGTAGGAAATCCTCGGATGCATTTCATATCTACGGAAGAACAAATTTGTTCATCCATAGATGTTTCGTACACATAGTCAATTTCAGAAATTAACTAAGTCTAATGTTTGATCTTGCAATCCTACATACAAATCAACACATATATATGGGTTAACCTATATACATAATGCATACATCATAATAATGAATTACAAATATTCTTTACAATTATTGGGATAAAGTTCTAAGCCTATACAAAATAATCTAGATCTATTGTTCCTATATCTAACAATACTTCCCTTTAGGCTTAGACACTTGTAATCAGTTCTTCAAAACTGAAAGCTCCTTTATCCTTGACACAACTTTCTTCTTGAAGTATGATACTGCATCCTTTTGATCATCGTACTTGTACTTGATCTCCATTCTGCATATCTTTTGAAGTGTCTCAAAATTCAATCCAAGTACATCTTCTTCCGAAGTAAGTGTTTCCATTACACTTTCATTGTGCATTATTTCAAGCTCATATTCTTCTGATATTCTTAGTTCTTAAACTTCCTCAATGGTAGATCCTTTTAGTAGCCCAACTTCATGTCTTCTTCTCTTGTATGCCTTTGCATGCAATTTGTCAATTACTTGAATCTTATGCACATATACACATAGATCATTCTGTGCTCTTTCATCAGCCAGCTTTGGGAAGAATTTGTCATGTAGATATGATGTATAGCTTGGGTGAAGCAACTTGATCTCTACTGGATCAAAGATTCTTATCTTATCAGCTTTCTTTCTTTCAGCATTCCTCAGCAGCACCAACTCTTTGATTTTCTCAACATATCCCCATTCTGTTATGGGATATGTATATTGATTTCCTTCATAGCTTTTTAGGGTTGTTGAATTCCTGTTCCTGTATCCAACCCTCTTTAAAATTTATCATCTACAAGAGTAGAGGAGTTAGATTTTGATATTTTCTTTCCTTGATTTCTTTTTCTGTGTGTAGCATCCTCCCTCTTGGCCTCCTTGAGCATATCATCTATGTATTTTGTTTTTAGGCTTCCCACTGAAACAGAGAAATCTCTTCCTCTTTAGTGAATTGGGTATTTAGTGGTAATTAAGCTCTGTAGATCCCTAATGTTACTTTTGGGTATGCACAGTACTTGTTCTACATCATGGAAGTATTCAATCTTTCCAGATGTTCTCTTTATCATAGCATAATCCCAGTCTGGATCATATTCCAGGCCATAATCCTGTTTTCTTCCATAGAACTGGGAGTTGTGATGTGATCAAACAGCTCTATCAAGGTAGACTTTTGTTCTGTTATTTCTCTAACTGTTGTTCCCAATGACCACATTTTGCCACGTATAACTGCATGTGGCTCTCTGATAAGCTTTTCCATCCCTTTGTGTTGATCTTTAGATTTAACAGTTACAGGAACAGTAGGGAATTTGCTTTGTTACTCATAAGATGGGTTTGGGGCTTCATTTCTGAACTTTACACCAGTTTCTAGCCCTATTTTCTTTACATGTTCCATCATCCTCCTTAGCTCAGCCACTGATCTACCCTTCAGCTCATGCAATTTGTAGTTGTGACCCTATAGCCAACATGTCATATTGTATTTACTTACTCTTGATTTTCTGAACTGACTGAAATGTTGTGAATGCCTTATAGTCACAGTTAGGGATAATAAAACCATGCAAGCTCAAACTCTTTCAGTAGATCATTCATTTCAGTCAGATTCATCCTCTCAACCATGTCATATGGAAAACCATGGTTGATTAGGATCATAAACATTGTTGATTTAGGCCTCTCTTCCATTATGTCTTTTGTGGTCAGAAGGTCATAAGCCTTTGGTTCTTTGTCTTCTTTGGGAGACTCATCTTTAGTAAGCTCATTCCATTCCTCATCACTCTCAATCACTTCTTTCTTTGTAAGCCCCACGTAACTCCTCTTTCTTGAGTATTGAATGATTTGCTTTGAAGTCTCCGCAGATTCTTTTGGTTGTTTTGTTGCATGAGCACTTTATTCAATGTCACTTATCTTCTTTTTCAGACCATTAATCTCTGAATCTTTTTTTTCCAGCTGAGCAGATTGTTCATTCAGAGTCTTTTAAGCTTTGTTGCTCTCAAACACAAGCTTCTCTCTTTCAGCCTTCTCATGTTGAGTAGTCTCTTTTAGTTCTTTGACTAACTCATGCAAAGCATCAATTACTTTATTGTTTTCTTGAATATTTTCTCTTAATATTTTCAGGGGTGCTTATTGAGTTAACAACTTATCCTCCTTTTCCCTTATTCTTTCTAACCTCTTGTTTGATTAGATGATTAACTTGTTGTATTCAGCTACCAAGAAACTTTTGCTCACATGGATGTCTTCATCACTAAGATCATCTTCACGATATGCAATGACATCAACATAGTTTGCTTCTTCTTCCCCTTCTTGATGTTCTGCAGCAATCTCATCATCATTTACTTCATCATGGGCTATACTGACTGAGATTGAGCTAGACTCAGCTGCTTGATCTGCCTGCTCTTGATGTTGTTATTGTTGTTGCTGAAGATCAGTGATTGGAGAGACAGGTTCAGTATCATTTGAGTGAACATGGGATTCAGTTTTTGTAAAGTCGCTGGATCGGTAGACATCCGAGCGTGTTCTTGACGGAAGTATAAACAACCAAAACCAATAGTCAAATCAATAACACGAAGTATCAAAAATTGGTTTCATAGATAAAACCTAACGATTACAAGCTCGTTACAACATAAGAATCAAGACTCATGGCAAGGGGAGATCAAGCATGATCTCCCCTCTCATCCGGCAGCCCTAGGCTCCGGGCAGACTCCCTCTAGAATCCTTATCTCTCTACACATTGAAACTGGTATATATAGGCCTCGGCCCATATTAGATGCGACTGGGCCCATTCGTGCGATTGGACCATGCGTATGGTTCAATCGTACAACTGGACCATACGTATTGTTCAATCGTTCGACTGGACCATACTTATGGTTCAGTCTTACGAATGGCCCAATCGCATCTCTCAGTCGCATGACTGGTCCATTAGCATGGCTCAGTCGTACGACTGAGTCTCATTCTCATATGCTTCTGCGAATGACCCAGTTTCATGTGTTTACAACATACTGGGTGTATTACATTAAGCCTAGACTATTCGACAAGCGACGGACACACTATATATGACAATATATGCTCCAACAGTTTTCGTTAGAGATAGTTGAACAGTACTGGCTTGTGAGGCTAAATCAGTCTCACCAGTGTAAATGCTCTCTGTTGATTTGTTTTCAGGAGTTGGAGGTTGTTGGAAAAGTTGTAATTGGCGTTGAATTGGTGATTGAGGGTGAATTGGAGAAATTGGTTGGGTGTTTTGACTGGCTGGAGATTGAGATTGGGGAGATTAAGGTTATGGGGAATGTGAGGCTTGCTCAGTATCAGCATGAGAGCTATCCTGCTGGTCTTCCCATATCAGCTCTTGAGGAATGTTGGCATTAGGGTCAGCCACATGAGCAAACATGGGCATGTCTACACCTTGGTATTTTCCACTTATCTTGTTGAGTACAGATCTTCCTAAATATGCTTGAACAAACACACCACCATCTCGGTCTATTCCAGGAAGCTCAGCATTGATGATTAGTTGTAAGAACCTTTGAAAAATATACATCTTATCAGCTTTTTGCACTCTGATTTGGTCACACAGACAACTATAGATGTACTTTGAGTAGTTGTATGTCCTAATAATTCCAGAAGAAATGTGCCTAGAGAATCTATCAAATCCGGATTTCCTGTTGGAGATACACTTAAGATAAGTGTGACATAAAAAACTATAGGGCTTGCACAATCTTCCTTTCTTCTTTCTCCCTTCTCAAAAATCACCATCATACCCCATCAGATAGAAGACTTTCTCTATGTATTCATTCTCAAATACATCAGGGTGACCAGCTTCTTGTTCTCCCAGCTCGAGTACCCTTCTGATAGTCTGTTCATTAATCCGCAGTCTTTCATTTTTAACATCAGCAACTATCACTTCAGAGTCAACATCTTCCTCTATTCATGGTGAATTCCAAAAATCGATCATATGAGCTTGATGAATCACAGGCTCTGCTGTTAAAGCATAGAAAAGGCTGGATCATCGTAAGTATCTGATGATATCCCGACATCCTTCCGATGCAGGGTCGTCAGGATTTAAGAATGCACACACATTGTGCTCTCTTGCAAATCGATTAGCCATCTGTTCATAATAATAAAGAAGATTATGTTAGAATAAAGTCATCACATCTAAGAATATGAAGAGGTTAAACGAAAATGATAGATCAATCAGTTCATTTTTGATGATTATGATATGATTTACCTTAATATTAAGACTTGAACTCAGGTTTAAGCTTTGTTTGATGTTTAAGATTCGAGTAATTTTGAAATCGAATGAGGGAGGGATGAGGTTTTGACTAACAGAATTCTAGGTCAAAAAGGTTTTGTAAAAGTGAATAATGAATACTAAGTCAACAATATCATTTATACTCCCTCGGACACATTTATTTCATATATTTAATGAAGTGGGTCCCACTTTCCTTATTACTCTTCCGTGGAATTCATTATTCCGCAGATTTCAGTTCTTTCGTAGGACATCTGTGGATGCCTAACTTAAAAACTAAAATTTGAAATTCGATTAAAGTATAACTAGATTTTCCATAGGTTACCAATCTATGGAAATAGATTATACTGTTTAAAATATTAACTAATCAGTAGGTTACCAATCTACGGATTGTCATATTTTACTTGATTAAGTTTACTACTGTAGCCTCTACTGATGCTAAAAATGTACTGTAGCTTCTACTGATGCTAAAAATATAAAGCTTGAAACTTCTTTGATTGTATGGTTCTATTATATTGAGAGAACCATTTATTGCTATTGGACCTTGTTGACTTTGTTTACATGACAATTTGTGCAAAAAAAGAGTTGTAAATTGAAAAACCTCATGTAACCTACAGCCAAGTTAGTGCTCAGGTTCCAATTCCTCATATTGACAATTTATTTGACAATTTTGTTAAATTATTTTCATGAATTATCTACTTCCCCTAAATTTTTGATCAATGTTGAATGAAGTCATTTATCATAAATTTATGAGAAGAATATCATGAAAGACACAAGTCTGTCCACACGTACTGAAAAGAAATAAATTAAAATAAATAAAAATTGAATTAAGTACTATGTACAAGCATATATACACATAGAATGAGATCATACTTAACACTAAGCATCTTCCTGTTTGATTTGTGTGATGAAAGGATACCTGATTCTAGTTCTGATTGCAAGTATGTTTTTCCACTTAAATTCATACAAGAGTATTGTATCAACTAGGCATGTTGTTTATCATGTTTTCAAGTTTATTAGTGAGTAACTGTTATGGGCTCCACATTCAAATCACTTAGATTTTGTGCTCCCTTTGTGAGTCAAATCATCACTTTTTCACACTTACAAACTATGTACTTTAAGTTATAAGTTCTATCTTGAGATGTATTTAACATCTCATGAATGCATTGATGTAATAGCTATGAAGTTAATATACAGTTGATGTAATAGCTATGAAGTTAATATACAGTTAATCATATATGATTCTTTTGAGAGCTAAGATATGATCATCATCAGGTCATCAGGTCTTTACTTCTGTAAAACAGAGGTGCCTTTAACCCAGGTCTTTGTTTACACAAAACAGAGGGATGATAAGGATCATGATCTTGTCACCATTTGGTTACAAATGTACACCATGGTGATCATACATCCAACACAAAACAGAGGGAAAATTATTTGCAAAGATAGACATTCTAAAGTGTTGGTACATAGTGTGCTTAGATGAGTGATTTGGTCACATCAGAATAAGACTCACTTGTTGTATCCTTAAAATGGAGTATCCCACATACAATCATTTTTGCATTATGTTAGGCATGATCTTAGTGTAGTTATCACTCAAGATGAACCTACTCACATATCAAGAAACATTTGATAAGATTTTAATAAAATTTAAAAATTCAAGAAGCAAGCAAAAGCATAGTGTACTATCATTTCCCATACATATGTCATGCTGAATTGAAAGACACCTAAAGAAAGACAATATTTTTTATTCTAAGCTTTAGAAGATGTTTCAGAAGTTTCTTCCGAAGATAAATTGCTTTCAGAAGAAAATTGTTCTTTGAAAACATATAAGTACTTAGTTAATTTTAAGCTTTCCGAAGCTAAATCTTTGTTTTATAAGACATAAGTTTCTTCCGAAGGTAATTATAAATCTTTCGAAGGATAAATTTTTTTTATGAATGTTTTTGGGTTTTATTTATTACTATTTACAAGGACAAACACATGCTTTTCTTTATTCATAATGATTAATCTAAGTTAATCATGCCCAGAAACTCAATTAGAAAATTAAATCTAACTGAATCAAAAGCTTTAGTGAATAAATCAGCAAGCTGATTTGTTGTATCCACTTTGACTAACTTGATAAAACCTTTTTCTAAGAAATCTCTCAGAAAATGGTATCTGATTTCAATATGCTTTGTTTTACTATGTTACACTGGATTAGCAGTGATAAACATAGCAGCTAAATTGTCAATATAAATTGGAGTTTGAAGGAAATTGTAACCATAATCAAGCAATTGGTTTTGCAACCAAAGTACTTGAGAGCAACCAGCTGAAGCTGCTATGTACTCAGCCTCAGCTGTGGATACAGATACATTTGTTTGCTTTTTGCACTGCCATGAAACAAGCCTTGGTCCTATAAATTGACACCCACCAGTTGTGAATTTTCTGTTGTTGTTGCATGCTCCAAAGTCACTATCTGAATAAGAGTAGAGAGTGAAGTCACCATCCTTTGGATACCAAAGTCCAAGGGCTGGTTTTCCTTTGAGATATCTGAAGATTCTCTTCACAGCATTCAGATGAGACTCTTTTGGATCTGATTGGTACCTAGCACAGACACACACATCAAACGTAATGTCAGGTCTACTGGCAGTTAAATACATAAGGGATCCTATCATTGATCTATACAATCTTTGATCAATAGATTTTCCTGTAGGATCAGGTACAATCTTATCAATTGTTGAAGCATGTGTTTTGCATGAAGATATATCAACAAGATTGTACTTTTCAATATTTGATGTATATACTTCTCTTGATTGATGAAGATGTCATATGTTTTCTAATGAACTTGTAAACCAAGGATGAAAGGTAATTCTCCCATTGAATTCATCTAAAACTCAGATTTCATCAACTCTTCAAAGCTTACACTGTTAGTTGATCCAAATATAATATCATCTATATAAGATTGTGTTAGGGACCGTGTACGGACGGAGTACTAACTGATTCTGCATTTATACCAGATCAAATAGTGCGGAATCCTATTTGATTGGCGATCCAATCAGTGAGAACGATAACATGATCGATATAAGATTGAAATAAACGTTAAGAACGAGCAGGAATCGTTCAGGAACGAACTATGAACTTGGACAGGCTGCTTGAGATGTTCTGGACGGCTAGGGTTTATGTGTATTCGCAATATCTCTTCAAGTGTTCTGTTTTTCCACGAATTAGGTGGTATTTATAGGTTAGGGTTTTTCATTCGTACGACTGAACCATTCGCATGGTTCAGTGGTGCAATTGAGTCATACGCACGACTGAAGGTTCAGTAGTGCGACTGAGTCAATCTTATGTCTTAATCGTACGACTGATCCAGTCTCCTGGTTCAGTCATGCGACTGGTTCATAAGCATGATGTATTCATGCGTATGGTCCATATGGTCCATTAGCATGAATAATCACCCGACTAGGTTGAACATAATACTTGTGAATCCAAGGATCGTCAACAGGAATTATCAGTGTCAATCGATGTCAAGTCAACGTTTGCGGAATTAACGTTGATTTGGTTTAATTGTGTTAAACAACTTTAAATATCAATAAAAGATCAAGAACACACGTAACAAAACACAATTAATGATTAATCAGTATTTTATTATAATGTGTTGATGATTACAAAGAATTGAATGAACGATATCAAAGAATGCTATGATGTAATGGTTGCTAAGGTTGATTGAAAGGCTTTGGTGATTGTTGTATTGCTATTGCTGTTCTCAATCAATCAATCGTCTAACTCAATCGTGTTTGAATCGAAACCTAGGATCCATATTTATAGACAGAGGTGTTTCAGTTATAGGAAACACCGGATCTCTTGGGATTTGATTTGTTTCTGTTAAGGAATCATCGGATTTCTCGGGATTCGCATAACCGCCTTGTTGACTTGTTGACTTGTATCACTTGTATAATACAAGTGTTTGGACTCCGCAGGAATATTGTCTTCAGTAGTAATTTGTTCTTTCGTAGATAATGTTCTTCCGAAAGTAACTTGTTGTTCCAAAGGTATCTTGTTCTTCCGAAGGTATCTTGTTCTTCCGAAGGTATCTTGTTGTTCATCCGCAGAAGATCGTTGGATGTATAATTACTTGTAAGAAATATATCTACGGAAGAACAAAATGTTCATCCATAGATGTTTCTTATACTTGGTCAATTTCATAAATAGACCAATTATAATGTTTGTTCCTGCAACCATACATAAACCAACACATATATAAATGGGTTAACCTATATATTTAATGCATACACAATAATGAAATACAAAAGTTCATTACAGATACTAATTCAAGTACTAAGCCTATACATAATGACTAGATCTACTGATTCTAGACCTAACAATACTCCCCCTTAGGCTTAGATACTTGCAATCAGTTCTTCAAAATTGAAAGATCCTTGATTCTGGCAATCATTTTGTTGTAGAAGTAAGAAACAGCAGTCTTCTGATCATCATACTTGTAGTTGATCTTCATCTTGCTAAACTTCTTCAGAGTCTCAAAAGTGATTCCCAGAACATCTTCCTCTGTAGTGAGTGTGTCTAACACCTTGTTGTTATTCACCACTTCTAGCTCATCTTGTTCTGAGATTCTGAGTTCTGTTACTTCATCAAAAGTGGTACCCTTTAGCAGTCCAGCATTGAACCTTCTTCTTTTGTATGCTTTGGCATGTAGTTTGTCAATTACTTGAATCACATGGACATGCAGGAACAGATCATTTTGTGCATTTTTCATCAGTCAGCTTGGGAAAGAATTTGTCATTAAGATATGAGGTGTAGCTGGGATGGAGTAGTTTGATTTCCACAGGATCAAAGATACTGATCTTGTCAGCTTTCTTGTTCTCAGCATTTCTCAGCAGTACCAACTCCTTTGTCTTCTCAACATATCCCCATTCAGTGATTGGGTATGTGAATTGAGTCCCTTCAATGCATTTGAGTGCTGCTTTGTTTCTGTTGTTGTAGCCAACCCTCTTTAAGAATTCATTATCTACATGTTCTGAGGCATTGGACTTGTATCTTTTGAGCCCTTTGATTCTCTTCTGATGTTCTATATCTTCTCTTTTAGCTTCTATCAGCACATCATCTTTAAATTTTGTCTTCAACTTTCCCACTAGAGTTGAGAAGTCTCTTCCTCTAGGGTGAATTGGATAATTGCTGATGATTAAACTTTGAAGATATTTGATGTCATTCTCTGGCAGACTCACCACTGAGAGTACATCATGGAAGTATTCAACTCTTCCAGATGTTCTTTTAATAATGGCACAATCCCAGTCTGGATCATATTTCCAGGCCATGATCCTGTTTTCTTCCACAGAGCTGGGAGTTGTGAGGTGATCTATCAGATGAATTAGAGTTGACTTTTGCTCGGTTATCTCTCTAACTGTAGTCCCAAGTGGCTATACTTTTCCAGGTATTACTTCTCTTGGCTCTCTGATCAATTTCTCCTTTCCTTTGTGCTGATCTTTAGGTTCAACTGTTATACGTTCAGCAGGAAGTTTGCTTTGTTGCTCATAAGATGGATGTGGAGCTTCAGTTCTGAATTTTACTCCAGTATCTAGCTCAACTTTCATCACATGCTCCATCATCCTTCTAAGTTCCCCTACTGATCTTCCTTTAAGCTCATGAGGTTTGTAATTATGTCCTTGTAACCAGCAGGTCATGTTATATTTGCTCAGCTTGGCTGTGTCACAATGTCCCAACTCCTTCTTTGTTTTCTGAATGGATTGAAAGGTGCTGAAGGCTTCATAATCACAATTTGGAATCATAAAGCAGGCAAGCTCAAATTCTTTTAACAGATTCTTCATCTCAGTCATGTTTAGTCTCTCAACCATGTCATAAGGGAAACCATGGTTTATAAGTGTCATGAACATGGTTGATTCAGGCCTCTCTTCGAATATGTCACATGTAGTCAGAAGATCATCAGCCTTTGAGACTTCTTGTTCTGGTGGAGAGTCTTCTTTGGTTAATTCTTCCCACTCTTCATCACTTTCATCTTCTTTCTGAGAGATAGGCTTCACAGTAGTTAAATCTACTGAAGGGGTGTGTTCAGGAGAAGTCAACTTTTGTTTCTTGGACACACTTTCATCAATAGTTATCTTCTTCTCAGCAGTACCAAGATACTTTCTTTTCCTTGAGTACAGGATCATTTCTTTTGATGCCTCAGGACATTGTTTTGTTTGTGCAGTTGAAGCCTTAGCACTAGATTTCAATGAACTGATCTTCAATTTAAGTTGCTCAATCTCTTCTTCTTTTCTCTTTATAATATTTGACTGAGCAGTCATAGTGTTAGATGCTTGTTCAAATTTCATCATGATCTTTTCCTTTTCTTTCTTCTCAGATTCTGCTGACTCTTTAAGCTCAGCTTCCTTGTCTAGTAAAGCATCAATGACTTCTTTATCACTTTGAGCATCTTCTCTTAGTCTTTTTATTCTTGCTTGCTGTCTTATCAATTCTTCATCCTTTTCTTTTATCATTCCCTTAAGCTCTTGTATTCTTTCCTTTCTTTTGTTTGATTTGAGTACCAGCTTGTTGTACTCAGCAACCAGATAGCTCTTGCTCACAGGAATGTCATTATCACTTAGATCATCTTCATTATAAGCAATAACATCAACATGATCTGCTGCTGCATCTACTTCCTGATGCTGAGACTCAATCTCATCATCTTTAACTTCCTCATGATCAACACTTGCTGAGCTTGACCTTGGTTCAGTGGCTTGATCTACATGCTCTTGAGGAGTTTGTTGTTGTTGAAGATCAGTCACTGGAGATACTTGTTTAGTTTCATTTGAATGCACAGGGGATTCAGTTTTGGATAATGACAGTTTAACTGTACTTGCTTCTGAGACTAATTCTGTCTCCCTAGTGTAGATGCTCTCAGTAGCTGAATTTGTAGGTTGTTGGTAAAGTTGCATCTGAAGCTGATTTGGTGATTGGGGTTGAATGGGAGATATTGGTTCAGTATTTTGGCTGGCTGGTGATTGTGGTTGGGGTGTTTGTTGTTGTTGTGGTGATAGATGGAGGATTGGAGAGATTGGTTCTGTATTTTGACTGTGAGGAGATTGTGGTTGAGGTGTTTGTTGTTGTTGAGGTGATGTTTCTGGTGAGGGAGTGTCTTGAGCAGAGCTGGTAGCAGAGTTCTCTTGATCAATTTCCCAAACAAGCTCTTGAGGTATGTCTGCATTAGCATCAATCACATGAGCAACATGTCTATGTCACCTCCTTCATATTTCCCTGAGATTTTGTTCAGCACAGATCTGCCAAGGTGTGCTTGGATAAACACACCACCCCTCCACAGATGTTCCAGGCAGGTCCGCATTAATGATGAGCTGAATGAACCTTGGAAACATGTACATCTTATCAGCCTTCTGTACTCGAATGTGATCACACAAACAATTGAAGATGTACTTTGAGTAATTGTATGTCCTTCCCTCAAAAATGCCAATGATACCAGATGATATATGTCTTGAAAATCTGTCAAGCCCAGATTTTCTGTTTGACATACACTTCAGATAAGTGTGACAAAAAAATCTGTATGGCTTACAGAGTCTTCCCTTCTTAATTTCTCCCTTTTCAAAGTCTCCATCATACCCCATTAAGAGAAAAACTTTTTCTATGTATTCATTTTCAAATACATCGGGGTGTCCAGCTTCAATATCTCCTAGTTCAAGAACCCTTCTTATTGTTTGTTCATCAAATCTCAGCCTTCGATTCTTAACTTCTACAATAATGCCTTCACCATTTTCTTCTATGTATGCAGAATTCCAGAAATCACTGATATGAGTGCGATAAATCATTGGCTCTGCTGATAGGGCATAGAATATCCTCGATCTTCTCAGATATCTCATAATTTCTTGGCATCCTTCTGACACAGGATCGTCAGGGTTTAAGAAGGCACACACATTATGTTCTTTTGCGAATCGTTGATCCATCTGTTCATAAGATAAGACTTCATTAGAATCACTTATTGATATGAGAATACGAACAGTTATGAGATAAAGCAAGAATCAAATGGTTCATTCTTGATGATTACGACATGTTTTACCTTAATAAACGCTGATTAAGAACACAACTATATGTTTGCTTAAGGTTTTTGATTTGATAAATTTTGAATGTTGAGGAAGTGGGAAAAGTTTTATTGAGTGAGATTTTCTAGGTCTGAAAAAGTGAACGGAAAAAGTGAATAATGAATTTGACAAGTCAAACCTCATTATTTATACCCTCAGACACATTAAATTTCTCTGTTTTATTAAGTGGGTCCCTCAATGTATTCTTCCGTAGAAGTAATTTCTCATTAATTGTGGGATCCACAATTTACTCTTCCGTAGAACATCTACGGATCAACAACATCTGCTGATGTGAAATTGTAATCATTAAATTATTGATCTTTATTCATCCGTAGTTTACCAATCTACGGATAAACATTAAGATTGATTTCCCCACAGTATCTTCTGCTGATGCAACGGAAATATTGTTGCATGTATGGCCCAACTCCATTGGTTAGACCATTTATTGCTTTAGGACCTCGTTGGCTTTGTATACATGACAATTTAGTACAAGAAATTTTAAAATAGAGATTTTTGACTAAAAATTTTCATGTATCCAACAGCTAAGATGATGCTCAGATTTCAATTTCTTCAAATTGATAATGATATAGACATTGTTGCTGTTGATTGAGATGCTTTTTCATGAATTCTACTCCCCCTAAATTTGTGATTAATGATGAACTTAAGCATTTATCATAAATTTCTTTAAGAGGAAATCATGAATTTGAACTATATGATAATGATCAGATACACATAGGATGGGATCATACTATAATGCTAAGCCTCTTCCCGATGAGTTATGTTGTTTATGTGATACAAGAACAAGTTCTGATTGCAAGTATATTGTCCATATAAATCCATACAAGAGCTCATGTATCAACTAGGCATGCTGTTTATCATGTTTTCATATTGTTTTTGAAATAACTGTTATGGGCTTCACATTCAATTCACAAAGGTTTTGTCCTCCCTTTGCAAGTCAAATCATCACTTTTTCACACTTAAGACTATGTACTTTAAGTTATAATAGCTATCTTGAGATGTATTTGGCATCTCATTGATGCAATGTTGATAAAGCTCATGATACTATACAGTTGATCACATAGGATTCTTTTAAGAGCTTTAGATATGATCATCATCAGGTCACCAGGTCTTTACTCACGTAAAACAGAGGTGCCTTTAACCCAGGTCTTTGTTCTGATAGGATCGGATCAATTAGATTTGAATTTTGCAGCGGAATATAACAAAATAAGATCGAATTCAAGCAAAAAAGATGATGAATATGCAAACACTCAATGACAATTATAGAGAAAGAATATTTCTGTTAAAGGAATGTTTTCATTCACGCGTAATGCTTCGGTTAGAATACAACTAGGTCAACATCCCTTATATAGAGGAATGTGACGTCTGCTGATGTCACTTGATAGTGACATCTAACAGAATTATACAAACAACTGAAATAATGCAAACTACTGAAATGTTCTCAACAACTGATCACATCTCAGAGAATGCTAAGTACAAAAACATAAAACTACTGACCTATAACTACTGAAACAATAAACTACTGAAAAGAAAAATTACAAGTACTGAAAAGGGAAAAACCATCACAACTACTGAAGTTAACAACTTCAGCTGTTGTGACAACTACTGATCACTCTGGTCTTCAGTCTTTATCTTCATTACTTCATCTTCAGACTTTGTCTTCAGTTCTTTACTTTCAGACTTTCTCTTCAGACCTTTGTAATTAGCTGATGTCTTCAGCTGTTGTGATCTTCTTCAGTAGTTGTAATGTTTGTGGGACTTAGAGGTTTTTCTGATCAGGCTCATTGGTTCTTTTGGTCCAACAAACTCCCCCTGAACCAATGCAGCCAAAACCTCTAACTTTATTGATGATCCCACTTATTCTTTGGCAGAAATACTCTCTTGATCAGCTTCAGAGGTAATCAAATAAGCATAGGCCGGAAAAAGGTTTCTAATCTTTTGATTGACTAAGTATGGAAGGGAACTCTGTCTTGGGGAAACTGGACACAGAGTCTTGTCCCAACCATGAAACCTATTTCCCATTGATGAGTCTGTAAGACTCCCTTGAATAGGCCTCAAGGAGAACAACTTGTTCATCCTTTGTGAGTTCTTCTGCCTCTCCCTCAAAGTAGAATTCAGGCCCATAGTATTCAGACAGATACCTCACTGTCTTCCCATTCTTCAACTCAACAGTTGTGATCTCTCTGTATGCAAATTCATCTGGATGAGAGCCTTCAAGCAGCAATTGGAGTTCACTCTTTTGAAGATCTTCAAGTCTATTGTATAACAACCCTTTCTTAATCATTTTGTTCTCAAGTATAGATAGAGGGGTTGATTTTGAGGTGTGTTCTCTCTTGAATTCTTCAATAATTTCCCAGGGTGAGACTACCATGGCCAACATAATTGCAGCATTCAAAGTCTTTCATACTTGGCCATGATATCTACTTGGTAAGTTTTTCTTGTGTATTCTGGAACTTACCCTGGGATCTGGCCAAATCCTCACTCTTTCTCTTTGATGTTGGAAAGTATGTCTAAGAGTGTACAGCCTCTGAGCTTGTTTCTTCATTGCTTGAATGGATGAGGACTGAGGGAAGTCCTTGTCAACCATTTTAAGAAATTGCTCATATGCTGCTTCTGCTGTTCTTCTTCTTCAATCTTAACTTTAACCATTTGCCTTTGAGTTTCAGGAGTTATTGTTTGTGATTAACTCCTAGGCTTAAGTTTCTTCATTTCAAGAATAGCAGATATTGGCAGATTATCCTCTTCATCCTCTTCTTTTTCTTCTTCCATCCAGCAGCCTTCAGGTGCATCACTTCTAGATTTCTTTTAGGTGCATCACTGGTGGTAGATTGAATGGGTTTCTTAGGTAAAGGGGTTGGTTGTTTTGAGGATTGTGAGGGTAATTGTTTTGGAGGTTGTGAAGTTGGTTGTTTTGAGGGTTTTGAGATTGGTTGTTTTGGTTGTGAGGTTGTTTTTGAAGGTTGTTTTGGTAAGGGAGATTTGAAAGGCTGCTCTATCATTTTATTTGTGAGGGTGGCTTTGGGTAACTTAGCCATGTCAGATCTCTTCCCAGCACCAGCTTCATCCAGAGCTTCTATGATTAACCTTTGTTGAAGCTTTCAGAGGAGCATATTTTGGTGGTTATCTCCAAAATGCTATCTCTGGACCATGACTTGATCTCAATGATAGGTCTTCCCAAGTGTTTGGATAGGAATCTGATCATAGCCTCCAATCTTTCCCTTTCTCTTCATTGCAGCTTGCCCATCGATTCTCAATCTCCTGAATCTCAAGCCTTCTATCTCTGAGTCAAGTTTGGCAGTATCAAATCCTTGCCTGAAGATCTGATCAATAATCCTGTCCATGGATCTGCTATGTTGCTCATCAGCTTCTTTGATCATCTCATCCAACCTCTTCTCATCCTCAGTTTGTTCACCAACACTCTTCATTCTCTTGTAAGTGATGATCTCTTTGCCTTTATTTTCCTCCTTGGCTTCTTCCTCTTCAACTATTTTCCTTTTATCATCTTTCACTGACTTAGACTCCCCCTTTTTGGTTGCATTGGGTTCCGGGTTTGAATGTCAGAAAGTTTGTTTGACACACACATCATCCACAAAGGTTTTAAGATTTGAGGAAATCCTCTCATCAATGGTTTGGTGGACAATAGATGTGATGATGGGAGTGATGAGAGGTAAGGAAGATTTGAAACAGCAGCCATTTGCTCAGAGGGGTTCTCTCCTTGAGAATGGTGCCTTGAAACAGAGGCTGGATGCTTGTTTGATTTGAGTGGCTCAATGTTTGGTAAGCTTCAACAGAAGCTGCCATTTGTGGGTTAATTGGGGCAGATGGACTTGATTCCTGAGACATTTTGGCAAGCAGTTCTTTTAATCTGCAAACCTCAGTCAAGAATGGTTTGGGCTAAGACTTCAAAGAAAAAGCCCAGGTCATCATCAGTGGAAACTGAATCAGCTGACCTCCTGAGTGAATCAGGATGAACATGTGCTGAGTGTAGATCAGTGGTCACATGTGCCCCTTTGTCTTGGAACTGGGGACTTCCTGCCTCAGGAGCAAGTCCTTCATTGGCAGTTGCCTCTGGTGAGGTCTTAGAGATGATACCTGCTTCATCCTATTCATGTGTGGAAACAGGGGAAGAGGTAGCCTCACCAGATGTTCTAGTCTCCACATCTACACTAGGAGATTGAACTTTATAATCCCTATGTTGTGGGTTGTCAACTACATTAGGATCCTCTCCCTCAGCTGTTGAGGTTTTCCCAGTATTAACAGGTTTCTGGGGAGGGGTAGAGGAATGTAGTTGAGTCAGCACTTGTGCAATGACTGCAGTAGGGCTTGTAGGGGTGGTATCAGTGGGATATGGGGGTGAAAAGGTTTGCACCTGGGGAGAGTGGTGCTCTTCAATGGCAATCTTCTCAAGTGAGATAGATTCCAGTAATGTGGTTTCCCCAATGTTGGTTGCATCAGGATCCTGTTGAGAGGATACCTGAGCGGTTTCAGCTGGTGGAGTCATTGAAACTACAAGGGGATTAAGGCTTGTAGTTTCATCCTGCGTTTGTGCTGCAGGGGCATCATCAGGGGACTCAACTTCCTGAGTAGCCTTTTTGATTTTCGTTGGTTTTGGTTTGGAGGGGACTTTAGATTTGGAGGTGGAGGCTGTGGGTTCCCTCTGCTTGGGTTTTAGCAGTTTGGCAGCCTCTTTGAGTTGTGGGTTGAGTTGTGCCTGGAGTATACCTCTGGCAAAACTACCAGAGCAGGGACTCCAAGGCTAACAAGGCCATCAGATTTTAATTGATTTAGAATTATAGCCATAAGAAACCTTGGATATAATATCCATCTATTTGCCACAGGTATCATTGCCAAATCTTTTAATTCCAAAAAGATAATTTCATAAAATTTAGATTTTGATGTTCAAAGATAGAGTATAATACCTGTTGCCACCGGGATGACATTTGATCCCATGAGGATGTTTTGGGGGCAAGACAGACATTGATCATGTGGAAAATGAGTCGCTCAGCATCATGAAAGTGCTTCTTCAGAATGGTAGTAGCACTTAGGTCACCCTCATAACCATGATTAGCAAAAGATAGATCAATGGTGCCTTTGGGGTATTTGGTGGTATAGGTGGCATCATTCAGGTCTAGGGTTTGACGAATGATCTCAGGAGTGATGACCACCCCCGTTTCTGGTTGACAAACGACTGGAGAGTGATGTTGTCATCATTCTCAGCAGTATGAACAGTGACGTTTGTCCAGAATTGGCACAGGGTATCGAGATAGATGGTAGGATTCAAGAGAAAGGCTGTGCGGTATTGGGAATCAACCATCAAGTCAATAGCAGCATCTGCGAATCGCTACTTCTTGTTGCTATAAAATGGTAAAATACTACTTCTTGGACTGTGCCGACACCCGTTGACGTTGACACATCGGTATAGCTGCCCCGGGATTTTGAATTCAAATCGTTGGTTGTCTACTAAAGGCATTCTTGCAAAAGAGCAAGAAGCGGAACTAGACGTTGTCATGATTCCATTGTGAAAAAAAGCTTCGAGTCTATCGGGAGAGGATGTGGTGCCAGAAGGGTGATTTGGTAAGGTGAGCGACACAGTTGTGTCGAGGTTTGTTTTGCATGTTCGCCATTAATGGAAGATGAACGTTTTGAAAGTGGGTTATGAAAGTTTGAAGTTAGGGTTAGGTATATATAGGTTATGAAACGGCTGAAAGAAAACAACTGAAAGTTTTGGTGTGAGTCATCAGGTGTTAGAAGACAACTGAAGACATGGTTTTAACTTTCAGATGTTGTAAACAACTGAAGACTTGGTGTTGGTCATCAGTAGTTGTAAAACTACTGAAGATTTGGTTTTGGCTTCAGTTGTTTGGAAATGAAACAGTAGTTGTCGTCAATTCACAATGTTCAGCTGTTTCAATGACCTTAACACTTACTCATCAGATCATCTGATTTTTAGATGTTTCATTGGTCATCAGTACTTATTTATTATAACAGACTTCAGTAGTTTGAACTACATCAGTACTTTGCAACAAATGAAGTACTTCAGTACTTTTTAAGTAATTTAGTCGTCAGTAGTTATAAAACTTCTAAAGATAAAATGACTTATCAACACTTATTTTTGACAAAAGTATACTAATGTTCATCAGTATTTATTGACTAATAACATCAGTAGTTGTCAAATTATTCTAGTTGCAGCATACCAAGCCTGAGTACAAGATTATGAAAAGTTGCACTATCCAAAGGCTTAGTAAATATATCTGCAAGCTCATCAGCACTAGGCACAAACTTTGGATCAATCAGACCTTTTTCATAACAATCCCTGATGAAATGATGTCTGATCTCAATATGTTTGGTCCTAGAATGCTGGACAGGATTCTTAACAATACAAAGAGCTGAAGCACTATCCATTAATAAAGGAGTCTTAGTCTCTGTAATGTCATAATCCAATAATTGATTTTGAAGACAGAGTACCTGAGATGTACCCTTGCAGCTGCAATATACTCTGCTTCAGCTGTGGATGTAGCAACTGAAGTTTGTTTCTTACTCTGCCAAGAAACCAAACAGTTGCCTAGAAATTGGCATCCACCAGAAGTTGATTTTCTAGTTAACTTACACCCTGCATAGTCACTATCAGAGAAATCAACCAATTTGCAAGAGTGCCCAGTGGAATACCAAAGTCCTAGAGATTGAGTTCCTTGCAAATATCTAAAGATCCTCTTGACTGCAATCATATGGGAATCCTTAGGAGCAGCCTGAAATCTAGCACAGACACAAGTTGCAAACATAATATCTGGTCTAGAAGCTGTTAGGTACATCAAGGAACCAATCATACATCTATAAAGAGTTTCATCAATTGCTTTACCTTTTTTATCAGCATCCAGTTGTGTGTTGCTGCACATGGGAGTTGAACAGGGTTTACAGTTTTGTAAATCAAACTTGGTTAACAAATCTTTTGTGTATTTTGACTGATGAATGAAAGTTCCATCAGTGAGTTGTTTGATTTGCAAACCCAGAAAGAATTGTAATTCTCCCATTGCACTCATTTCAAACTTTTGTTGCATCAATTTAGTAAATGCATCACACAACTGTGGATCAGATGATGCAAAAATAATGTCATCAACATAAATTTGAACAAGGAGCTTATGCATACCTGCTTTCTTTATGAACAAAGTTTTATCTATGGAGCCTCTAGTGAAATTATTTTGAAGAAGAAAGTTAGATAATGTTTCATACCAGGCTCTGGGTGCTTGTTTCAACCCATAAAGAGCCTTATCAAGCTTATAGACCCAATCAGGATGTTTATGATCTTCAAAACCTGGTGGTTGACAAACATAAACTTCTTCTTTTATTTTACCATATAAAAATGCACTTTTGAAATCCATCTGAAAAACTTTAAGGTTATGAAAAGCAGCATAAGCTAAAAACAATCTAATTGCTTCCAGTCTGGCTACAGGGGCAAAGGTTTCATCATAATCAATACCTTCTTCTTGTGAAAACCCCTGTACAACCAGTCTGGCCTTGTTCTTGACAATTTGGCCTTTTTCATCAGTTTTATTCCTAAACACCCATTTAGTGCCTATTGCACACTTACCTTGGGGTAGAGGAACCAGTTCCCACACTTGCTGTTTTTGAAATTGAAGAAGCTCAAGCTGCATGGCTTCAACCCATCCATTGTCCCTTAAGGCCACATGATAATTCTTTGGCTCTTGCTGACTGATGAAGAGAGCAGAGAGACAGAAATTGGACAATTAACTTCTTGTTGAAACACCAACATTAATGTCACTAATGATCTGGGACATGCGATGATTCTTCAATTCTTGATATGCAATAATATCTGTGCAAGAGTTTGTAGGAGATTCAGCAGCAACAGATGTTGATTTAGACTCTTGAAACCTAGACTAAGATGGCAGTTCAAATAAAGTAGAGGATTCTGTTGGTCCATGTGATCGATGAACAGTACAATTGATAGAATAGTTTGATCAATATCACATACATAAACCAAATAACAAACAATTGAGAGATGAATATGATGAATCAAGACATAATTGATATCTAATGAACAAACTCACTCAATAACAATAAGCACAATTGTATTTCAATGAAGTAACTGCTTGAGAATGATAGTTTGCAACAGAATTCCACGTTTAGGGTTTTGCAAACTTATCATGCAAAATGAAATAACAATAGTATATATAGCAGTCATAGTTTCGCTGACAGTTTCGCTACAAGCGAAACTGTCATGCCGAAACTATAGTTTCGCCCGGCCGAACATAAGTTCGCCGGGTGAACCAAAACAGCAAACTGTGAGCGAAACTATAGATTCGCTCACAGTTTCGCTGGACTGCCAAAACTGCTAATAACTATCAAAATACAAAATGAAACTAACACAAGTCCTATTACAATGAAAAGTAAACATCTATACTAAAGTGAGTCCAACCTATCATGATCTTCAATACTCCCCCTAGGTTGGACCTCACTGTCTTCACTGCTCTTGGTTTGGCTCTTCAGCTCCCGTTTCCTCAGCTGCTGTTGATCTGTCTTCATCCCCTCCTGCAGCAATGTCTTGAGAAGCTTCAGCCACTGATTCTCCAAGATTAGTTCCTGCATCATCAGCTTCATTCGAATGACCACTAGCTCTAGCAAACTGCCTTGTTAAGTCTTGAACATCCATAGCAAAGTCATCTTGTGCTCTCACCTTTTCAGCCAAACTCTTTACCTCTGCCCGTACTCCCCTTATTTTGTTCGCCACATTCATAAACAAGCTTGCCTCCTTTCTTGTTTCCTCACCTGCCCCCGCCTTATATGATTTTCACAGAGAATCAAGAAGATCTTCATCACAAAAGCTGAATAACTCCATTGGGTCAAACACCCTAAATTCTTTTCCTTGTTTGGCTCTAATCACAGCCTCACCAGTGTTATTATCATAGAACCACTTCTCAAAGTCCTGTAAACGAGGAGGAAGAGGATCAGCCAGTCTTACTCTGTTTACAGTCTTAGGCGGTTTGACTCTCAAAACAATTCTCCCTTTCCCAGTCTCCCAGTCTTTGTCTTTCTTAGATCTCTTTCGTTCAGCCTTCATAAAACCAAATGATTCAAAATTATCATTAAGACCATTTTTAATCTCCTTCTCCAGAAATACTGCCCTTTCACTTAAATTAGCATTAATCAAAGGCAAGGTAGCCAACCGTCTCAGATCCCACTTAGGCAAGGTCTTAAACGCCTTCCTCTTGAGCATGTAACTGATATTACCTCCTCTTCTTTTAATCAAAAACATCTTTAAGAAAGGATTATAACACCAGCTGATTATCTTCTTGTCTGCCTCTTTCTGCTCAAACCCTCCATATTTTGAAACAGAGGGTGAGTTCTTCAGCCTCCTTCTCCTTTACCAACCAATCACTCTTATCCATCTCAAACACGTCATTCTCATCATCTCTCCCTTCTTAGCCACATACACTAAGGTCTCTCATCTACTTCATAGAATTCCGGCTCAGAATCATAATCAACCAACTGCTCATCCTCCTCTTCTTCATCAATCAACCCTTTACCTTTATCTGATGCTTCCTCATGAGTAGCTGTAACAATCACTTCTTCTCCCAAAATATCCTTATCAAAGTCAAACTGTAGATTAACAAACTCAGCCTCAACAATCTCATCTTCATCATTTCTGCCAGCCTCTTCTCTTGGAATCTCTTGTTCTCTTGTTTCAGTATCAGCTGCTCCAGAGGTGCCCTCTCCTACCTTGATGATGTACCAACATTCAAGAATGGGTACTTAGATATATCAGTCATATCATCTAACTCAGATTGAGTTAGTTGACTGGGTAGGCCAGCAGCAGCTTTCATCTGTGAAATTTCTTCAAATAACCTCTTAATCAAACTGTTCTGATCAATCAACATCTTTTTCATTCCATCAATGACCTCATCTTTCTGTTGCTCCCGAATCTCTTGATTCATCAGTTTAGTCTTTATCATACTTAACTCATTTGCCAATGAAGTATTTAGACCACGAATCACATCCTCATCAAGACCAGCACTTGCTTCTTTCCCAGCTGTGAAACCCTCATGTCTATGTTTTGTTCTTCGTTCAGGCTCAACAAAGTCAGTCCTCTTTTTAGACCTTCGTTCCTTCTCCACCCTTATCTCTTCTGCTTGTGTATCTATATCTTCTTCAAAATCATAATCTTTCTCCTTTGCATATCTCTTTCTTTTCTTAGCTGCATCAGCTTGTTTCACCCTGTTTCCTCAGCTCTTTTGTTTTCAGACTCATCGACTCGTCTGATATAATTCCATCGCTCTGGTGGGTACATGTTCTCCCAGAGATGGTTATTTTACCACTGAAATCATGGCGTATAGCACAGCAATCTGCAAATATCCGAGGGTTCATCTGAACCAATCTCTTAACTTCACCGTGTTTAGGAACATCAGGAATCAAATCATCAATAATCATCTGAATAAAACGAGGATATAATAACCATTTATCCTTTTTCACCGCCATCACATTTTCTGCCATACACGCGAAGATCAATCTAGCAATGTTTGCCTTCTCTCCTTTGCAACATATCACCATAGCTTTGGCCCAGTCAAGGTTAAGTCCATCTGATCCACCCTTACGGTCTACACAAATAAACACGTGAGCTATATATCTCCATTCTTTAGATAAAAGGACTTTTTAATCTCTTTCCTCGAACCAAAGACTGGTCCCTCATATCCCATTTGCCTGAAAGCTTGGAATACTTCAGATTCCGTCATATCAACCTCATCACCAGTATCATCGTCCAGTCTAAGAATCCTCGACACATTCTCAGCAGTAATAGATATATCATGATCAAGCACTCTAGCTGTGATCCTCTGAACATCTCCTCCGTGTTGTATTCAGCTGATCTCCAAAAGTCTCTAATGTGAAGATCATAGATAGTGGGAGAGTGAGAGATAGCATATGCAATGGGTGATCTTTGGAGCCATCTAATACAATCCCGAAATCCGGCCGCCTTTGGCAAAGTATCATCTAATATGGCAGTAATGTTATTCCTCTCGTCAAACTTAGATTCGCCATAATAATCTGAAAAGATCAACAAATAAATTTGAATAAGAAATACTAAAATAAGAAAAATAAGATACAAACAAAGAAACATTAATTTCGGCAAGCGAAACAATAGTTTCGCTCACTAAGACATGATTGATTCGCTGATTAAAGACAGTTTCGTCAAGGAAACAAACAGTTTCGACGAGCGAAACTATAGTTTCGCTCATAGAAACTTGTTAATTTCGCAGAACAAAAAGCACTTTCGACAAGATTAGAATGATTCAAAGTAGTTTCGCAATTAGTTTCACCAAAATTAATTTAGTTTCGCTATTACAAATTAGTTTCGCTGACTTAGGAAATATAGACGAAACTGTGAAATAAGGATTAGTCCTTGCGAAATTAGATAAGATATGGCGAAACTGTTAAGTTCGCTCGGACAGCATAACTTTACAGTTTCGCTCAGTGAAACTTGTAATTTCGCTACAAGATAATCTGGTTACAACTTAGTATAAGCTAACCTAGCGAAATTGGCAGTTTCGCTTAGCGAAGCTATCAGCGAAAATAATTTCGGCGACCAACATTTTTTTATTTTTTAATTTATTATTATTTATTAATTATTTTTTATTATTTATTATTATTATTTTTATTATTATTAACAATAATACTCAAAGGAAGCACATCACATAATGAGATCTAAAATAATCAGAGATCACATTCTCTAAATATTTTAGAACATAATGATGATTAAAAATCATCTACTCATGAGATCATACTGAATACAAGATCTGATCACAATCTGCACAGAAACCACAGAAATTAGAACAAATCAATAACGATTGCTGATATAATTGTCCACTTAAACTCATGCCTTATCCTTTTTCAAACACAGCTTATGATTCATTTAAGGTTCGATTAGATGCTTTAGAATGCTAAGACCCCACAATCATTTGGTAAAAACCCTCACCCAACCTCAGGATTTATTGAATTATGAATCAATCTTCATGAAACAAGATTTGTGATAAGTGTACAAATGATTATACACAGAATATTTCATTCTGAGAGAAATTCATCGATAAGATGATTTGACATAATTATATCAAAATGGTAAGAGCTCCAGATCTATACTCACGTATAACAGAGGAGATAACCATTTGAACATGTGCTGATGAGAGCTCCAGGTCAGTACTATCGTACAGCAGAGGAGATCATCACTCCAGGTCAGTACTTCCGTACAGCAAAGGAGATAAGCACAGACACAAGACATCTTAACACAAAATAAACCACAAGAATGATGACATAACAAAGCACAATGAACGAAAGATTCATTCTCAATCCAATTTTTGTCAGGACTCAGTTTTTGTGCAATCCAAAATGAATGAGTAAATCCAGGCATTCTTAAGCATAAAGTTTAATTTAATCATAAAGCTGCTGTCTACTTCATTCATCAGGCTGAGTCTATCAAGCATATCGTCAAAGAATCTGATCCATTTCTTTTTATTTTTTTTATTATGAACAGAATCTAGTAACAGTTACTATCATTTCTCATAGAATTACTGGTCATGTAAATAAGAAATATTTAGAGAATATACAATCATTTCTCATCATGTTAAATCCGATCTCAGAATACTGATATTACTCCCCCAAATTTTTATTTTCATTTGTCTATAATTATAGAAAAATTGTAACTTGATTTTTTTTTTTTTGTTTTTGTTTATTATTTTTTAATTATTATCAAAGAAATAGAAAATGAAAATTTAAAAAGATATTAACCCAAGCATAGAAATCAATTCATAAAAACGAGGTTTATCAAACGTTTTTGTGAAAAGATCAGCTTTTTGATTTTTTGTATCGATGGGAATAATATTATGAAACCCTTCTCCTGAGCATCACGAATCGCATGAATTCGGGTTTCAATATGCTTTGTGCGAGAATGATGAATGGGATTTTTAGCGATTCCAATGGCAGCCTCATTATCACAGAATAAAGGTGTATGAAGGAAATTAATTCCATAATCAATCATTTGGTGTTGTATCCAGAGAACTTGAGAGCAGCAGCTAGATGCAGCAATATATTCAGCTTCCCCTGTAGAAAGAGAAACTGTTGTTTGTTTCTTGCTCTGCCAAGATACCAGACAATTACCCAAATATTGACATCCTCCAGACACAGATTTTCTGTTTAACCCTGCAACCATTGGAATCACTGTCAGAATAAGCATGTAAATCAAAATTTCCACCATATGGATACCACAGTCCGAGACGAGATGATCCTTTGAGATAACGAAGATTCGTTTGACAGCTTTCTCATGAGATTCCTTTGGAGCCGACTGATATCTAGCACAGTAACCAACAGCAAAAGTGATATCAGGACGACTTGCAGTAAGATACATGAGAGAGCCAATCATAGATCGAAAAAGATGAGGATCAACTGGTTTTCCATTTTCATCTGGAGTGAGACACGTCTGAGCAGTAAAAGGAGTCATTTCATTTCAGTAGACGCATCATCCATTTTAAATTTCTTCAGAATATCTTTAATGTACTTCTCTTGGTGAATAAGAATTCCTTCTTTCTGTTGTTCAACTTGCAAGCCAAGAAAGAAGCACATTCTCACCCATCATGCTCATTTCAAACCGTTGGCTCATCACTTCTTCAAACTCTCTACACAATTGAGAGTTTGTGGATCCAAAAATAATATCATCGACATACACTTGAACAAAGATCATTTCACCATTCACCTCCTTCTTAAATAAGGTCATATCAATGGTACCACGAGAATAACCATTGCTTAAAGATATGTGTAAGAGTCTCATACCAGATTCTGGGTGCTTGATGAAGTCCATACAAAGATTTATCAAGCTTATACACTTTATCAGGAAAATCAGGATCTTCAAAGCCTGGTGGTTGACACACATATATCTCTTCATCAATGTCGCCATAGAGAAAAGCACATTTCACATCCATCTGGTACACTTTGAACTGTTTATGAGCAGCATGAGCAAGAAATATACGGATTGCTTCAAGACGAGCAACTGGAGCAAAGACTTCTGTATAAATCAATTCCTTCTTCTTGAGCAAAGCCTTGCACTACAAGTCTAGATTTGTTTCGCACCACCACACCCCGATCATCTGGTTTGTTCTTAAATACCCATTTTGTACCAATTGGATACTTGTTGGGAGGTAAATCAACTAAAGTCCAAACCTTAAGCTTCCTGAACTGTTGAAGTTCCAACTGCATAGACTCTACCCAACACGGATCTTGTAGAGCAGCATGAACATTTTAGGAACAATTTGAGAAATGAAGCATGAGAAAAGACAAACATTAATCAGACCGGATTGACTTCGTGTGCGAACACCATCAGAAACAGATCCAATTACATTATCAAGCGGATGATCTTTCAAAGTTTTATAATCTCCTGAAGAAGGAAAGATAGTTGAAGAAGTATCAGCCGCCGGAGAAAGAGTAGATGAAGGTGTATCAATGACAGGTGTGAATCAGGTAAGTTAGGAGATGTAGGAGATAAGAATCAGATAATGGAGCTTGATCAGGCATCGGAGACGATGAGCTGACATCAATTGAAACAGCATCAGTTACTTGTGGAATGATGGAACAGACGATGAAGATGATGGAATAATATTCGTTTGAGTACATGGACTTGACGTATCATCATCGAAAACTGGCAAATTAAATGAATTGAACACAGTATCGGAATCAAAGAACCATGCAGGTTCAGATTTAACTTCAGAAGGATTTGATTCTTGCCAGTCAACATAAAATGACTCTTGAACAATACGTGTTCTTTTGTTGTAAACTCGGTATGCCTTTTGTGAAGAAGAATATCCAACAAAGTAACATTCATCAGAAACAGCCCCAAATTTTGTCTTTTGAGCTTGAGTATTCAGAAGCGTACAAGAACATCCAAATGGGCGAAAGAAATCAATTAGTGGCTTCCTCTTATGAAAAAGTTCATAAGGAGTCTTCACTTTATCTTTCACAATTAGCACTCTGTTTAAAACATAAGATGCACAATTAACAGCTTCAGCCCAGAAAATGACAGGTAATGAGGATTCTATCAACATTGTACGAGCAGCTTCCACAAGAGTACGATTCTTTCTTTCTGCAACTCCGTTCTGCTGGGGTGTTCTTGCAGCACTAAATTGTCTCACGATCCCTTTTTGAGCACAAAATGAGTCAAGAATCTGATTTTTAAATTCAGTGCCATTGTCACTTCTTAATCCCATAACTCTTTTCTTACTGACTGATTCAATAGAAATGATTAATTTCTGCATTCACTCCTCTGCAACTTCACTTTTGTGAGCAAGAAACCTCACCCATGAATAACGTGAAAAATCATCTGTAACAACAAGACAAAAAGACTTTTTAGCAATGGATTTAACACTAATTGGCCCAAATAATCAGTATGTAACAACTCTAGAGGACTTGATATGCTATTTAAAAGTTTAGGCTTATGAGGTTTCTTATGTTGTTTCCCTTGGCACATGCCATGCATTTTTCAGTCACAGAGAAATCTTTTAAAGGAAGTCCTCTAACAAGATTGTTCTTTACTAATTTATTAATTATCTTAAATTGACATGGCCTAATCGACGATGCCACAAGAGTGACTCAGATGTTGATCTTTTGAGAGAAGACAATTTGCAGTAGTTTTGACTCATTAGAATTCATATCAAGAGATATGTATCGTGTTTCCTGGAGCACGCATGAGAATTAAATCTTCTGGAATAGCTATCTCTGATTTCAAAAATAAACATCGTCGATTTAAATAGAACTGGAATATCTTTATCACACAAATTTGAGAGACGCTCAGAAGATTAAATGCCAATTCAGGAACATGGTTGACTTTTTCAAGTAAGAGAGCCATTGGTAACTTCTCCTTGTCCAATCATTTTTCCACCCTTCTTGTCTCCAGCAAATGCCACATATCCTCCATCGATAATTCGATAATTAGTCAACAAATCCTTTAATCCCGTCATGTGTTTGGAACAGCCGCTATCAACATGCCACAGACTGTTTACAATCTTTGAAGAAGATCCCTGAAATGAATGAACAAATCATTTAGCCAGGAGTAATAGGGACCCAAGATTGAACAACCTTTGTTTCTAAAGAAGCTGATTTTTTATGAAAGAAATTATTAACCAATTTTGTCATTTTATTCCCAAAACAATTTCTATTAGAGGATCTTTCAATCAAAGGGCAATTTTTGATAAGATGATCCTCTTCACCACACCTGAAACAATGATGTTTGAATCTAGGTCGATGATGTGATGACATAAAAATAGGATCAATAATAATCTCCTCATCACATTCAGACAAACTAGAATCAACATCACTGAATGTCTCATACATCTCATGATGTTTTTGTTTATTTGACTCAGAGTTATTCTTTACAAAATCAGAATTGATTCTCTGACAAATCAGTAAAACTCGTACCATTGGTACCAGTTTCAGATGAAGGAGAACTGCATTTTTATGAAGATGTCATATTTAATGGTATGAAAGATGGAATAGGTTGAGAAAAGAACTTTTCAAAAGAATTAGTTTTAAGTTGCTCATTGTTTTAGGTGAAACATCAGATTCATTGCATTCATAACCAGAACAAAAATCATCACTATTAAGATTTGAATTACAAGATGAAATAGAACAATCAGGAGAACATGAGACATTCAAGTCTGTTACATTTGAACTAGAAACAAACACTGAATTTAAACTAGACTTATTATCTAAAACAGACTGCTGTTTTTTTCAAGTGTACTAGAACTAGTGCATCCAAGCCCACTAGTTGGTCCATAGTCGTAGTCTTCACGAATGTACTTAGAGTTATTCCCAACTAAACCTGCAGACATACTGTCAGTATCTGATTTGATTAAATCATTAGAGGGATGAGGAACAGGCATAGGAGAATAACAATATGTACTAGGAGGAGGATAAACCTGTACATTTTCATAACCCAAACCAGTTTTAATTCTTGCTCCCCGTTGAGATTTACAAAGATCATCATGTTTCATTCCAGAAATAGTCCATTTATCTAACTTTGACTGAAGTTTGCTTGCTTCAAATTCAGCCAGAGCAACCCGTTCAGTCAAAGTATTAATCTCTACATTCCTTTCCAAAACAATTCTTTTTAAATGATCAGTTTCTTTTAAAGCCTCATTTAATTTCACAAAATATTTTGATTCATTCATTTTAAGTTCATCATTAATTCGTTTTAAATCCTTTTCATTATCAATTAACAAACGATTCGCCTTATAAACCCCAAAAAGTCTAATTTTGCAAGCAGATGAGCACATATCCTGTATTACCTCATAAGGAAGTCCCATTACCATCTTTTCGGCAGCTAAAGCTTTATCGCACATGCATACTGGAGTACTCGATTTCCTTTCCTCAACAGTAACGGCCGCATCATCCTTCTCTTTTCCTTTCACAGCTGTTGAATCTGTAGTTTTCTCTTTCTTCTCTCCATCATCCTTCTCTTCTTTCTCCTTTACTGAAGATTCATTTTCTCCTTTGAATTCCTTAAACAACACAAACTCATCTTTCTCAATTTCCCTCTCATCACTTTTCACAATCTCAGCAACTAAAGCATGATTTATTTCAGATCTTGTTTCTTCCACCTCTGCACTCCAGTCAAAATTAGAAATCAAGGCTGACTCCTTTTTTGAATTTCCCTCTTCCTTTACTTTCTCTGTCAGTCTTGGCACTCCAGTGTTACTACGATCTGTTACAATTGGTAATGGACATTCACGTTTAAAATGTCCCAATTGTTTACAGTTGAAGCATCTCAATTTTGACTTGTCAAATCCTAGTTTTGAGGTTGATGATTGACCACCGAAGTTCTTTCTTCCAGTTCTTTCCATGAACCTCCGAGCTCTTAAAGTTAACATTGCCATTTGCCATTGAATGTCAGTTTCTTCCAAATCATCAGGATCAACTTGATACATATCCTCCATAGTCATTCCTTTACCTTTCAATTCACCAGCAACAAGAGCTTCATAGCTCTGAACAAACATTCCAAAAAGAGCCATTGTTTCAGATGGAATAGTAGTTTTAGCATTCACCTTAGAATTTCCCAATTCCTTTCCAACATGATTACTACCACTTGAGAAATTACTTGTATTGCTCCCTCCTTGAATTGGATTCTGAATGTGAGAGTTTGCAGCGGATGACAATAAAGCAGCATTTTGAGAAAAACCAGGTGTGGGCATCATAGTCTGGTTAAATTCTCTTCTTTTCAAATCCAACTCAAAAGATTTCAACTTATTAATGATATCCATCAGCTTATAATCTGTAAAACCTCTTTCTTGTTTGAGCATCCTCACTTGAAGACTCCATTGTGGTGGAAGAGAATCGAGAAGCCTGTTAACTTGTTCACTGTTGGAGAGTCTTTCATCATACTTCTTCAGAGTGCTTGAAACAGTTAAGAATCGATTTGTAAGATCTGTCAAACTTTCATTCCTATATCCTACAAACGAATTGAACTCTTTTTCAGCTTGAATACTCTTGTCTTTCACCAGATCTGCATTCCCATCAAAGAATTCACAAAGAGAATCATAAAGAGATTTAGCGTTTTTATGCTCTGCAAAACGATTGTAGATGTCAGGAGCCAAGCAGAGAGTTAAAGCACCAAATGCTTTTTGATCACGATCAATCAGTTTCAAATCTCTTTCAGTATAAGAAGATGGATCTTTATTCTGAGAAACGACATCACCAACTGTAACCGTAGGTATATGAGGACATGAAATAATCGATTCCCATTGATTATGATCTGTATAGAAAAAGAAAGCCTTGAGACATCTCTTCCAATCTTCAAAATTATCTCCATTAATGAGTCTTGGAGGTCTATTAGGAGCAACACTTTCAAGATCTGCAAGTGTGTGAGTAGTTAATTTTGACATGATAGTTTCGCAGAAAGATTGGTAATTTCGCTGGTAAATTCGCTGACAAATTCGCTAACAACTTCGCTGAGAAAGCAGACTTGCTTAACAGTTTCGCTAAAACAAACACTTTCGCAAACACAGACACTTTCTCTTGCAATTTCAGCAGCACTTTCGCTTAAATCAGAGACAACAATTGCTTAGTTTCGCTGCTAATTTCGCAGGAAACAAGCTTGAACTTTCGTTCAGAAATAGATTCGGCAGCACTTTCGCTTGATAATTGATCAAAAACACTGCTGAACTTTCGTTCAAAGAGATACTTTCGCTGAAACTCTAGAAAACAACTTCAAATTCAAAATAACTCATAATTTCGCTGAATGAAGATCACAGTTTCGCTGTAAGAACTGTAGTTTCGCTCGTCGATCTGAAAACCCTTTTTCACCTTAAAATCAATCTGAAATCACCCAAAACTCAATGAATTTGAGATCTGATGATTGTAGAATCTTCCTCAATGAAGAACAAGCATAATTCAATCAATTTCCATCCCAAAAACAGCTGATAATCCAATAAGAATTGATTGAAACTAGATATTGACCAAAACCACCAAAACTCAACAAATCAAGAGCACTAAGGCTCTGATACCATATTGTTGGTCCATGTGATCGATGAACAGTACAATTGATAGAATAGTTTGATCAATATCACATACATAAACCAAATAACAAACAATTGAGAGATGAATATGATGAATCAAGACATAATTGATATCTAAATGAACAAACTCACTCAATAACAATAAGCACAATTGTATTTCAATGAAGTAACTGCTTGAGAATGATAGTTTGCAACAGAATTCCACGTTTAGGGTTTTGCAAACTTATCATGCAAAATGAAATAACAATAGTATATATAGCAGTCATAGTTTCGCTGACAGTTTCGCTACAAGCGAAACTGTCATGCCGAAACTATAGTTTTGCCCGGCCGAACATAAGTTCGCCGGGTGAACCAAAACAGCAAACTGTGAGCGAAACTATAGATTCGCTCATAGTTTCGCTGGACTGCCAAAACTGCTAATAACTATCAAAATACAAAATGAAACTAACACAAGTCCTATTACAATGAAAAGTAAACATCTATACTAAAGTGAGTCCAACCTATCATGATCTTCAGATTCAGAGATTTTATCAGCATTTGTTGTGGATGGAGCTGCTGAGGCTACAGGAACATCAAGTGTAGTAGAAACAGGCAGATGATCACCACAACTTGCATTTGTATCATCAGATGGAGAGAATGGAACTTCAGAAACAACAACAGGTGGAGGCTGATATGGAACATATTGCAGTATGTCCAAGTCAAACATCCCAACAGGGTTTTGAGGAATCTTGTCTTTTGGAGATTCATTAAACTTGACATGCAAAGTTTCTTCAACAATCTTTGTTCTGCAATTGAAAACTCTGTATGCCTTGCACGTAGATGAATACCTAACAAAATACCCTGCATCCACCTTAGATTCAAACTTCTGAAGTATATTCTTTGTGTTAAGAATATAACATGGACACCCAAATGCTCTAAAGAATGAAATCAAAGGGGCCAAATGATGTAAGAGCTCATAAGGAGTCTTCATCAACCTCTGATTCACTAATACCCTATTCTGAACATAGCAAGTTGTGTTGACAGCTTCAGCCCAAAAGGTTAGTGGCAAACCTGAGTCAGCCAACATTGTCCTTGCGGCTTCAATAAGGGTCCTGTTCTTTCTCTCCACCACTCCATTTTGCTCTGGAGTTCTTTGAATACTATATTGTCTTTTGATTCCCTTAGACAAATAGAATTCATCAAGAGTGTGATTTCTAAACTCTGTCCCATTATCACTTCTCACACATTTGACTGGAAGTGAATGCTGCTTTTCCACATGCAACACAAAATAAATGATACTTTGAGCAGCCTCATCCTTGGAATGCAAGAAGAAAGTCCATACATATCTGGAATAATCATCCACAATTACCTGACAGTACTTTTTCTTTGCCATACTCATTACTCTCACAGGACCAAAGAGATCCATATGCAGTAATTGCAAGCAGGCAGTGGACTTGGGTTCTTCTATAGGAGGGAATGAAGCTTTGTGTTGCTTTCCTTTTAAGCAAGTTGTACAGTTATCATCACACTTGAACTCATTCAATGGCAAACCTCTCACTAAACCATGATGAATGAGCTGATTCATGTTCTTAAGATTCACATGACCAAGCCTTCTATGCCATAGTTCAGATTCTTGAGGAGAGGCTTTGGAGAACAGACATGGATGGCCTTTAAGATCGATTTTCTTTGATAGATCTAAGGCATATACTCTTCCAATCCTGTTGGCCTTCAGGAGAGTATATTCATCCAATATCTTGTCAATCTTGTGCAAAACTTTGGAAGACAGAATCCTACAGTTTTGACTTGTGAAAAGTGCAACATGCCCTTTATCACACATTTGACTGACACTCAAAAGATTGTATTTGAGGTTCTCTACATGGTTAACATCATCAAATCTTATTTCTCCATTTGAGACAAAACCTTTCCCAATGATGTAACCCTTGGCATCATTTCCAAAAGAAACAAATCCCTTCTTCCCTTGAGTATAGTCATGAAGAAGAGAGCTGCTCCTTGTCATATGCATGGATCCTCCACTGTCCACATACCAGATGCTTCTTTGGCATGCTGAAGAACCCTGCATTTATCACAAACATTAGTTAGCCTTTGAGACCCAAACCTTTTTGGTTTTGGGTCTGTTTTCATCAACAGATGATATACTAACAGATTGTGCATGATTAACAGATTTTGAAGATGTAGATGGTGCTGAAAAGGATTCCTTGGATTTTGGCTTAGGTGTCCTTTTCAGTGGTTTAATCACAGAAACATCTAATTGGTTAACTCTCCCCAATAGATGTTGAACCATCATTACAAGTTGTGTCTGATTGGTTGTCAGAGTTTTCAACTCAGTTGACACATCAGTACTTGTAGATGATTTGTTCTTGTGATTCACTACATTCTTCTTTTGAAAAGACACAGACTTAGTCTGAGTTTTTAATATTCCCTGAGGAATATTTGCAGCTGTTGTTTGACAAACCCCTTCCTGCTTTGTGACTTTTTGAAACAGCTTAGGTTTATCAGAATGAGATGATTGTGGTACAAACTTGGTTTGAAATTCATTTTTCATTTTATGCATTTCTTTCTTAATGATTTTCTCTTTGTTGAATTTTAAACCCTTGTTATACCAGCATTCATCAGTAAGATGATTGAACAAACCACATATTTCACATGGCTTTCTTTTCATCTTTTATTGATCAACTGCTGAAGTTGATGAAACTACTGAAGATTTGTTCTTAAGTACTTTCTTCCTTTCAGTACTTTTGGAAAGTACTGAAGGATTTTCAACAACTGAAAATTTCTTCTTCAGAAGTTTTCTATCAGTACTTTTGAGAATCCTGATAGATTTTTCAGCAGTTGTCAAGGAATGCTTGTTTTCCTCTGATTTGAAGTGCTCTTCAGGTGTTGTGTTTTGCCCTTCAGTACTTTGAGTACCTTGTGGAACAACACCTGAATTTCTCAGCCTCTTCTTGATCAAGTGTTTCGAAGCAGTGGGACCATCAGTAATTTGATTAGCTGAGGTACTCACACTATCTTCATCCTCAGATTTAGAATTATCATTTGAGGAAGAAACACCTAATGATGAGGTTTGGGAATGACAGTCATCCTCAGATTTTACTTCTAACTTGGGAGTAAAATATCTAGGAGGTATGGTATGATTATACCCAATCCCAAACTTCACATTAGAAGCAGTTTGCTTACTGAGAAGCATTTCAAATCCCTTGCATGATGTTACCCAACGTTCACAATCAACTTGGGTAGCTGCAAGTGTTTCTTTGAGATTCTTGTGATTTTCTAGAATGACCTCTACCTTTGCTTTTTCATCAGTGATTTGACACTTAATTTATAAATCTCCTCATCCTTCTCTTTTAAAATAGACTCAAACTCAGCTTTTCTTTTAGAAATCGCTTTTTCTAGGTCAAGGTTTTGATTAATTAAACCTACATTTGCTTCCCTAATAGAAACAAAAGCAGCTATGCATGATTCAAAACATAACTTGGCCTTAGCCTCAGAAGATACCTGTGGTACCTGTGATGATGAAGAGTTTTCATCAGTAGATTCCAGGGCCATTAGAGCAAGGTTTCCAAAAGGGTTTTCACCACCATGTTGACCAGCACCAGCAAATTGTTCAGAATAACCAGAGACATCATCTGGTAGACTGCTCCAGTCAACAACCTCAGGGGTGAAAAAGCTCTGATGAGATTGAGATTGAGATTGCTGATTTGTTTGAGATGGTTGAGGATCAGATAGAGCATGTGGTTGTTGAGCCATGGGTAAAGAAACTTGACCAGACTGAGGCATGTAAAAACATGGATAAGGATATGGCATTAGGCTTTAAGGGACAAAGTATGTAGGAGATGATTGATGTTGTGAATGATGATCAGAACTGGTAGAATGTTGCCCTTTGGATTGTGAGCTATTGCTTGGAAAAGTCACAAAGGGTGCAGATGAGTTAGATCCAGATGATCTACACTCTCTAGCAAAATGCCCAAGTCTATGGCACTTGTGACATCTCAACTTGCTCTTGTCAGAACCAACCTTGGTTTTGCCAGAGAGACCAGGGAATTTTCTACCTGTTCTTTTGTAAAACTTTTGAGATCTGATATTGATCAATTCCATTTGGCTCAGAATATCCATCTCTTCAGATCATCATCAGCAATTCCTTTCAAATCATCCATCATAAAACACAAATTATCAACATTACAACCTGAGTTTCCCTCAACTCCAACAAAAGCATGATTTCCACTGTTTGAAGAGAAATCAATATGCTCATCATATGAACTTCAAATGAAGCATATTCAGACTCATGACCAACCAAAGCAGTGTTACCTGGTACAAAGTCATCAGTGAGCTTTCCAGATGAAGATAGTTTCCTTTTCTGTTCTATCTCTCTCTCAAATGTTAAGAGTTTCCCATGAAGTTGGGTGAGAGATAGAGTATCCAGGTTTGCACTAGAGAGTAGGACAATGGTGTAAGTGTCCCATCTCTCAGGCAGGGATCTGAGGAATCTGTTATTCATCTGGCTGTTTGTGTATTCATGTTGAACCATTTTTAGCTCAGAGATCAAACATGAAAACCGCTCAAACTGTTGAGTCAATGTCTCACCCTTCCTATGAGAGAATGTCTCATATTGTTGGGCAAGGATTTATCTGTTGTTTGCTAAGACCTCATCAGTTCCTCCAAATTGTTCCTTCAGAGCAACCCAGAGATCATAAGCAGTTTCATGATGCATAAGCCTAGAATAGATTTCATTAGGCAGTGCCATGGCCAGAATTCCATGGGCTTTAGCATCAATCTCAAACAGCTTTAAGTCCTCATCAGAATATTGTTCATTCTTCTTAGGAACCATCTCATTGGTTTCAGGATTACTCACCATAGGCTTGTATGGTCCATGAACCAAAGACTTCCAACAACCTGAACTGTTAACAGACAGGTGATGGAGCATTCGGTGTTGCCATATGTTATACTCACTCCTAACAAGCATCTGAGGCTTAGTTGAGGAGCCAGTATTGTGAGGATCATTGATTGAAGTAGTCATTTTCACTAATTCAATCGAATTCAATGAGATTAAAATCAGTCTAGTTTGAATACTCAACAAAACAATTTGAAAACACAATTAGAATCTCAATTAATTAACCGGAAGCAACAAAAAATCAATCTCTATAATCAATTCTTGCAAAAATGCTAATTCGATCAAACTTCGCTATCAAAAGAGCAGTTTCAATGATCAATTGTTAGATCAATCAATGATTAACCTGCTCTGATACCATTTGATAGGATCTAATCAATTAGATTTGAATTTTGCAGCGGAATATAACAAAATAAGATCGAATTCAAGCAAGAAAGATGATGAATATGCAAACACTCAATGACAATTATAGAGAAAGAATATTTCTATTAAAGGAATGTTTTCATTCACGCGTAATGCTTCGGTTAGAATACAACTAGGTCAACATCCCTTATATAGAGGAATATGACGTCTGCTGATGTCACTTGATAGTGACATCTAACAGAATTATACAAACAACTGAAATAATGCAAACTACTGAAATGTTCTCTACAACTGATCACATCTCAGAGAATGCTAAGTACAAAAACATAAAACTACTGACCTATAACTACTGAAACAATAAACTACTAAAAAGAAAAATTACAAGTACTAAAAAGGGAAAAACCATCACAACTACTAAAGTTAACAACTTCAGCTGTTGTGAAAACTACTGATCACTCTGGTCTTCAGTCTTTGTCTTCAGTACTTCATCTTCAGACTTTGTCTTCAGTTCTTTACTTTCAGACTTTGTCTTCAGACCTTTGTAATCAGCTGATGTCTTCAGCTGTTGTGATCTTCTTCAGCAGTTGTAATGTCTGTGGGACTTAGAGGTTTTTCTGATCAGGCTCATTGGTTCTTTTGGTCCAACATGTTCACACAAAAAACAGAGGGATGATGAGGATCATGATCTCTTCACCTTTTGTAACTGATATTCAGTATGGTGATGATACACCCAGATCTTTGTTCACACAAAACAGAGGGAGTATGATTTGCAAAGATAGATAGTATAAAGTGTTTTACATAGTGTGTTTAGATGAATGATTTGACCACATTAGGATAAGACTCACTTTGTTTTCTCAAAATGAAGTTTCCCACAGACAATTATTATAGTATTATGTTTTGCATGCACTCAGGTTTGTTTTCACTCAAGATGAACCTACTCACATATCAAGAAACTTACTGAGATATATTGTTATTTGTTTAGTCAGGAATAAGCAAAGCTATAGTGTACTATCATTTCACAATCATATGTCATACTGATGCATTATTACGCACAGCATGTTGTTTGATTGAAATTGATTAATCTAAGTTAATCATGCCTAGAGACTCAATCAGAAAATTAAATCTGACTGAATCAAAGGCTTTAGTGAATAAATCAGCAAGCTGATTTGATGTATCCACTTTTACTAACTTAATCAATCCCTTTTCTGAGCAATCTCTCAAAAAATGATATCTAATCTCGATATGTTTTGTTTTACTATGTTGCATAGGATTAGCAGTGATAAACATAGCAGCAGAATTGTCTATATATATTGAAGTTTGAAGAAAGTTGTAACCATAATCAAGCAATTGGTTTTGTAACCAAAGTACTTGAGAGCACTCAGCTGAAGCAACAATGTACTCAGCCTCAGCTGTGGATACAGAAACATTTGTTTGTTTCTTGCACTGCCATGACACTAGCCTTGGCCCAATGAATTGACATCCACCGGTTGTTGATTTTCTGTTGCTGTTACATCCACCATAGTCACTGTCTGAGTATGAGTAGAGTGTAAAGTCTCCATCCTTGGGATACCATAGACCAAGTCCTGGTTTTCCCTTGAGGTATCTGAAAATTCTTTTTACAGCATTGAGATGTGACTCCTTTGGATCAGATTGGTACCTAGAACATACACACACAGCAAACATAATATCAGGTCTACTGACAGTTAAGTACATGAGTGAACCTATCATAGATCTAAATAATTTTTGATCAATAGATTTTCTAGAGGGATCAGGAGCAATCTTATCAATTGTTGATGCTGGTGTTTTGCATGAGGATACTTCAGCAAGATTGTATTTCTTCAGAATTTGATGTATGTATTTTTCTTGATTGATGAATATTCCATCTGCTTTTTGATGAACTTGAAGGCCAAGGAAGAATGTTAATTCACCCATTGAGTTCATTTGAAATTCAGATTTCATCAGCTCTTCAAAATTCACACACAATCTCTTATTAGTTGATCCAAATATAATGTCATCAACATATACTTGAACTACTAAGAGATCTTGATGTTCTTGTATGAGAAAGAGTGTCAGATCAATAGTTCCTCTTTTGTAGCCATGCTTGAGTAAGAAAGATGATAGTGTTTCATACCATTTTCTTGGTGCTTGATGAAGACCATACAAGGCTTTATCTAGTTTGTATACCCTGTGAGGATAATGAGGATCTTCAAATCCGGGGGGTTGTGACACATAAACTTCCTCATCAATTTTCCCATATAAGAATGGACACTTGACATCCATCTGATACACAGTAAACTTCTTATATGATGCATATGCCAAGAACACTCTTATTTCCTCAATTCTTGCAACTGGTGCAAAAACTTCATCATAGTCTATGCCTTCTTCTTGAGTGTATCCTTGTGCTATCAACCTTGCTTTGTTTCGGACAATAATCCTCTATCATCCAGTTTGTTTTTGTATAGCCATCTAGTTCCAATAGGATGTTGACCTTCAGGCAAATCAACAAGAGACCACACTTTTTGCTTTCTGAAATGTTGAAGCTCTTCTTGCATAGCTTCAATCCAGCTATTGTCTTTTAAAGCAGCTGTAATGTTTGGAGGCACCACTTGAGAAATAAAACAGTTGAAGAGACAAAGGTTGGTTGTACCACTTTGGCTCCTTGTAGTTCTCTTTTCAGGATTTCCAATGATATTGTCAAGTGGATGAGACTTATGAATTCTCATTGAGGGAGTTGACTCAACTGGAATAGATGATTCCTGGTTAGTCATTTCCATTGCCTCTAACTGATTCATCTCAATTTGAGAATTCAAGAAATAATCAAATTGAGTCTCTGTTGATTGAGCTACAGAAGTATCTGCAGTTGGATTTTGCTCTTCCGCAGGAACTTCTGCGGAAGCATTTTGCTATTCCGTAGGAACTTCTGCGGAAGCATTTTGGTCTTCCGAAGGAATTTCTCCGGATGTATGCTGATCTTCCGAAGGAACTTCTCCGGATGCATGCTGATCTTCCGAAGGAACTTATCCGGATGTATGCTGATCTTCCGAAGGAACTTCTCCGGATGCATGCTGGTCTTCCGAAGGAACTTCTCCGGATGCATTCTGGTCTTCCGAAGGAACTTCTCCGGACGCATGCTGTTCAATTCCACATGTAATATCTGCTTCTAGTGAAGTATTTTCATTTGAAGATGGATGTATCCTTAGGGGATCAGCAGATAAAGTTACTTCAGTCATAATAGGTGGAACAAATGGATAGCATACTTCATCAGATCCTGCATTGGTCAAATAATCATAGTTAAAAGATTTAGACAAATCATCTATGTCAAATAACCATGATGAACCTTTAACTGACTTAGTAAACACATTTTCATCAAAAGATACATTAGGGGTCTCTTCCACAATGTTATGTTGTGGAATATACACTCTATATGATTTTGATGTTGAAGAGTATCCAACAAAGAAACCATCATATGCTTTTTTGAAAATTTTCCTAATGACTCCTTTATGTTCAAAACAGTTACTTGACATCCAAAGACTCTTAGATATCCTATGTAAGGTTTTCTTTTAAATAGGAGCTCATAAGGAGTTTTGTTGTGTTCTTTGACAATTAATGTTCTATTTTGAACATTGCATGCAATATTCACAGCCTCAGCCCAAAAGGTAATAGGTAGTTGTGAATCAGCTAGCATTGTTCTTGCTGCTTCAATGAGAGTTCTGTTTCTTCTTTCAGCAACTCCATTTTGTTGTGGAGTCCTTGATGCACTGAATTGTCTTGCAATACCTTTGCTCCTGCAAAAAGAATCCAGTTCAAAATTGACAAATTCAGTACCATTATCACTCCTAAAAATTTTGACTTTTGTATCAAGTTGATTCTCAATCTTGATTACAAAGTCCATTAATGTTTCTGATGTTTCACTCTTTTGTTTTAAGAAAAAGACCCATGTAAATCTAGTGAAATCATCAACTATCACCAAACAATATTGCCTTTTTCCAATGCTCATTACATTGGTCGGACCAAAAAGATCCATGTGAAGCAACTTGAGTGGTGTAGTATTAGTATTGATAGTTTTGGATTTATGTGACACTCTGTGTTGTTTTCCTTTGTAACAAGAAGAACAATGAGTTGAGCAATGAAACTCTTTATTTGGCAATCCAATGACCAGGTCATGTTTCACCAATTTATTCATGTTCTTCATGTTAGAATGAACAAGCCTTCTATGCCATAATTGAGACAAATCTTCTAAAAGTTTAGATATAAGGCAAGTTTCATGTTTTGTGAGAGAAGTGTTGTTCATATCCAATACATAAGTGTTTCCTTTTCTTGCTGCTTTGAGGAGAATCCAATCTTCAGGGACAATAAATCCTGGCTTAAGAATGTAACAGTTAGTGTCATCAAACAATGTAGTATAGTTTTGATCACAGATTTGAGATACACTAAGTAAATTATACTGTAAGTTTTTACAGTAATTTACTTTATCAAATTTAAGTACACCATTGGTTATCATTCCTTCACCAACAATTTTACCTCCCTTTTTATCCCCACCAAATGCCACATAAGAAGCATTTTTATGTTTGAAATCATGGAGAAGATAACAGTTTCCTGTCATATGCCTGGAACAACCACTGTCAACATACCACATGTTGTCAGCTCTCCAATATTGTTCCTGCAATCAGAAAAGTAAATCAATTAGAAGTGACAACCCAAGTCTTAGTGATCTTGGATTTGTCAACAAGATCTAAAACAGTTACTCTTTCATGAACAATTTTTGAAGTTTCAGTTTCAGATTTGATTGATTCATTCTGATTTGATTTAGATGAGGATGATTCTGCTGAATGGGATGTTGATGAAGTAGATTCATTATTCATATTTTCTGCTTTACTCAGAGTAACTTCATTTTCTTGAGTCTTTTGTTTTGATAATGAACCTTTAAATGTCTCACTATCTTTTGTTTTTGAAAGAGGTATATGAATGCCTTTTTCAAATTTATCAAAGAATGAATCATCATCCTTTGAATCCTTGTCTGACAAATCTAATCTTTTGTGTGGTGTTTTTGACTGCTGGAAAGATGGTCTTTTCCTCAGTATATGAACACTTGATGATGATTTGTCCTTTGGTTTTGCCTTTGATTTTTGTTCATACTTCTTCAGTTTTGAACTCTTTGCAGAATCCGTAGATTGAGAATCTGATTCAGATTTGACTGATTCTTTCTTCTTTGAGCCTTTTGTCTTGTTCTTTTTGTTGAAATAACATTCCTGTGTGGAATGATTATTTTTGTTGCAGATAGAACAATGTTTGTTGAAGTAGCAATCAGTAGTCATATGATTGTTCATATTGCAAATAGAGCAGTAGCTGCTGAAGTAACAGTCTTCAGTGTTGTGATTTTTCATGTCACACCATTTGCAATACTTTTCTTCTGATTCTTTCTCAGAATCATTCTTTTTTTTTGCTGATCTTTGTTGTAGCTCTTTCTTCTTCAGCTTTGGATGTGCTTCACCTTTTTCCACTTTGTGCACATTTTGATTGCTTATTGCTGAATTTCTCTTCCGTAGATCAGCAGCTAAAGTTTTCTTGTTCAGTTGATGTTCTGCTGATGCCTTTTTCTTTCCTTTGAATTTTTCTTTTTCCTCAGTGATGTCAGATTCATCAGTCAATTTCTTGGAGGAGTCTTGCATACTTAGTTCTTGAAGACCTTCATTCAATTGAGCTATCCTCTTGCAGATGGTCTTCAGCATGTTTCTTTGTTTAGGAGGATATGGCAACTTTGTTTCTTCAAGAACTTTTGGGATATGGGTTTTCAGTTGAACATTCTTACCAGTGCTTGTTTGATCAACATCATGTTCATCAGAATCATACAAGTCATCACACTTATCATAATCAAATTCTGAATCATTTTGATCTAATGATTCTGATTCAGATGATTCAGTTTCACTCACCTCAGATTTATCATTAATTTTAGTTTGAGTTGAATCTTTTTCAAACTTAGTGCCAGGAACAAAATGATTTGACAGAGTGTTTGTCATTGTTGTAGGTAAGGATGTGTAATTATCATTTATAGGTGGTGCAACCGCATTATAACCCAACCCAGACCTTTTCTTTGATTCAATATGAGAATTTAGTAATTTCTCATATTGCTGAGATGATAATTGAAACTTCTGAAGTTTCACTTCAGTTGATGCATGATCAGCCATGGATTTTGTTAAGGAAGTGGTCAGATGCTCAACTTGGGCTTTTAGGCTATAATTTTTCAGAAACAAATTTTTCTAAATCCTTTTGCAAAGAATTAATTTTTATTTGATATAATTTATGTTCTCTAACATAGGATTCATTCAAAATCATTGTTTCTTTTACTTTATCAGCCAACTGTTGAGCATGGACTCTATATCGTTCAACTTCCTCAACACAAGTTGATGAACATAATCTTTCTTTTACCTCTTTTGCCATTGGTGGAACTGTTTGATCCATATGAGCCATCAATGCATGATTCTCTTCCAAAACTTCCTTCTCATACAAACTCCAGTCACACGTTCCATCTTGAAGTATGATCAGCCCTGACTCCTTTGAGTTACTAGGTCCAGCTGATTCTTTGGTGGCTGGTGGGGAAGCATTGATCAGTTGAGATTGTTTGTGCAGAGGTCTTTGAGAAGATTGTTGATTAGCTTGAATCTGATGTTGTTGATGATGCTGGTGTTGTCTCATCTCTGGATATGACTGTTGATTGCATTCTCTTGAGAAATGTCCATAGAGATTGCATTTGTAGCATCTTACTTTTGATTTGTCAACACCAATCTTTGATGTTTTGCTTGCTGAAGCCAAGTTCTTATTTCTCCTGAGATATTGCTTAGCTCTATAAGCAATCATGGCCATTGTAGATCCATTTCTTCCACTACATCAGGAGGCAGTTCTTCTAAGTCTTGTTGGCAAATATTGGCTGATGTTAGAGAGCTTCCCAGATATGCTTGAAAACTGGAGCTAAAAGCTGCAAAGGCTGCTCTTTGTTCTTCAGAGTCCAATATCACAGTTATTGGTTCTGACTGATTTGCTGAAAAGGAAGACTTAGCTGTTGCTGCAGTTGTATCTTGTTTATCAGTAGTTCTCCTTTATTCTTTTGCTGCTTGTCTTGAGATGATTTCTTTGAGGGTTTTGAAGCATAGAAGCTAACTTCCTCCTCATCATCACTCCTAGCACAAGAGTTATCACTTTCATTGTTTGAAATAAATGCACTTCCTACATTATTTGTTTCTTTGAAATGATAGGGTGAGACATGAGTTCTCACACTCTTGTTTCTTGATTTTTCGTCCATTTCAAGAGCTTCCACTTTTGCAACCAGAGTATCTAAACCAGTTGCTTTCAGATCTATAGTGTTCTTGAACATGAACACAGTATGCTTCCAACTTTCTGGCAAAGTGTGGAGCATTTTCTTGTTTAATTCCTCACTTGTATACTTCAACTCCAGAATATTCATCTCAGTGACTGACTGCATGAATCTATGGAGTTGCTGAGGAATTGACTCACCCTCAATATGATGAAAAGTTTCATATTGTGATCTGAGGGTGTCTCTCCTTATACTTCTTATCTCATCACTCCATTCGCAGAGAGTGTGAAGTATCTTCCATAAGGAGTGTGCTGTTTTATAGTTCTCACACCTGATTAATATCTCTTCTGGTAAAGCCATACTAAGCAAACTGTATGCTTTTATATCAACTTTTACCTTTTTGACATCATCAAGTGATAGATCTTTGGTACTGATTGGTTGATTTTTGTCATTATAATCCAGCCCAAGAGTGGGTGTAATATAAGGACCTTCAGTGACGGATATCCACAAGTCAGAATCAGTGTAGTTTACATGATTCCTGAACTTGATTTTCCAAGATTTGAAGTCTGCTTTTGTTTCCAACTTCGGAGGTTGGTAAGATGAACCACTGAAGTTGCTCATGATGTTAACAAGATCTGCTATTCAATTGATTTGAATATAGAAACAAGTTAATTAAAAATGATTGCAGTTAAACGAAATCAAACAAAATTAAAACACAACTAACACTGATAGATCAATTGATCTAAATCAAAGAGCACTTGGCTCTGATACCACCTGTGAATCCAAGGATCGTCAACAGGAATTATCAGTGTCAATCGATGTCAAGTCAACGTTTGCGGAATTAACGTTGATTTGGTTTAATTGTGTTAAACAACTTTAAATATCAATAAAAGATCAAGAACACACGTAACAAAACACAATTAATGATTAATCAGTATTTTATTATAATGTGTTGATGATTACAAAGAATTGAAATAACGATATCAAAGAATGCTATGATGTAATGGTTGCTAAGGTTGATTGAAAGGCTTTGGTGATTGTTGTATTGCTATTGCTGTTCTCAATCAATCAATCGTCTAACTCAATCGTGTTTGAATCGAAACCTAGGATCCATATTTATAGACAGAGGTATTTCAGTTATAGGAAACACCGGATCTCTTGGGATTTGATTTGTTTCTGTTAAGGAATCATTGGATTTCTCGGGATTGTATAACCGCCTTGTTGACTTGTTGACTTGTTGACTTGTATCACTTGTATAATACAAGTGTTTGGACTCCGCAGGAATATTGTCTTCAGTAGTAATTTGTTCTTTCGTAGATAATGTTCTTCTGAAAGTAACTTGTTCTTCCGAAGGTATCTTGTTCTTCCGAAGGTATCTTGTTCTTCCGAAGGTATCTTGTTGTTCATCCGCAGAAGATCGTTGGATGTATAATTACTTGTAAGAAATATATCTACGGAAGAACAAAATGTTCATCCGTAGATGTTTCTTATACTTGGTCAATTTCATAAATAAACCAATTATAATGTTTGTTCCTGCAACCATACATAAACCAACACATATATAAATGGGTTAACCTATATATTTAATGCATACACAATAATGAAATACAAAAGTTCATTACAGATATTAATTCAAGTACTAAGCCTATACATAATGACTAGATCTACTGATTCTAGACCTAACAATACTCAATCATTATTGACTTAGAATTGTGTACAACAATCTCAAACCTATATAAGAAGCTCATACATATGAATAAAAGATAAATAAACATCAAATCATATATCATATATCATTACTTCGTCAAATTACACATATGTAAGACATGAAAGACTTTTACATTTAAGCACATAAACTAGGAACACATGTATCTACAATTTGAACAATTAAGAGGTCTTGATGTTTCTGTTTGAGAAAGAGAGTTGATCAATAGTTCCCCTTTTTTATCCATGCTTGAGGAAGAAATATGATAATGTTTCATACCACTTTCTTGGTGCTTGTTGAAGACCATACAAAGCTTTGTCAAGCTTGTATACCCTGTGTGGGTAATCACGATCTTCAAAACCAGGAGCTTAAGCCACATAGACTTCTTCATCAATTTTTCCATATAAGAAAGCACATTTGGCATTCATTTGATAGACAGTGAACTTCATATATGATGCATAGGCTAGGAATACTCTTATGGCTTCAATTCTTACAACTGGTGCAAACACTTCATCATAGTCTATCCCTCCTTCTTGAGTATATCCATGTGCAATTAGCCTTGCTTTGTTTCTCACAATTATACCTCTGTCATCTAGTTTATTTTTGAAAAGCCACCTTGTGCCAATTTGATGTTGACCTTCAGGTAGATCAACTAGATTCCAAACTTTCTGCTTTCTGAATTGTTGAAGCTCTTCCTGCATTGCTTCAATCTAGATATTATCTTTTAGTGCAACTGTGATATTTGGAGGAACCATTTGTGAAAGCAAACAAGAGAAGAGACAGATGTTTGCAGCTCCCCCTTGTCTTCTTGTGGTTCTTTCATTAAGATCACCAATTTGATAAGTCTTATGAATTCTTGTTGTTGGAATAGACTCAACTGGAATAGATGATTCCAAGTTAGTCATATTTAGTGATGCAGATGGATTCAGCTGAGATGATGAATTTATGAAGTAGTCAAATTAATCATCATGTTAATCATTCGAAGCTGAATGATTTTCCTCATGAGTTGGTACATCAACTACATTGTGAATGCCTTCTGCAGGAACTTCTACGGATGTATTTTGTGCTTCAGTAGGAGTTACATGAACATCTACAGATGGTATTTGTTGAGTTGCTAACATTAACTCTTTTGAATGCAATTGATCATCTCCAATGTTTTGAATATCTACTAATGTAATATTCATATCTCCAGATGTAGAACACTTATCTATGGATGCAGAAGTAGGAGCTGCTGATGAAGTGTTTTCATCTGAGGAGGTAGATCCATTAGGCTGGTCTTGTGTTGCATTATTGACATTATTTGGAGTTCCTTGTTCCATGGTACTTGAAGTTTGTATTCTTGGAAGATCAGCAGATAATGACACTTCATTCATGTTTGGTGGAACATATGGATAGCATGTATCCGCAGAACCTGCATTATTCAAATAACGAGAGTTAAATGAGTCTGTGAGTGCATCTATATCAAACAAGCATGATGATCCTTTCACAGATTTAGGAAATAAGGATTCATGAAATAATACATTAGGAGTTTCTTCCATAATGTTTTGTTGTGGAATATAAATCCTATATGATTTAGATGTAGAAAAGTATCCATAAATAAACCATCATAGGCTTTTTCTGAAAACTTTCCCAATTGTTCTTTTGTGTTTAAAACAGATACATGACACCCAAAAGCTCTAAGATATCCAATGTAATGTATTCATAAAAGCTCATAATGTGTTTTACTATGTTCTTTGACAATTAATGTCCTATTTTGAAAATTGCATGTTGTGTTCACTGCTTCAGCCCAAAAGGTGATGGGCAATTGTGAATCAGCTAGCATTGCCCTTGATGCTTCAATGAGAGTTCTGTTTCTTCTCTCGGAAATTCCATTTTGTTGTGGAGTTCTTCGTGCACTGAATTGTCTTGCAATGCCTTTATTTCTGCAAAAAGAGTCTAAGACAACAATAACAAATTCCGTCCCATTATCACTCCTGAAAATTTTGATTTTTAAATCAAGTTGATTTTCAATCTTAGTGCCAAATTCATTAATGCTTCAGATGTTTTAGTCTTTTGTTTTAAGAAAAAGAGCCATATGAATCTAGTGAAATCATCCATACCACCAAACAATATTGCCTTTTTCCAATGCTCATCACATTGGTTAGACCAAAAAGATCCATGTGGAAGCAATTTGAGTGGTGTAGTGTTTGTATTGATAATTTTGAATTTATCTGACACTCTCTGTTGTTTTCCTTTGTAACATGAAGGACAACGGTTTTAACAATAAAGTTCTTTCTTTGGCAATCCAATGACTAGGTCATTTTTCACCAATTTATTCATGTTCTTCATGTTGGAGTGAACAAGCCTTCTATGCCACAACTGAGATTCATCTTCTGATGACTTAGATAGCAGGCATGTTTCACTGCTTGTGAGTGTTGTATTGTTCATATCCAAAACATATGTGTTTCCTTTTTTTTGATGCTTTAAGAAGGATCCAATCTTCTGGAACTGAAAAACCTGGTTTAAGAATGTAACAATTAGTGTTATCAAATAATATGGTATAATTTTGATCACAAATTTGAGACACACTCAGTAAATTATATTCTAAATTTTCACAATAGTTTACTTTCTCAAATTTGAGCACACCATTAGTTACCATTCCTTCACCAACAATTTTACCTCCCTTCTTATCCCCACCAAATGCCACATAAAAAGCATTTATATGTTTGAAGTCATGGAGAAGGGAACAGTTTCCTGTCATATGTCTAAAACAACCACTATCAACGTACCACTTGTTGTCAGCTCTCCCTGATTGTTCTTGCACACAGAAACAAATCAATTAGAATAAGGAACCCAAGTCTTAATGGTCTTGGGTTTTCCAATAGTGTCCAAAATTCTAACTTCCTCATGAATGAGTCTTGATGTTTCAGTATTAATTTTGGACTCAATTTTTTCATTATGTGTTGGTTGAGGTGAGGATGATTCTGTTGAAGATGAGCTTGTGGAATTTTGTTCTTGATTCTTAACCCATTCATCATTCCCCTTTTCTTTTTTTATCTACTGCTTTGATTTTGATGATGAACCTTGATGATTGAAAGTTTCACCATCCTTTGACTTTGACTATGGTATATGTGTACCCTTTTCAAAATGATCAAAGAATTTATCATCATTTTCATTCTTATCTGTCAGATCCACCTTCTTGTGAGGTGTTTTGAGTTGCTTATGTGGTTTCTCCTTCTTTAGAGGTTTATCATCAGCAGATTTTTTCTTCTTTTGTTTTAGCAACTGATGCTTTAGCTGCTTCCTTTTTGCTTTTGAATCTTCTTGACTTTTACTAGATTGAGAGTCTGATTCATCTTGCTCAGATTGTTGCTTCTTTGTGCTCTTTGTCCTGTTTTCTTGTTGAAATAACATTCCTGTATGGAATGGTTATTTTTGTTACAAATTGCACAATGTTTGTTGAAGTAGCAGTCAGAAGTCATGTGATTGTTCATGTTGCAAATAGAGCAATAACTGCTGAAGTAGCAGTCTTCAGTGTTGTGATTCTTCATATCACACTACAATACATTTCCTCTGATTATTTTTCTTAGTCAACCACTTTCTTTTTTTGATCTCTTTGTGTCTTCAATTCGTTTTCAAACTTTGCAGTTGATGAATTCTTTCCCTTTCCTGACATGATGTCACAGGATTCTTGTTTAGTATTTCCTGAAATCTGTTGCTTAGGATTCACCACTTGCTGGATTGATTTTCTATTGGTTGTTGTTTTTGCCTTCCGTATATCTTCTACTGGTTTAGTAGATTTGGTTTTCAACAGATCCTCTACTGAAGAATGCTTCTTCTTCCGAAGTTGTTCTACTGATGGTTTCTTCTTTCCTTTTTCTACGGAGGATGTGTGTACTTCCCAAGTAGATGTACACTTCTCAATCATTGCAGTTAAAGGTTTTTGTTGCTGATGAAGTTCTTGAAGACCTTTATTTAACTGAGCTATTCTCTTGCAAATAGTCTTCAACATGTTTCTTTGCTTAGGAGGATATGGTCGCTTGGTTTCTTCAAGGACTTTAGGAATGATTGGTTCAAATGACACATTCTTACCAATATTCAATTCATCCGTACATTCATCATCATGTTCATCAGAATCATCCAAATCATCACATTCTTCAAAGTCAAATTCTGAGTCATTTTGTTTGACTTTATCTAATTCAAAAGACTCAGTTTCACTCATCTCAGATTCATTGTTATTAACTTGTTCATTACATTTTGATTCGAACTTGGTGCATGGCATAAAAATGTTTTGATAAGCTGCTTGTCATTGTTTCTGGTAAAGATGTATAGTTATCATTTAGAGGGGGTGCAACAGCATTATATCCCAACCCATACTTGTTCTTTGATTCAATATGAGAATTTAATAATTTCTCATATTGCTGAGATGAAAGTTGAAACTTCTAAAGTTTCACTTCAGTTGATGCATGATCAGCCATGGATTTTGTTAAGGAAGTGGTCAGATGCTCAACTTGGGCTTTTAAACTATAATTTTCTGAAAAACAAGTTTATCTAAATCTTTCTGTAAAGAGTTAATTTTGATTTGATATAATTTATGTTCTTTTACATGAGATTCATTCAAAATCATTCTTTCTTTTACTTTATCAGCTAGTTGTTGAGCATGGACTCTATATCTTTCAACTTCCTCAACACATACTGATGAACACAATCCATCTCTTACCTCTCTAGCCATTAGTGGAAATTTGTTCTCCATGTGCGCCATCAAAGATTGATTCTCTTCCAAGACTTCCTCCTCATACATGCTCTAGTCACAGGTTCCATCTTGAAGAATGATCAGCCCAGTGTCTTTGGAGTTACTTGGTCCTGCTGATGCATTTGTGGCTGGTGGGGATGAGTTGGTTAGCTGTGGTTGTCTGAAAGATCTTTGAGATGTTGTTGGTGGATGAGTGTGCTATTGATGAGACTGATGTTGTTGATGTTCTCTCATGTCAGAAGTTGATTGTTGATTACATTCTCTTGAGAAGTGCCCATAGAATTGCATTTGAAACATCTTACTTTTGACTTATCAACACCAATCATTGATGTTTTACTTGCTGCAGCCAAATTATTGTTTCTTCTCAGGTACTGCTTAGCTCTATAAGCAATCATTGCTATTTGCCATTGAAGATCCATCTCTTCTACCACATCTGGATGTAGTTCTTCCAAATCTTGTTGACGGATGTTGGCAGGCGTTAAAGTGCTTCCCAGGTAAGCTTGAAAGCTTGAACTGAAAGCTGCAAAGGCTGCTTTTTGTTCTTTAGAGCCCTGAATCACAGTGATGGGCTCTACTTGGTTGTTGTTAGATGAAGACTTTGCTGATGATGAAGATGTATCTTTTCTCTCGTCAGGTCTTCTCTTTTCTTTTCCTTATTTACTTTGAGAAGATTTCTTAGAACGCTTTGAAGCATAAAAACTCACTTCTTCTTCATCTTCACTCAAAGTACAAGAGTTGTCATTGTCATTGTTGGAAATAAAAGCACTTCCAACACTTTTTAGTTTCTTTAAAATGATAAGGTGTGACTTGTGTTCTCACACTCTTGTTTATTGACTTTTCATCCATTTATAGAGCTTTAACTTTAGCTACCAATACATCTAAACCAGTTGCTTTGAGATCAATGATGTTCTTGAACATGGACACAGTTTGCTTCCAACTTTCAGGCAAAGTATGGAGCATCTTTTTGTTTAATTCCTCATTTGTATACTTAAACTCCATGATGTTCATCTCGGTTACTAATTGCATAAACCGATGGAGTTGTTGAGAAATTAATTCACCCACAATATGATGAAATGTTTCATATTGTGAGCGAAGTGTGTCCTTCCTAATGCTTCTAATTTCATCAATCCCTTTAAAGAGTGTATGAAGTATCTTCCACAAGGAATTTGCTCTTTTATAATTCTCATACCAAATTAATATTTCTTCAGGTAAAGCCATACTAAGCAGACTGTATGCTCTAATATCAACTTTAACCTTTTTAACATCATTAGGTGAATGATCTTTTATACTTATGGGTTGGTTGTTGTCATTGTAATCCGGCCCAAGAGTGCGTGGAATGTAAGGACCTTCATTTATTGATACCCATAAGTCAAAATCAGTATAATTCACATGAGTCCTGAACTTTATCTTCCAGGATTTAAATCCGTTTTTGTTTCCAACTTTGGAGGTTGGTAAGATGATCCACCGAAAAAATTACTCATTTTAGTTAAAATATTAGAATTCAACTAAAACAGGGTTCTTTTGAATAATGAACTAATTAATGACGACTACTTAATTAATGAGTAATTAAGTAATTGAACTCACCAATCAATCAATACTTTTAATGATAATTAAGTATCAAATCAAGGATTTTTGTTAATTTTTTGTTCAATTAATTTGAACAATAGATGAATATTAATCAATAACACAGATCTAAGATTCAATTAATATGAAAATAGATGTATGTTAACCAAGCAATGAAACAATACTCACAGAAAGACAAATCACCGTTTTATTGTTCTTTTTAAAATTAATTCACACAAAAATATTTTTGCTCAAACACAATAGATCTAATCAGAAGAACTGATAAAACTAATGTAATAAGCAAACAATTAAACAATTCTAATACCGATAGATCAATTGATCCAAATCAATGAGAACTTGGCTCTAATACCACCTGTGAATCCAATGATCACAATCAGGAATTATCAGTGTTAGATTGGAATCGAGTTAATGATTGCGGAATGATCATTAATCATTTTTTAATTGATTAATTGTTAAAAATCAATGACAATGCATATTAACGATAAAGAACTCAATGATATCAACACAATAAATAAACGAACAAGATTTGATTCAAAAGTATTTTATTAAAAATTGTTAATGATTACAGATGAATAAATAATGAATGCTATAAAACAATAACTGCTTCGAAGGTGTTGAGGTTTATGATGTATTGATGTGACAGCTGCTAGGGTTTTGTGTTTGATTGTGTGAATTGATGTGATGGTTGTTAGGTTTCCGTCTATTGCTTGTGTTACCGTCCTCTTGATGTGAAACCTAGGACTCCTATTTATAGACGCACATGTTTCTGTTAAGGAAACAACGAATCTCTTTGAATGCGTTGTTTGACTTGTTGACTTGAATTACATGTATCATTTAAGTACAAGTGTTTTGTCTTCAGCAACACATTTGTCTTCCGCATGAGCTTTCTTTCCGTAGGAGTCTTCACTTAATATTTTCATTGTACCAGTTGTTCATCCATGGGTCTTTGATCTCTCAGCTCTCTTAGACTTGTCTGCATTGGTGTTCTTCCGTACGAAATCCTCGGATGCATTTCATATCTACGGAAGAACAAATTTGTTCATCTGTGGATGTTTCGTACACTTAGTCAATTTCATAAATTGACTAAGTCTAGTGTTTGATCCTGTAATTATACATACAAATCAACACATATATATGGATTAACCTATATACGTAATGCATACGTCATAATAATGAATTATAAATATTCATTACAATTATTGGTCAAGTTCTAAGCCTATACAAAATGATCTAGATGTATTGTTCCTAGATCTAACACAAAACACTCACTAGAACCCAAGGATCATCCCCTCATCAACCACCTAAGTCATCCTCTCAATCATCCAATCTCTGACCTAAGAAGAATTTAAGGAGATCAAGAGGAAACTCATCAATTGCACTACTCTGAGTGACATCTCTTGTGAGGAGGGGTTCATCAAACTGGCCTTCATTGATGGCTCCTCATGTTCCCTCACAAGAGAACAATTCCTTGATCCGCCAAGAGGAACATTGAACCATGCTCTTAGACTCTTGGCAACTAACTCTGACTCCCTTAAGGAAGAAGAGAAGAACCTAAGAAGAAGGCTGGTGACTCTACTGGATTCTAGGAAAGGAGACAAGCTACCATCTCAACCCCTTGTGCCTAGGAAGAAGATAATCCAATGGAGGTTTGAAGACACGTCTCACAACTTTATGTGGAAAGAGAGAATGGTGAATTCAACAGACTTAATGCCTCTTCTCTACTACACTTAAGCAGATTTTACATTGCTGAATTAGTAGAGAAACCATTCTCCAATCCCTTCAACTCTGAAGTAGCTACTCACATAAAAGATCATCTGAGCAGCCTTCATCTGGCTGAACTAACTACAAAGGCCAAGATTGAAGTGTAGTTAAAGATAAAAGAAAGAGAAGAAAAGGAAGGGTCAACCACCAAAGGCAAAGCCTTCTTACAAATGGTTGAAGGGTTTGAATTGGAACCCATAGCTTGATGGAAGTATGACTACAACTCCTATCAACCAACTCTCTTTAGAGGGACACAACAAAGGGTACATGTCATTCAAAGGGATCTTTTGTCTATGAATGATTTGTACAAACTTCTCGGCACCACATCTAATAAAAATAAATAGGTAGATAAGTATCTTCTCTCTATGGTGCTGAAGGTTTTGAGAAGTAGAAACAAGTGAAGTTTTGGTAGAATCAGCCTAGGTGGAGTTTGTTGGATAATGTAAGGCTAGTGCAACCAAAACAAACACTTAGAAACAATTTTGGTACAACTGTGAACGAGCTTTCGAAGGCAAAAGCTGCACTTCCGAAGAAGAAGGATGAAAGAACTTTCGAAGAGGAACTCTAACTTCTGAAGACTAAGTCTTCCTTATTCCGAAGTTCAACACTTAAAAGAATTCTAGACAATGACTTCTGAAGCATGAAGTCTTGAAGTACACTATAAGTCTCGGAAGAACTAATCTCTTCCGAAGAACCTACTCTGAACCAGTGGATATAAGTATGGTTCCTCTTACAGACCGCTGCAACCTCTGAGATACTGCATGGTGCTTTCCCACGCCCATGTACTTGACCATACTTTATCCCACTATTCATCCCTTATCAGTTAGTACAGTTACCAACTTTAGTTGGTGACAAAGGTAAGTCATGGACATGTCATGACTACCAAATCTAAGATAGTATGTTATCTTAAATACCTTACTTCTAGCAAAATAGTATTTGTTTAGTAGTAAGTTCCTGCTGGTATCAAAGTATAACCGGCTGAGATAGTAGTAGATATAGTTCTCATTTTAGACTTAGTAAACATGCTTGTAAGAGTCTTGCAATACTTGGAGTTGAGAAGTAATATATACAAGTATCTTGAAAACCTTTCTGTTGTTTTTCGTTTACTTATTATGATATTATTAACTCCTACGGGATTCTGCATCATCAAACCAAGCGTGACTTAGTAAGTTTGAAAGTTAACAATTGTGTTGAGTGACCAAACTCGATCCTGCAAAAATGCCTATAGTTACCAAGTGGGTTTTTATATACTATACAGTTGATAGCGGGCTTGTCTTAAAGAACAAGGGAAGACTGGTAATCCAAGTGTACAATCAAGAAAAAAGGATCGACTATATAGATATTTTTGCTCATGTAGCATGGCTTGAAGCATTAAGGATATTCCTTGCTTTTGCTGCATCCAAGAATTTCAAGGTCTACCAACATGATGTCAAGTATGCATTTTTATATGGGGTGATAGATGAAGAAGGGTATGTCAAACAACCACTTAGCTTTATAGACCCAGATCATCCTAATTATGTCTAAAAACTTGTTGAAGCTTTTTATGGTTTGCATAAAGCTCCAAGGAAATTGTATGAAAGTCACAATACCCACTTCAACATGGTTACAAAAGGGGTACTATTGTTACACTCTCTTATTCAGGTTATGTTGATGACATCATCTTTCTGTCAACTAATGGAAGGCTATGCAAAGAGTTTGAGAAGCTAATTATGAATGTATTTGAAATGAATGCCATGCGGGAACTTGATTTCTTTCTAGGAATGCAAGTTAACAAAGTTGACTATGGAATTTTCATAACCAGTAAAAGTATGTACAAGACATACAAATCAGATTTCATCTAACTGAGTGTAAGGCTCCTAAGACTCCCATTGCAAGAAACCACTCCCTAGGACCTGATTCTGAGGGTGAGTGAGTTGATTAATATCTCTACACGGCCATGATTGGATCTCTTATATACCTCACAGCAATAAACAATCCTGTGTATCTACATCAACTTCTAAAGCTGAATACATTGTTGCTCCAAGATGCTATGCTCAAGGACATTGGATTCAGAATCAAATACTGTGAATTCACTGGATCGGTAAACATCCGAGCTTGTTCTTGACGGAAGGATAAACAACAGCAAAAACCAAGAGACAATCAATAACACGAACTATAATATAATGGTTTCATTGATAAAACCTAACGATTACAAGCTCGTTACAACATAAGAATCAAGACTCTTGGCAAGGGGAGATCGAGCATGATCTCCCCTCTCATCCGGCAGCCCTAGGCTCCGGGTAGACTCCCTCCCCAAACCCTTAACTCTCTACACATTGAAACTGGTATATATAGGCCTCGACCCATATTAGATGCGACTGGGCCCATTCGTGCGATTGGACCATGCGTATGGTTCAATCGTACGACTGGACCATGCGTATGGTTCAATCGTACGACTGGACCATACTTATGGTTCAGTCTTACGAATGACCAATCGCATCTCTCAGTCGCACGACTGGCCCATTAGCAAGGCTCAGTCGCACGACTGAGTCTCATTCGCATATGCTCCTACGAATGACCCAGTTTCATGTGTTTACAACATATCAGGTGTTTTACATTAAGCCTAGACTATTCGACAAGCTACGGACACACTATATATGACAATATATGCTCCAACAAAATTGTTAGGACCTGGTATTTGAACGAAATACCGAATGATTAACGTGTTAACCAAACCAAATAGTGCGGAATCCTATTTGATTGGCGATCCAATCAGTGAGAACGCACGTAGAATCAATAAAGTATTGAATCAAACGTTAAGAATCGATTAGAAATCGATCTACAGCGTTCTATGAACTTGGAGGCTTCTGGACGGGTAGGGTACGTCTGGAGTCGAAATAGAATGAATGCTTACGTTTTTCCACGAATTGGGTTGTATTTATAGGTTAGTGTTGTTCATTCGTGCGACTGAACCATTAGTATGGTTCAGTCGTGCGATTGAACCATGCGGTTGATCCATCTGCACAACTGAGTGTTCAGACATGCGACTAAGCCAATCTTATGTTACAATCATACGACTGATCCAGTCTCCTGGTTTAGTCTTGCGACTGAGTCATTCGTATGGAGTTATTCATGTGTGTGGTCCATTCGCATAGGCCATTCGCATGAGAACTTCATTGTGTTAAGTTTGAATGTATTAATTAATATAACATTATGTGTATCAATTCAAGCAATCACAAACCTATTTAACCAATCCAACATCGACTCATTAATGAAATATTAAACATAGTAAATCACAAACAATCAATATCATTTCATTAATCATCCCAAACATTACATCAGTGTAAGAACAAACAAGATCTATTACATTCATATCATGATCTAGGTACATACATGTATCAACAAATACCGGATGATGGATTCAACTTCAACAAGACTCTAATCCATTTAGTCAACAACAGTACTATATCAATCACTTAGAATCATATGCAGCACTTAATAATAAAACATATCAACATCAGATTTCATTTGATAAGGGGTAATTTTGAAAAGGGATTGATTAAAATTGTCAAAGTTAACACAAATGAATAATATACTGATCTGTTCACAAAAGCATTTGATAAATGGAGATTAAAATATCTTGTATCAGCTATTGGGATGATTTACTTTGAGTAGATTTTTTTAAATTAATTTTAAATTTTTTTTTCAAATATGTGTGTCTTTAGATGTTGTCTAATTCAACACTCACATAAGCACTGTTAACCTTGTAAGAAAATTTTTCTTAATAAATATTACTTAGAATTTTTAGAATTAAGGACATATTTTCTTTTGGAAGACAATGATTTGATATTAGAAGAAACTTATGTTTTCAAAAGTAAAAACTACTTACTAAAAAATTTAACTTTTGAAGAAATTCTTATATAGGTTCCGAAGCTTAAATATGATTCTAAGTAGTTACATGTTTTGAAAGATAATTTTCTTCCGAAAGTAATTAATTCTCAGAAGATTTTCTCATTACTTGGCCAAAACTTCTGATGTTTAAGATCATCCAAACCAAATCTGTCTCAGAAGCAAAATTACTCTAATTATATTTTCTTCTGAAGCAATTCTTCTTAAATAAGATATATCTTCTGAAGTCAATTCCGTGACAAATTACCTTTCGAAGATTTTCGATTTCCAAGATAACTACATTTTGGGCACTTTTTCAAAAGTGGGACTGACATCCAAATTTCAAAGTTTATGCTTTTGCAAAAACTCTCTCTCAAATCTAAGCATATAAATACATTTTCCAACGGGTCTCCTTCTCTTATCTTCTTTTTCATTTGCAATCTTCCAGCCCTAAATCACCCATAAAACACATTTTTTTCTTTACATCTCTCTTATAAAAATCTTCGGAAAATGGCCAACGCTAAATGCCAAAATCAACCACCCTTTTTCATGCATCTACACAGGCAACACAACCAAGTTGTTTTGTTGTTGGCTAAGAGAGATCATGTTTTTTTTCAGGAATTAACAACTATCTTTCTTTCTCATCCTATCTCACCGCACTCATAATTGACCCTCCTCTCTCTGAAGAACAACTACTTGAGTTCTGGAGGACCTACCAATAGGTCATCTTGGACGGTGATAAGACACTATCTACATTAGTGAAGGAGGAGACTGTGTTCATCATTCCAGCCGCCATCAATCAACATCCAAGACTAGATGATAAAGAATGTGAACTGTCTTTCCCTAAAGAAGCAATCAATTGTTCAGTCTGGATGATGGGCTATAATGGGGACTACTTTATTAGAACCTTCAAACAGGGTAAGTTCTCTTTACAATGGAAATACCTCCTTTATGCTGTAATCCATTCATTATCAAACAAACATGAAGGATGGGACCAAGTACTCATAATTTGTATAGACAATTTACTTGCTAACTTGGATTCCCTTGATTATTACATGTTCCCTATATATGTCTAGCACATTCTCAACGGTGAACTAGGCTCAAAGTTGAGGGAACATGTAATATTCTTAACTTGGGACAGATGAAGCCCCACATCTTTAAGATAAAGAGGAAAACCACTGCTGTTTTTTTGGGGTAGAAAGAGCCCTTGTCCTAAAAATGTTAGAGCTCCCTACTCTAGGTAACAACTTGGCAGTCCCACAAAATCTTTATATTCAACACCCCAACGGCGACAAATATCCATCAATTACTAAAGAAAATCCAAACGAAGCCTTGCTAAATCTATTCCGATTGAGTCAGCCCCTACATACTCACCCATACGATATGTAGTTGAACCAAGAGCTCCCATCTCCCCTAAAAAGTAGAGCACTCGTATTATTTCTTTGATCAGTTCCTAGGTTACTCGTGCTCAGCCTGATGCGCTCGTTACCCCAGCCTCAAGCCTTCATCCTGATTCTTAAAACTCAGGTGAACAACCCTCTGGGGAAAGCTACCATCCTAGCCTTTGGACTTAAATCAACCAATCTCTTGTAACGCCCCGAATAAAGTCGAAACGAGCCAATTAATAATAATGGGCTTACTTGAGTTATTTAAAGAAAATAAGCGGGTAATCGAGTATAGACGGGGTAAACCTCACGGGATATGTGTTAGGTGAGTTTAAGGTCCCGGGAACACCTGGTATATATAAACGAATCAGCTTGAGCAGCTCTCATTTGCAACTCAACACTCTAGTTCTTGAGAGAGAGAGAGTAGAGAGAGAAAGTAGAGAGAATTGTAGATTCAAGGCTCGGTTGATCTCGGGATTGAAGATCGGTGTTCGTGGGCATCCAAACAACAAGAAAACACCAAGAACCCAGGTATGAAACATCATTTAATCATTCCTTTTGATGTAAACCCAGATTCTAGGGTTTGGGTTTTTTTTAAAAGTGGCAAAGATTCGCCCAAAACTCACGTTTTTGTGCAAGAAAACATGTAAGAAGCTTAGATAAAGCTTATTGGGTGATAAACCAAGGTTTTGGGTGTAAAAGATTGAAGATTTGGGTCAAAAATGGGTTGTTCGTAATTTTCAACCCGTTCTGCGAAACTAGGCATTCATCCAGCGAAATTAGGTATTCGTCCAGCGAAACTGTGGATCTTCCTGCGAAACTATAGTTTAGCAGGTAGTTTCGCAGACATGGTTTTCCAACGAAAGTTAGGCGAAACTGGCAGCGAAGATGCCAGCGAAACGGCCACCGAAGATGAGAGAGAAACTAGCAACGAAACTGCTGATGAAACTAGCAGCGAAACTGCTGGCAAAACTAGCAGCAAAACTGCTGATTTTGTAGCGAAATTAACAGCGAAATTAGGCAGAAATTAACTCCTTCGAGTGTTAACTTATCTGCATGCTGTTTAGTGCAACCCTTGCTCTGAAAGCTTGATTGAGAAGCTACTCATCGAGTCCAGGTGAGTTCTAGGTCTCCTATTTTAAAGGTTTTAAACTTTTTTAGGGATGGAAATGCATACTAAATATAGTTTCTAATGATCAAGATTTTAAGAGGTTTTAACAAGAAGATCGATTTTTCTATAAGGAAATGTGCTATATAAAAGTGTTAAGATAAAAGTGTTAAGAAATGTGCTATATGGTTGGACTCAACAAGTGTATAAAAGGATAATGCTTGTCATAATCAAACGTAAAATGTTATAACATTCAAACAATCCTTCACTAACACATAAACATCATTAACATTCATATCAAACACTAATCTAGTTTAAATTTCCTTTTCAGGTTTGTAGATAAAAAGGAATTATGAACGAAAAGTATTATGTAACGTAAAGCGGAAGTTAATGATAATGATACGAGGAATGTAAGTAAGAACGAATCCATGCATTAATGAATGAATAAAAGTAAGAAAGTATTGCAAGCAATGTATGGAGGTTCACACCCAATGAAGGGTGTTAGCTCAACTGTGTGCGGGTTAGGTACCCCGGAAGGATGCACACTGGGGTCTAATCTTTGTGATTAATCATACGTATGGGATCCTTGTCGCTTGCCCTAGGTACTGGAGTCAGCTTCGTGCATAATGTTCGAGGTCTATGATAGACCACAGGACAAGTAACTAGCTTCGTGCACAATGTTCGGGGGTATAGCACATGGCATTGGTCCGGAATGAAAGATGAATGATAATGATGAGTGTACTTGCCCCAGGCCCTAGGGTCAGCTTTGTGCACAATGTTCGGGGTATAGTACATGTCATCGGAAGTTAATGAATGTACGAAAGATAAGTAAAGAAGATTATGAATGAAGTGAATGATAACAATTACGTACGATGATGAATGAACGAAAGTTAACGAATGAATGATCAAAGATAATATTGCCATTATCTATGTGTACGTATGATGCATGATCGCGAACGAAAGTAATGAATGGTTGTAAAAGGATATAAAGTATTCTATTCATAAAACTAGAACTCACTCAGCAATGTCGACTTTTATGTATTTTGTAGTTGGCAGGTGATTGTTGCTGAGGATGGCACGGGGTAGCTACTTGGCATTTTTGGGATGGCATCCATTTTTACAACAATGATGTTTTTGTGATGTAATGCAAATCATGATATTTTGTAATACTTAACTACAATGTATTATTTTGCAAAAGTTGTCATTAATATATGAAATGGTTTTAAATTATTCAGCTGCGACGTTTTTCATAGATGTAAATGTATATTTTATGTATTATGTGCGATGATTGTCCAACTATGAGCGTCCCAGGATCAGGGCCTTACAAGTTGGTATCAAAGCCAAAGTTTAAGATAAACGGGCAAATTTTCAAAAGAAACCTAAAGTTAAACTGAAAATGGGACGGAAAGGGAAGGGACGCCAGTCCGAGTACCTGCGTGCCATCAGGTATTTTCTTAATGTTAACCGGTATTACGTGCGCATGTTATGTGGTTTATGTGCCTATAGTAGATTTAGATACTGATGTAGTCAGGATAGGAAATGCTCGGGGTATGAAGAGTAAAGTAAGTGGCTAATCACAACTGGCCACTATAATTAGGGACTTACTATACTTGACATAAACTGAGTTATTCCTTTGAATGACCGTGTTGGTGTTTGAATCTTATAGTGTGTTAGAGAATGGCTGGAGGTAGATCTTCGATGGCTTCTAGAGGTGGAGGCTGTGGTGGACGTGGTGCTGAACCACGGGTCACGAGGGGAAGACGTAGAGCTGAAGAGGTGGCTCATGAGGAGCCCGAGAGGCCTCATCCGGAGGCTGGGGATGAGAGTGCTAACTTGAGAGCCTCAGTGAAGGGGGCTGTTGTAGAGGAGGTTCATCAGGTCATGCAGACGATCTTACCGTCTGTGGTGACCGAAGTGATAAAGGCTGTAATGGAATGAGAAAGGAAGGAAAGGAACCGGACCTCGGGAGAAAGAGGGCAATCGGAGACTAAGACGGTCGTCTCTACTGATGAGGAGGAAGAAGAAGAGCATGTGCCTGAGGCAACACGAGGCTGTAACTACGGGGCATTTCAAAGATGCAAGCCCCCAACTTTCGATGGCAATGGCACTGTTGCTGCTGCTCACCGGTGGGTGAGAGAGATGGAAGCGGTTCTTGATATCAGCGAGTGCCAGGAAGATCAGAAGGTGAAGTTTGCCACTCACTCATTCGTAGACTCGGCCTTGTGTTGGTAAGACAATATCGTCCAGGCCGAGGGTAGCAGGACGATTGGAAGGATGAGGTGAAACGAGCTGAAGAAGTTGGTGATCGAGGAGTTCTGTCTTCACAGGGAGCTTGATAAGGTTGAGAGGGAGTTCCTACAGCTAGAGGCAGGAACCATGACACATCAGCAATACACCACCAAGTTCAACGAGATGGCACGGTTGGTGCCGGATCAGGTGATGCCTGTGTCATGGAAGATCAAGAGATACATCTAGGGCTTGCCGACGGATATCCGCAAGCACATGATCGCCGCCCGACCAGGTACGTTTAGGTTAGTGGTTGATCTGGCTAGAAGGCGGTATGATGAGAGGGAGGCGGTGGTGGCTAAAGTGAGCAAGAAGAGTGGTGGTGACCGAACGGGAAGAGATTTGGACGGGGCGGTGCCCGGTAAACAACAAGAGTGCACGGGTGGATGACCGACATGTGGTCACATCCGGAGCGAGGATAAAGAGGTGTGACAAGTGTGGAAAGGAGCACACCAGAGAGTGTAGGTGGGGACTGAACGTGTGCTTCAAGTGTGGGAAGCCTGGCCATATGGCAAGAGAGTGCAAAGTGGCGAGTGTTTTAACTGTGGTGCGGAGGGCCACATGAGCAGGGACTGTAAGAAGCCGAGGGCTGAAAGTTCTGGAGTGGTGAAGAAGGCTGGAGGTGAAGGGTAAAAAGCGAGAGCCAGAGCCTTCACAATTACCCAGGAGGAGGCTAGGACGGGCCCTGATGTGGTGTTAGGTACGTTTCTAGTAAACCAAACTCTTGCCTCTATGTTATTTGATTCTGGTGCTAGTAAGAGTTTCATTTCTGCTGCTTTTTGTGCTAAGCTTCCCATTAGGAGTAGAATTATTGATGAGCCCTTCAATGTAGAAACTGCCATAGGTAAGTCTACCAGGATTTATGATATGGTAGAAGGCTGTGACATAGAACTAGAAGGTCATAAGTTTCCTGTTAGATCGTTCGTGATGACCTTAGGCGGGTTCGATGTAGTCCTGGGAATAGATTGGTTGGTGGACTACGAGGCAAACATTGTGTGTCGCAAGAAGATGATCCGATTGACAGCGCTTGACGCGAATTCAGTGACGATCTATGGTGACCGAGTCATTACGATTCCGAAGGTGATTTCGATGGCGGTGGTGGAAAAGTGCATGAGACGTGGATGTAATGCCTACTTGGCCTACGTGAAGGATGTGGATACGTCAACACCACAATTGTCTGATGTACCGGTTGTGTGTGACTTCCCAGACGTGTTTCCAGATGATTTACCAGGTGTGCCACCGAACCGCGAAATCGAATTTCATATTGACTTGTTGCCCAGTGCTCAACCGGTAGCTAAGAAACCGTATTGGTTGGCTCCGACCGAGATGAAAGAACTGATGGAGCAATTGCAGGAGTTGCTTCATATGGGGTTCGTTAGACCGAGTATCTCTCCTTGGGGTGCTCCGGTCTTATTCGTGAAGAAGAAGGACGGTAGTATGAGGATGTGCATTGACTACAGTGAGTTGAACAAGTTGACGGTGAAGAATCGGTATCCATTACCGAGGATTGATGACTTGTTTGATCAACTCCAAGGTGCCAGTTGGTTCTTAAGGATAGATCTCCAATCTGGTTACCATCAGCCGAAGCTGAAGGAGCTAGATATTCCTAAAATAGCTTTTCACACGCGTTATCGACACTACGAGTTTCTCGTTATGTCTTTTGGTTTAAAAAACACGCCAGCTGCTTTCATGGACTTGATGAATCGAGTGTGTCGGCTGATGTTGGATAAATCGGTGATGGTGTTTATTGATGATATCCTGATTTATTCGAAAAGCGAGGATGAGCATGCCAGTCACATTCGAGAGGTGTTGAAGACGTTGAGAAAGGAGAAGTTGTATGCCAAGTTCTCCAAGTGCGCTTTCTGGTTGCGTGAAGTTAAGCTCTTGGGTCACGTGGTGAATCCCGAGGGGATTATGGTAGACCCAACAAAGGTGGAGGCGGTGATGCAATGGAAGTCTCCGAAGACGCCATCCGAGATTCATAGTTTCTTGGGTTTTGGCGGGCTATTACAGAAGATTCATTCAAGACTTCTCAAGACTTCTCAGGAGAAGGCGTTCGAGGAGTTAAAGGCGAGGTTGACTCAAGCTCCTGTCTTGTCGTTAGCCGATGGAAGCAAAGATTTGGTGGTTTTTTCCGATGCTTCCTATTCGGGGTTGGGATGTGTGTTAATGCAGAGAGGAAAGGATATAGCCTATGCATCCCGACAGCTGAAGGTTCATGAGGTTAATTATCCTAGTCATTACTTGGAGCTAGCGGTCGTGGTCTTTGCGTTAAAGATATGGAGACACTACTTATACGGGACGAAGTGCATCATATTCACTGACCACAAGAGCCTGAAGTATTTCTTCGAGCAAAAGGATTTGAATATGAGGAAGAGAAGGTGGTTGGAGCTCATAAAGTATTATCATTGCGAGATCCATTACCATCTAGGCAAAGCCAACGTGGTGGCGGATGCCCTTAGTCGAAAGGAGAGACCCGAGCCGATTCAGGTGAAGGCTTACCAGTTGGTCATGACCTCTGATGTGATGAAGCAAGTCAAAGAGTTTCAAGATGAGGCACTGAAGGAAGATCATCTTAACTCTGAAAGAATGAGAGGTCTGGTCGCGGAGTTGGGTGAAAACACACTCGGTGTTAGGACCCGATTCGGACAGATGTGGATTCCACATTTTGGGGATCTACGTGGGAAGATTATGGATGAAGCTCATAACACTCGATACTCCATTCATCCCGGTGCTACAAAGATGTATCAAGATATGAAGAAAGATTAGTGGTGGCCGGGTATGAAGCGTGACGTAGTGGAGTACGTGAGTAAGTGCCTTACTTGCTTGCAGGTGAAGGTGGAGCATCAGAAGCCATACGGGAAGATCCAACCATTGGATATACCCGAGTGGAAGTGGGAGCATATCACCATGGACTTTTTCATGAAGTTACCGCATACCTTGAAAGGGTATGATGCCATATGGGTGATAGTTGATAGTTTGACGAAGAGTGCTCACTTCCTACCGATCCACGAGACGTATTCTTCCGAAAGATTAGCGGATCTATACATCAAGGAGATTGTAAGTCGCCATGGTGTACCGATGTCTATTGTGTCGTATCGTGACACTCGGTTTACATCCAAGTTTTGGAAGAGATTTCACGATGCTATGGGGACGAGGTTACATATCAGCACGACTTATCATCCCCAGACAATTGGTCAGTTAGAAAGGACCATTCAGACGCTGGAAGATATGCTTCGGGCATGCGTCATTGATTTTGGAGGAAGTTGGGATGACCATTTACCGTTAGCTGAGTTCTCATATAACAATAGTTATCATGCCAGCATTGGCATGCCTCCTTATGAGATGCTATATGGTAGGAGATGTAGAACACCCGCTTGTTGGGGTGACATTGGCCATAAAGAGTTAGGGAGCGTCGAGGTGGTCGAGGCTACTACTGAGAAGCTAGAAAGAATCGAAGCCTTTATGAAGGCAGCCAAAGATAGACAGAAGTCGTATGCCGACAAAAGACATAGACCGATCGAGTTCCAGGTGGGTGATAGAGTTATGCTGGAAGTCTCACCTTGGAAGCGCATCATCCGGTTTAGGAAGCGGGGCAAGTTGAGCCCAAGATACATAGGGCCTTTCCGATTTATTGCTCGAGTAGGAGAGGTGGCCTATAGGTTGGAGTTGCCTAGTGAGTTAAGTGGAATTCATCCGACATTCCATGTATCTCACTTGAGAAAGTGCTTAGCCGAGGTGGATATGGTGGTGCCACTGGAGGATATTGAAGTGGATGAACGGCTCAATTATGTGGAGCAACCAGTGGCGGTCATCGATCGCAAAGAGAAGAGGCTAAGAAACAAGGTGGTTCCCTTGGTGCATGTACAATGGAAGCACATGAAGGGATCAGAGTCCACTTGGGAAGTTGAGGAGGAGATGAGGCAGCATTACCCTCAACTATTCAACGACTAACAAATTTCGAGGACGAAACCTAAATAAGGAGGGTGGACTTGTAACGCCCCGAATAAAGTCAAAACTAGCCAATTAATAATAATGGGCTTAGTTGAGTTATTAAAGAAAATAAGCAGGTAATGGAGTATGGACTGGGAAAACCTCGCGGGATATGTGTTTGGCGAGTTTAAGGTCCCGGGAACGCCCGATATTTATAAACGGGTCAGCTTGAGCAGCTCTCATTTGCAACTCAACACTCTAGTTCTAGAGAGAGAGAATAAAGAGAGAAAGTAGAGAGAATTGAAGATTCAAGGCTCGGTTGATCTCTAGATTGAAGATCGGTGTTCGTGGGCATCCAAACAACAAGCAAACACCAAGAATCCAGGTAAGAAACATCATTTAATCGTTGCTTTTGATGTAAACCTGGATTCTAGGGTTTGGGTTTTTTTTAAAAGTGGCAAAGGTTCGCCCAAATCTCACGTTTTTGTGCAAGAAAACATGTAAGAAGCTTAGATAAAGCTTATTGGGTGATAAACCAAGGTTTTGGGTGTAAAAGATTGAAGTTTTGGTTCAAAAATGGTTTGTTTGTAATTTTCAGCCCGTTCTGCGACACTGGGCATTCATCCAGAGAAATTAGGTATTCGTCCAGTGAAACTGTGGATCTTCCTGCGAAACTATAGTTTCGCAGGTAGTTTCGCAGACATGGTTTTCCACCGAAAGTTGGGCGAAACTGGCAGCAAAACTGGCAGCGAAGATGCCAGCGAAACTGCCATCGAAGATGAGAGCGAAACTAGCAGCGAAACTGCTGGCGAAACTAGCAGCGAAACTGCTGGCGAAACTAGCAGCGAAACTGCTGGCGAAACTAGCACCGATACTGCTGATCTTGCAGCGAAATTAGGCAAAAATTAACTCCTTTGAGTGTTAACTTATCTACAGGCTGTGTAGTGCAACCCTTGTTTTGAAAGCTTGATTGAGAAGCTACTCATCGAGTCCAGGTGAGTACTAGATCTCCTATTTTAAAGGTTTTAAACTTGTTTGGGGCTGGAAATGCATACTAAATATACGTTTCTAAATAACCAAGATTTTAAGAGGTTTTAACAAGAAGATCGATTTTTCTATAAGGAAATGTGCTATATAAAAGTGTTGAGATAAAAGTGTTAAGAAATGTTCTATATGGTTGGACTCAACAAGTGTATAAAAGGATAATGCTTGTCATAATATGAACGAAAAGTATTATGTAACGTAATGCGGAAGTTAATGATAATGATAAGAGGAAAGTAAGTAAGAACGAATGCATGCATTAATGAATGAATGAAAGTAAGAAAGTCTTGCAAGCAATGTATGGAGGTTCACACCCAATGAAGGGTGTTAGCTCAACTGTGTGCGAGTTAGCTACCGTGGAAGGATGCACAACGGGGTCTAATCTTTGTGATTGACCATATGTATGGGATCCTTGTCGCTTGCCCTAGGTACTGGAGTCAGCTTTGTGCACAATGTTTGAGGTCTATGATAGACCTCAGGCCCAGTAACCAGCTTCGTGCACAATGTTCGGGGTATAGCACATGGCATTGGTCAGGAATGAAAGATGAATGATAATGATGAGTGTACTTGCCCTAGGACCTAGGGTCACCTTCGTGCACAATGTTCGAGGTACAGTACATGTCATCGGAAGTTAATGAATGTACGAAAGATAAGTAAAGAAGATTATGAATGAAGTGAATGATAACAATTACGTACAATGATGAATGAATGAAAGTTAACGAATGAATGATCAAAGATAATAATGCTATTATATATGTGTACGTATGATGCATGATCGCGAACGAAAGTAATGAACGGTTGTAAAAGGATATAAAGTATTTTATTCATAAAACTAGAACTCACTCAACAACATTGACTTTTATGTATTTTCCAGTTGGCAGGTGATTGTTGCTGAGGATGGCACGGAGCAGCTACTTGACATTTTTGGGATGGCATCCATTTGTATAACAATGATGTTTTTGTATGTAATGCAAATCATGATATTTTGTAATAGTTAACTACATTGTATTATTTTGCTAAAGTTGTCATTAATATATGAAATGGTTTTAAATTATTCCGCTGCGACGTTTTTCATAGATGTAAATGTATATTTTATGTTTTATATGCGATGATTGTCCAACTGTGAGTGTCCCGGGATCGGGGCCTTACATCTCTGACCTACAATTCTATAATGATGAGGATATGGATTCGGTGAGTACCATGATTCTATTTTCTCCTCCCCTGCTCAAGGATAGATGAGTTTTGCTATTTCTCCCATTTTTAGCCCACATCATTTACCCACGACTGAGGTAGAGCTTTCTAAACAAGTTCATGAGGTCCATGTGGAATAGTCTTTCACTCCTACAAGTAATTACATCTTTAAAACCTCAACCATGATAATTTAACACTTTGGCACTTCTTGTGAAGCTGTCATTGAGCAGGGGAAATCCACAGACCAAACAATATCTAGTAGTGATGATGATGAATTTGGTCATGTACTCTCATCACCTAATGATTCTTCTAATAAAGATAAGGGGAGTCTACAACTAAGGGTGCACACATTGACATAAACCTGCACCTATCTAGTTTCTAAGGTTAGTCAACTAGAATTTCAAATGGCAATATTTCAAAGGCTATAACTCAATCAACAACTTGAGATCACCAATCTTAAGGGCAAGTTAGCTGAGAGGACTGCCAGGCATGCTTAAACAAGTCCACAAGAACGTATGGATATGGTGTACCTAACCTGCAGCTCACCTTTGAAGGTGGTTGATGCTACCAAAAGCAGGGAGAAAGTCAGCATAGCCATAGAACTTGGGAGCACTACCTACAAAATGGACATTAAGGATTCACCACTCTCACTTGGAATTATCCAGACTCAACAACCTCCTTAGGACCACATCAATGTGGATGCCTTTTTTCAAATATTATTTAAGGAGAGAGTACCAACGGCCACGTCACCTCCATCCTATCTTGCTTACAATCCAATAGATGGATGGGGGTATGACAATGATAGAAGAAAGGCCTGAAGTAGAGTCTATGGCAGTTGAACAAGAAACTAAAGTACGTAGGGAACAAGACAAACAAAAGATGATTACCTACTTCAGTGCCACGTGTCTTTTTCAGGAAACAGTTCTACTTCCTCTATCTTATGAGTACATTGAATTTGAGTACCTTAAGCAACTGGAATAAAAAGCTATCCAGGATAGAAAAGCTGCTAAGAGAAAGACGAGTGAGGAAGCTACAAAGTCAAGACCCACCATCAAAGCCAATTAGAAGAAGTCTGAGGACAAAGAAAAGATAGTGAGCTTCTTGAAGCTGTATGGGTTCACCAGAAGGAGGCTTGGTCCCATGTCTTTATCCATAATGGGAGCACATTAGGGTGATCAAGCAGAAGATCAAGAGGCGTGAGCTTTTAGACTTGCATTCTCCACCATGTCAAGCTGCACCTAAAGCAGAGGTCAAGGTTGAACCCCAATAGACAACAAAATAGTGCTAATCCGTAGCATTCTTCTTAACCTGTCTAGGGAAGAACCTAACTGATAAGGATAAAGAAGGAAAACAAGATGATCAAGACCAACTTTCTTAGTTGAAGTACAGAAAGAGGAAGTGGATGGACTTTAGAAAGGGACTTAAAGAAGAAGAAGAAGAAGTCCAAGGCATCACCTCTTCACCTAAGGATGTGTAAGAACATCGTAAGAGTGAACCAAAATAAGCTGCTCAACCAACTCCCTTAGTTGTAGAGCCTCTTGCTACTGGGAGACCCATCTTGTCTTGGGTATACTCTCCAACCCAAGATAGGTCCATAAGTATTCATCTTGTAATCAGGAGAAACTATAAGAGCATAGGAAAACAAGACTAAATGATGAAGAGAGAAATGGCACTTATTCCGAGTATCGCTATACACAAGTACAAGATCAAGACTCATAGTATTTTTCAAGATTTGGTAGCATCAGCCTAGGGGGAGTTTGAAAGACTTATCTTAGAGTCTGATGCTAACCAAAGATCCTCAGCATGCATTCTAAAGTACAAGGAAGTTAGTTTGGAAGATTTTACAAGCACTAAGAAAATTGTCTAACTGTCAGGTCTTCCGAATCCAAACACACAAATCTTCCGAAGCCAAAAGTCAAGACTTCCGAAGCCAAAGGTGAAGTGTTCCAAAGCTTGAAAACTGATTTCTTCCGAAGAAATTGTCATTTGTTGAAAGGCAATTTTCCTTTTGACTTTACATTGATCTTGTTGTCTAGATTAGAGTCTAGCTGGCCTTCGAAGTATGGCAGTCTATATGTTGTAGCATAAAGTGTCTCATGTGACAAGTTCTTTGTTCTAAGCATTGGAACTATTATAAAACACTTGAGATCAGTACACATCATCCCTAAAAACCAATACTTGTGTTCTTACTTTTGTTCTTTGTTTCTTGTGTCAGTTACCCATTTGATCTGCTAAGTGTTGTATTCTCCAACTTGTGAAACTATTGCATTAACCATAACCGTACCTGCATCAACTCATGATGAAATCAAAGTGTTAATTGATTCAAACAATGAGTAAATCTATTCTGATGTCTAATAAGTTGTGTGAAACATAATGAAAAGCAAATCAAATGGTAGTTCAACCGAGAATCATGAAGAACGGTGGTTGTTCTTAATGATTTTGAGAGCAGGGCTGTGATATTAGATGATATCAATGATGATTTGCAGGAGAAATACCAATATCAATTATCAAACCAAAAAAATACTCTTAATGTAATGTAATGTAATGTATTGATCATAGTGAATACAAAAGTTTCTATGTGAGAGTTTGTGTGATGGGTACAAGAGTTCAAAAAAGGTAAAAACCTTAACTATTTATTGGTCAGATACTATGATCTATAGAATGACCTAAATACTCTGACATACAATCTAGAAAGTAAAAGATACATGATAATAGTATACGCAAAAGTGTTTTCGTCATCCGCATTTATATCTTGTACATCCGCATTTGTTTTTACGGCTGTACAAGTCTTGTATGCATTTCTTTTTGTTAGGCATAAAAAATGTTTTTTTTCACCCGCATAAGTTATTTATAGATGGACAAATGCTCATCCGCTTTCTCTTTGTTCACCTACAAATTTTAATATGTCTAAACTAGTACATAGCCTTTTCTTCATCCACATTAATACATCCTCATAAATCCACACCTATGTTTTCCAACCAAAACATAATCCATCACAACTTAAATTGGCATCCATGATCCTTTCAGGGTTATACAATTAGCTATACAATACAAAATACACAATTTATACCGATCATAAGAGTCTTTAGTATATCTTTGAGAAGAAGAAGCTAAATATGAGAAAACGTCATTGGGTCAAGCTAATGAACAATTAAGAATGTATGATTAAGTACCATCCATTAAGGCTAATCTGGTAGCTGATGCCCTAAGTGATAAACACCTAAACTAAAGTCAGTTTGGTCATTATAGCTTACCAATCACACCGAATATCTTGATTAAATTCTATAATACTTAACGTGAGGGTTCAAAGAATGAAAACTTGAAGGTAGATTCCCTGCAAGGCATGTAAAACAGTTACAGACTATATCCAAAGGAATTTTTCATTTCATGTAACAAATATGGGTTTTTGCAGATGTGAATTTACGAGAGTTGCTAGTGGATGAATCTCATAACACTAGATATTCCATTCATCAAGAATCAGGTAAGATGTATCATGATTTGATAGTTCTCTACTAGTGGCAATTTACGAGATTTGGTAATGAATGAAAGCTGATGCTTCCACATATGTAAGGAAGTGTTTAACCTGTTCAAAAGTTAAGGTAGAATACGAAAGATTCACTTGTTTATTAATCAAGTACAATTCTTGTATAGAAGTGATAGCAGATCCTAATAGAATTCATTTTAAAGTTATGCGAAACTCCAGCGGATGGAATACCATTTCGATAATAGTAGATTGATTGACAAAATCAACGCACTTTCTAGCGATTAAAAAAACTAATTAAATTAAGAAGCTAACTCACATCTAACTAAGAAAATAGTCTCTCAACATGATGTGCTAGTTCCTTCATCATCTCCGATCATGACGCTTGATTCATTTCTTATTTCTATAAGGCATCACAATGATCATTAAGAATATGTTTGAATAGGAGTACACGTATCATCCACAAACTGATAGTTAGAATGATCGTACGATTCAGACTATTGAAGACATGCTGCTAGCATGCTTTATTAAATTTGGTGGTAGTTAGGAAATCCACCTACCCTTGATTGAGGTGTCCTAAGATAACAATTACCCCAAGACGATCAGAGTCGTAGCGTTTGAGGCACTTTATTGACTAAAGTGAGGATAACCTATTTTTTGGACAGAAGTTGAAGAATCTCAACTTACTAAGCTTAAGCTTGTGTAGGAGACTACAATGTAGACCGTATATATTCGTAATCGCAGAGTAGCAACAAGTGACCGACCAAAGAATTATGTTGACAGTTGCCAAAAACCATTAGAATGGAAAGATGTATTCATTTTGCAAAGACGAGAAAAGCTAACCCCCACTATGTGGATGAACAACAACATTTCTTTGAGAACTAGTGAAATCATGGACTGATAGGTTAAAACTCTCAAGCATACCCGTACCTCTATCATCAAAGTTTGTTGAAACTTTAAGCGTGGACTAGAGTTTACCTAGAACACGAAAATCATATAAAGGCAAAATAATCATAGTTATTCAGAGATCCGCCATGAAGCACTGAGGTTACCAGTTGATTTTTCAGGGGAAATCCTTTAAAAAGGGATGATGTGGCAACCGTGAAATTTTCGTTCGTCTTTTACGAGAATTAGTTACATTTCGAGATGAAATTTTGTAACACAAAGAACTTTTTAAAGAAAAGTAAAATATCCCAAGTTAAGGGGTTAAAGTTGTACAAGAGGCAAACTTTTATATAATTATGTTCAAAAGTGGGTATGGTCGCCCACACCCTTGTTCCATCAACTTTTTCACTTGGCATTTTAGAGAGTGACAAGCTCACACCGGTTTTAGAAAGAAGAAGAAAAAGAAGAAGTCGCTTGAAGGTCAGTTTTCTTGGGTATTGGTTGTTTTTGGCTGGGTTTTCAGCTTTGGTCTGTGCTTACGTGTTTGTGTGTGTGTTCGGTGTGTGTGTTTTGATGTGTTTAGGTGTTTGAGCTCTTTGTGCTCTCGGGTTTGGAGGACTGTTACCCAGAGGCTACATGAGGTGAGTCCTAGATTTCTGGTTTTACTGTTTTTAAGTTGTTTTGGGGCTGAAAATATATGTTATAAACTTTTTACGACTTTCGGGTATGAACCGCATGTGTGTGTGCCATGTTTTCGGGTGGGTGTATGTTTCAGAAGGTTTTGGTTATTTTTTATGTTTGTATGCGTGTTTTTAGGTGCTTAGAGTGATGGAGTTAGGTTAAGAACATGTTAGAATAATAATCGAGGACTAAAAAAGTGCAAGTAGAAAATGACCCTGCCCATGCGCCTAAGTTTTTTCCCATGCGCCCACATAGTGCCCATGCGCCTAAGTTCCCATGCGCCCGCATAGTTCCCATGCGCCAAGAAGCCTTAGAAAATATTCTGAAATTTAAAAAAAATCGATTTAGAGACTACGACTTGGAGTGTTTTGGTGATATTGATTGTGAATCCAAGGATCGCAATCAGGAATTTTCAGTGTTAAAGGAATCAAGTTAATGTTTGCGGAATCAACATTAACTTTGTTTAATTGTTTAATAAATAAATATCAACTATAATGAATGATGATTATGACGAACACAATGATATAAACACAATTAATAAGCAAACATGATTTGATTCAAATGTATTTCATTAAAATTGATTAATGATTACAGATGAATAAACAATGAATGACATAAACAATAAATGCTTCGAACGTGTTGATGTTGATGTGACGGCTGCTATGGTTTATGTTTGTGTGAATCGATGTGATGTTTGTGTTTTCCGTTTGGTTGCTCGTTCATTTTTTTCTTGATGTGAAAAATAAGACCCATATTTATAGGCACACGTGTTTTTGTTAAGGAAACACCGGATCTCTTGGGATTTGAAATTGTCTTGTTGACTTCTTGACATGTTGACTTGTTGACTTGTAACACTTGTATTTTTTTAAATACAAGTGTTTGGACTCCGTAGCTTAACAGGTCTTCCGAAGATAAACTGTTCTTCCGAAGGTAATGTCATCCAAAGGTACTTAGTCTTTCGAAGGTACTTAGTCTTCCGAAGGTGTTTGCTCATCCGCAATAGTCTTCACTTGAACTCTTTGATTGACTTCATCTCTAGAGCTGATTGTTCAACCGCAGAAGATCCTCTGATGTTGTTATTGTAAGAAATATATATACGAAAGAACAAAATATTCATCCGTAGATGTTTCTTACACTTAGTCAATTTCAGTATTTGACCAAGTATAATGTTTGTACCTGTAATCATACACATAAATCAACACACATATGAGTTAACTATATATACATAATGCATACATCAAATAAGGAATTACATATATTCATTACAAGTTTTTTATTAAAGTTCTAAGCCTATAGAAAATAAGCTAGATCTATTGACCCTAGATCTAACAATACTCCTCTTTAGGCTTAGACACTTCTAATCAGCTCTTCAAAACTGAAAGCTCCTTCATTCTTGACACAATCTTCTTGTTGAAGTAACATACTGCATTCGTTTGATCATCATATTTGTACTTGATCTCCATTCGGCATATCTTTTGTAGTGTCTCAAAACTTTATCCCATAATATCTTCTTCTGTTGTCAGGGTTTCCACAACACTTTGATTGTTAACTATTTCCAGCTCATCTTGTTCTGACATTCTCTGTTCAGATACTTCCTTGAGATCAGTTCCTTTCAGTAGCCCAGCCTCATATCTTCTTCTTTTATAGGCTTTAGCTTGCAAATTTTGCCTTCCGCGGATCATCTATTGATTCAATAGATTTGGTTTTCCGCAGATCTTCCACTGAAGAAGGTTTTTTGTTCCGCTGAAGATCTGCTGATTGTTTCTTCTTTCCTTTTCCTAAGGAAGATGTGTGTACTTCCTCAGTAGATGCACACTTTTCAAATTTTCATTTGAAGGTTTTTGTTGCTGATGAAGTTCTTGAAGACCTTGATTTAGCTGAGCTATTCTCTTGCAAATAGTCTTCAGCATATTTCTTTGTTTCGAAGAATATGGCAACTTTGTTTCTTCAAGAACTTTAGGAATGAGTGTTTCAAAAGCAGCATTCTTACCAATGTTCAGTATCTCATCATCATGTTCATGAGAATTATCCAAGTCATCACACTCATCAAAATTAAATTCTGAGACATTTTGTTTAATAGTTTATGATTCAGAAGACTCATTTTCATTCACCTCAGTTTCATTGTGATTAACTTGTTGATTAGAGTTTGTTTCAAACTTGGTGCTTGGCACAAAATGATTTGACAAGTTATTTGTCATTGATTCTGGTAAAGGTGAGTAATTATTGTTTATAAGAGGTGCAACAACATTATATCCCAACCCATACCTGTTCTTTGATTCAATATGAGAATTTAATAATTTCTCATATTGCTGAGATGAAAGTTGAAACTTCTGAAGTTTCACTTCAGTTGATGCATGATTAGCCATGGATTTAGTTAAGGAAGTGGTCAGATGCTCAACTTGTGCTTTTAAACTGTAACTTTCTGAAACAAGTTTATCTAAATCTTTTTGTAAAGAGTTAATTTTGATTTGATATAATTTATGTTCTCTTACATGAGATTCATTCAAAATCATTATTTCTTTAACTTTATCAGCCAGTTGTAGAGCATGGACTCTATATCTTTCAACTTCCTCAACACATATTGATGAACATAACCTATCTCTTACCTCTCTAGCCATGGGTTGAACTTTGTTATCCATGTGAGCCATTAAAGCTTGATTTCTTCCAAGACTTCCTTCTCATACATACTCCAGTCACATGTTCCATCTTGAAGTATGATCAGCCCAGTTTCTTCAGAGTTACTTGTTCCTGCTGATGTATTTGTGGCTGGTGGGGATGAGTTGATCAGTTGTGGTTGTCTGAAAGATCTTTGAGATGATGATGGTTGGTGAGACTGGTGTTGTTGATGTTGTGTCAAGTTAGGATTTGATTGTTGATTACATTCTCTAGAGAGATGTCCATAAAGATTGCATTTGAAACATCTTACCTTTGACTTATCCACACCAATCTTTGATGATTTACTTGCTGCAGCAAAATTTTTATTTCTCCATAGGTATTGTTTGGCTCTATAGGCAATCATTGTCATTTGTCATTGTAGATCCATCTCTTCTACTACATCTGGATGTAGTTCTTCAATGTCTTGCTGGCAAATGTTGGCAGATGTTAAGGAGCTTCCCAGGTAAGCTTCAAAACTTGAATTGAAAGCTGCAAAGGCTGCTTTTTGGTCTTCAGAGTCTAGAATGATAGTGATAGGCTATGTTTGGTTGTTATTTGATGAAGACTTTGCTGATGATGTAGATGTATCTCTTCTATCATCAGTTCTTACTTTTTCTTTTCTTGACTTACTTTGAGAAGATTTCTTTGAAAGCTTTGATGCATAGAAACTTACTTGCTCTTCATCTTCACTCAAAGTACAAGAGTTATCACTATCATTGTTTGAAATGAATGCACTTCCAGCACTTTTAGTTTCTTTAAACTAATAGGGTAAGACATATGTTCTCACACTCTTGTTTCTTGATTTTCATCCATTTCAAGAGCCTGAACTTTAGCTACCAATGTATCTAAACCAGTTGCTTTGAGGTCAATGGTGTTCTTGAACATGAACATTGTTTGCTTCCAACTATAAGGCAAAGTATGGAGCATCTTTTTGTTTAATTCCTTATTAGTATATTTCAACTCCAAGATACTCATCTCTGTTACAAGTTGCATAAATCTATGGAGTTGTTGAGTAACTGATTCACCCTCCATATGATGAAAGGTTTCATATTGTGAACAAAGGGTGTCCTTCCTAATGCTTCTGATTTCATCACTCCCTTCAGAGAGTGTATGAAGAATCTTCCACAAGGAATTTGTTGTTTTATAATTCTCAAACCTGATTAATATTTCTTCAGGTAAAGCTATACTAAGCAAGTTGTATGCTTTAATATCAACTTTGACCTTCTGATTATCATCAGGTGACAGATCCTTTGTACTTATGGGTTGATTATTATCATTATAATCCAGCCCAAGAGTGGGTGGAATATAAGGACCTTTAGTTATTGACACCCATAAGTCAGAATCTGTATAATTCACATGATCCGGAACTTGATTTTCCAGGATTTAAAATCTGCTTGGAGGTTGGTATAATGATCCACCAAACTTACTCATGTTTAGTTAAAATCTAAGATTTTAACTATTGGGGAGTATCTTTTAAGTAATGAACTAATTAATGACAGAACTTAATTAACAAAAATTAAACGATTGTGGTCACAAATCAGTCAATCCTTTTAATGATAATTAATAATCAAATCAAAGATTTTGTTAATGTATTTGTTCAAATAAACTTGAACAATTGATGAATGTCAATCAATAACCTAGATCTACTATTCAATTGATTTGAATATTGATCTAAGTTAATCAAGCAATGAAACAGTACTCATTGAAAGACAACTCAGTGTTTTAATTGATTCACACAAAAACGATTTGCTTAAAAACAGTAGACCTAATCAGCAAAAACTGACAAATCTAGTGAAAGAAGCAAACAATTAAACACTATCAACACTGATAGATCAATCGATCTAAATCAATGAGCACTTGGCTCTGATACCACCTGTGAATCCAAGGATCGCACTCAGGAATTATCAGTGTTAAAGGAAACCAAGTTAATGTTTGCGGAATCAACATTAACCTTGTTTAATTGTTTAATAAATAAATATCAAATATAATGAATGATGATTATGACGAACACAATGATATAAACACAATTAATAAGTAAACATAATTTGATTCAAATGTATTTCATTAAAATTGATTAATGATTATAGATGAATAAACAATGAATGACATAAACAATAAATGCTTCGAACGTGTTGATGTTGATGTGACGGCTGCTATGGTTTATGTTTGTGTGAATCGATGTGATGTTTGTGTTTTCCGTTTGGTTGCTCGTTCATTTTTTCTTGATGTGAAAAATAAGACCCATATTTATAGGCACACGTGTTTCTGTTAAGGAAACACCGGATCTCTTGGGATTTGAAATTGTCTTGTTGACTTCTTGACATGTTGACTTGTTGACTTGTAACACTTGTATTTTTTAAATACAAGTGTTTGGACTCCGTAGCTTAACAGGTCTTCCGAAGATAAACTGTTCTTCCGAATGTAATGTCATCCAAAGGTACTTAGTCTTTCGAAGGTACTTAGTCTTCTGAAGGTGTTTGCTCATCCGCAGGAGTCTTCACTTGAACTCTTTGATTGACTTCATCTCTAGAGCTGATTGTTCAACCGCAGAAGATCTTCGGATGTTGTTATTGTAAGAAATATATCTACGGAAGAACAAAATATTCATCCGTAGATGTTTCTTACACTTAGTCAATTTCAGTATTTGACCAAGTATAATGTTTGTACCTGTAATCATACACATAAATCAACACACATATGAGTTAACTATATATACATAATGCATACATAAAATAAGGAATTACATATATTCATTACAAGTTTTTGATTAAAGTTCTAAGCCTATAGAAAATAAGCTAGATCTATTGACCCTAGATCTAACAATACTCCCCCTTAGGCTTAGACACTTCTAATCAGCTCTTCAAAACTGAAAGCTCCTTCATTCTTGACACAATCTTCTTGTTGAAGTAAGATACTGCATTCTTTTGATCATCATATTTGTACTTGATCTCCATTCGGCATATCTTTTGTAGTGTCTCAAAACTTAATCCCATAATATCATCTTCTGTTGTCAGGGTTTCCACAACACTTTGATTGTTAACTATTTCCAACTCATCTTGTTCTGACATTCTCTGTTCAGATACTTCCTTGAGATCAGTTCCTTTCAGCAGCCCAGCCTCATATCTTCTTCTTTTATAGGCTTTAGCTTGCAAATTTTGCCTTCCGCGGATCATCTATTGATTCAATAGATTTGGTTTTCCACAGATCTTCCACTATTGATTCAATAGATTTGGTTTGAACGTGTTGATGTTGATGTGACGGCAGCTAGGGTTTAGGCTTGTGTGAATCAATGTAAGGTTTGTGTTTGTCATTTGGTTGCTCGTCTATTTTTTCTTGATGTGAAACCTAGGACCCATATTTATAGGCACATGTGTTTCTGTTAAGGAAACACCGGATCTCATATGATTTTAAATTGTCTTGTTGTCTTGGTGACTTGTAACACTTGTATTCAAAGAATACAAGTGTTTGGACTCCGTAGCTTAACAGGTCTTCCAAAGATAATTTTTTCTTCCGAAGGTAATGTCTTTCGAAGGTACTTAGTCTTCCGAAGGTACTTAGTCTTCTGAAGGTAATTAGTCTTCCAAAGGTGTTTGCTCATCCGTAGGAGTCTTCACTCGAACTCTTTGATTGACTTCATCTCTAGAGCTGATTGTTCATCCACAGAAGATCTTCGGATGTTGTTATTGTAAGAAATATATCTACGGAAGAACAAAATGTTCATCCGTAGATGTTTCTTACACTTAGTCAATTTCAGTAATTGACCAAGTATAATGTTTGTACCTGTAATCATACACATAAATCAAAACACATATGGGTTAACTATATATACATAATGCATACATAAAATAATGAATTACATATATTCATTACAAGTTTTTGATGAAAGTTCTAAGCCCATACAAAATGAGCTAGATCTATTGACCCTAGATCTAACAATACTCCCCCTTAGGCTTAGACACTTCTAATCAGCTCTTCAAAACTGAAAGCTCCTTCATTCTCGACACCATCTTCTTGTTGAAGTAAGATACTGCATCCTTTTGATCATCATATTTGTACTTGATCTCCATTCGGCAAATCTTTTGTAGTGTCTGAAAACTTAATCCCAAAATATCTTCTTCTGTTGTCAGGGTTTCCACAACACTTTGATTGTTAACTATTTCCAGCTCATCTTGTTTTGACATTCTCAAGTTCAGATACTTCATTGATATCAGCTCCTTTCAGCAGCCCAACCTCATATATTATTCTTTTATAGGCTTTAGCTTGCAGATTTTGCCTTCCGCAGATCATCTACTGTTTCAGTAGATTTGGTTTTCCGCAGATCATCTACTGATTCAGTACATATAGTATTATGTAATGAAAGCGGAAGTAAATGATAATGAAAAGCGGAACGTAAAGAATGAATGAAAAGTTTTGCAAGCAAAGTGAAAGGAGGTTCACAACTCATTGAGGGATTGTTAGCTCAACTGTGTGCGGTTTTGCTAACCCATGAGGATGCATACAGGGGTCTAATCCTTGTTATTGACCAAACGAACGACACCCTTGTCGCTTGCCCCGGTACTGGAGTCTGCTTCGTGCATAATGTTAGGGGTCTATTTATAGACTTCGGTCGAGTACCACCTTCATGCACAGTGTTTAGGGTATAGCACATGACATTATTCTAGATGAAAGTGGAAGATAATGATGAAATTACGAAACGTGCGATACGTACGAAAACGAACGATAACAAATTATAATAATAAATATTATCAATGTGTATGTATGATGTGTGATCACGTGCGAAAGAAAAGAAAATGATTTAAACGAAAGGAAAGTATTTTACATATAAAACTAGAACTCACTCAGCAACGCTGACTTTTATGCATTTACAGTTGGCAGGTAATTGTTGTTGGGGATGGCACGAGGGTGAAGCTACTTGGCAAATAAAGACTGGCATCCATTTTATGCAGAAATAATATTTTTGTGTTGTAATGCAACTAAAAAATATATTGTAACTCTAACAATGATGTATTATTTGGCAAAAGTAATTATTAATGCATGAAATGATTTTTGTTAAATTATTCCGCTGCGATGTTTTAATGCAACTTAACGTGTTTAAAATATTATGTGCGATGAATGTACAACTGTAAGCGTTCTGGGAACAAGGCCTTACAAGTTGGTATCATAGCCAATGTAAGGATCGTCACAATAACTAGATCGATCTTGTAATTGTGAATGCGGAATGTAAACAATTACGGAATGAAAAGTAGAAGAATAGAATCAAAGATCACAATTTAAATAACTTCTTGTAAGGATTCCTTAAGTCTGATGCAACCCAAAACATTCAAAGTGTCTCTGCAACATGCACTAAGTACTGAAGTGAAAAATGCTTCGGAAGTTTTACACAATGCATTAGAAAATACTCTAAGTGTAAAATCTTCCGAAGCCAAGACCAATATCTTCTGAAGCCAAACATGAAGTCTTCCGAAGCCTCAGAGACAAAGTCTTTCGAAGCTTCAACCTATGAAGACAGATTTCTTCCGAAGAATTTTAGTACACATGCTTTATCTGATGTACTGTTCCATAAAGCACCTTTTCCGCTGCATCTCTATAAAGTCACCAACTTACATGAGTTGGTGAAAAGGTCCATGCTTTTGGTAACTGTACATTGAGGTCTTGAGTCTGTAACTTTCTACTTTATGTACTTTATCCTTTTTGTAATGTATAAGGATGTGAGCTATGGCATAGTCACAAGGTCAAAAGGCAGATATGCCTTTTGATCCTACAATTGATTTTGTTAGTGTCTAGTCAATTGTATCCAGCGGGCTTTCAAAGTATAGCCGGCTATAGGTTGTAGTATAAGTATTTCAAGTTCTTGTATCTTTCTTTATGCTTTGTAACACTTGTAAAAGAACTTGAGAAAGCAATATACTGCCTCCTTGAAACCCAACTCTCTTGTTCTGTCTCTTTACTTTACTTGTGTTCTTTGTATCATCTTGGTTAATCCAGTACACTGTTTGATTAAAGTTTAGTTGCTCTCCTCATTGTGTTGTTGTGTTGTAATTGTGTTCAAGCCCTTAAACGGTCCTGCAATTGGTATCAGAGCCTTCCAGGCTCTTGATATAAGATCTCACCATCTTAAGATCCCTCACACACACAAAAACTAAACTTTCCAAATGGCTTCCATCTCAAAGACTGATATGGAGACTGGAACCATGAACAAATCCCCACTGATCACTCTTGATGATTTTGACACCTGGTGCATGAGAATGGAAGGTTTCATCAGGTCTCTTGATTCAAGAATGTGGGAATCTGTTGAGAATGGACCTTTCATACCCAGCACCCCCTCTGCTACTGGTGCTGGTATGATTCCTAAAGATGTGGCCAACTACTCAGATGAAGATAGAAAAAGAGTAGAGATTGATAGGAAGGCCATGACTGCTCTTCAGACTGCTCTCCCAAACTTTGTATACAGAGCTTTTAAGAAGTGCAAAACAGCTAAACAGCTGTGGGATGCACTGAAGCTGATGTATGAAGGCTCCTCTGAAGCCAAGGAGAACAAGAAGGATCTTCTGAAGCAGCAGTTTGAAAACTTCACCTTCAAAGCAGGTGAAACCATGACTCAACAATACTTCAGGTATGTTGAGATAGTGGATACCCTAGTGGATGGAGGAGTTCCTCTTGAGAACAGGGACATTGTAAGGAAGTTCATGTCCTCACTTCCTAGGCAATGGACACACTATTGTGTGGTGATCAAGAGGACTGAGAACCTTAAAACTCTTACTCTGACAGAGTTGTATGGGATTCTCAGTGGATACCAGATGGAGATGAACATGCAAGGTTCATCTGGCAACTCCAACAATCAAATGGGTTCAGCCCTTCATGTGGTTGAAAGGGACAGCATAGAACCCCAACATCATCTCATATGCTACCCTGACAACTCACAAAAGGGTCCTTTCATCACCTTCCCGGAGACACCAAGGGAGAACTTTACTCAAGGAAGCCCATTCCAAGAGACAAGTTCTTCTCAAGCCTTTGTGTCTACTGATGAAAGCTGTGGGAATTATCTCTTCACTCTTGAAGACCTGGACTGTATCCATCCAGATGACCTGAATACATGGAGATAGTTCAGCAGATGGCTCTCCTCACTCACAGAGCCAAGAAGTTCTACAAGAGAACAGGAAGAAGATTTCCAAGCAATGCTACCAGTGGAAAGTTTGGGCTGGATAAAAGCAAAGTTAAGTGTTACAACTGTAACCTTATGGGCCACTTTGCTAGGGAGTGTAAGGCACCTAAAGCAAATGGGGGCCAAACACAACCCAGACCAAACTACACTGACAAAGCCCCTCAGACTGAGAAGCCAAAGCAACATGCTGCTGTTGCTGTTGAAGAGGGAGGCTTTGACTGGAGCTTTCAGGTGGAAGATGCTTCTCCAAACCAAGCACTGATGGCTGACCATGATGAAGCCAAGGTATTGGAACATCTCTGTACTCCTGAATGCATTGCTAAAGTAAATAGATACAGGTCCTACAACTTAGAATGAGATCTGATCTTGAGTCATTAAACATATTAAATCTGATTTTAGAAAGTCTGAAAATGATTACAAGTTAAAGATAGAGGACTTGGAGAAAACCATTTCAGTACTAAAACATGAACATACAGATTTTAGAACTCAGATCCAGGATCTCATAACTAAGTTAACTGAGTGCCAGGCTGAGCTTGTGATCAGCAAAGCCAAGGCAGAGAAGAGTGTTCTTGAAGAAGAGACCTTCAAGAACATGATATCCTCATCCCTGCAAACAAAGTGTGCTATCAAAATAGACAGGGACTGGGATCAAATGAGATAGCTCCTCCACACACAATCTTGTCTGTAAGATCTCCTAGGTGTGGAACTTGTGAAGATGAGCTTCCTCTCATAGATCCTATAAGTGAGGATGATGAAGAAGTGATAGTGAAGAATTCCTCTGAGAAGAGTGAAGAAGAGGATTCTTCCAAGGGCCACTATCCTTCTGAGGAGAAGAAATCTACTGTGATGACCAAGTCCAAGAGAAAGAACTTGATCAGGAAGAGCAAAGGAAAGCAAAGAAGGCTCAAGAGATCAAGGCTACTTTTGATGCTAAGCAGAAACAAGTTTTTATCTCTGCAGGTTTCAAAGTAGTAAGGACTGAAGACATCAACCAAGACTCCTCAGCTAAGAGTCCTGGTTCTTGTTCAAATCATCTCAGTGCAAAGAAGAAGACTGAGCTGTGTGTACCACTGCTGCACAGCCTGGACCATCAAACTCCAAGAACAGTTCACAGCCCAAAAGAACTGTCTCAGCATCTACCAAGATGAAGGTGGAGAAGGGATGTGACCAAAGCCAGTCTTGCTCTCAAAAGGAGACTTGTTTGAAGAAGAAAATGTTATGTGTCATGTGTGAAAGTACTTCTCACATTGCTAAGGATTGCCCATACAATCCTAAAAGTACTGTCCACATGACCAATACAAAGACTTCAAAGAGTCTCAAGAAGTCTCAAGCTTCGGAAGGAAAGTCTGTTTCCTTCGGAAGCTCCAAATCAAAGAAGAAGGTAAATGGAAAATTACCTTCGGAAGTAAAATTGGTCTCGGAAGAAAGGAGTTCTTCCGAAGCACTGAAGTCTGCTGCAGTGACTGTAGAATCTTCCGAAGGTTCAGTCATCAAAACTTGTGAAGTCCCAAAAGCTTCTAAGTTTTGAAGGTCAAGTCCAAGACTCCAAAGGTGGTGTGGAAGTCTAAGAAAGACCAAATGACTGAAGTTTCTCCATCAACAACAGCTGAAGATCCCCATAGTACAACCATAGGATCTATTACTGTTGCATTACCTTCTATTACACTTAGTGAGCCCAAGACAAGTAAGGCTTGGGTTTCCAAATGTAACTAATCATTTTTTTGTGCAGGAACAGCTCAAGACAAACAGGAATGTCTGGATAATTGACAGTGGCTGTTCCAGGCACATGACAGGCAATAGGTCTCTACTCCATAATTTTGAGAGAATTGATGGAGGACCAGTTGCTTTTGGAGGAGATGAAGGTGGTTACATTTCTGGAAGGGGCAAGGTCACAAATGGTAAGCTCAGCATTGAGAAGGTAAACTTTGTTAAGGAGCTTGGGTACAATCTTCTGAGTGTATCCCAATTTTGTGATCAGAGTCATAACATGCTCTTTACTGAGCATGAGTGCATTGTTCTCAAGCCTGGAGTGGTCATTCCTCATGAGCATATCCTGCTCAGAGCCCCCAGGAAAGGGAACATGTACAAGATGGATTTGCAAGAAACATCTCCCTCTGGAGAAGTTTCATGCTTTCTATCTAAAGCAAATAGTGATGAGTCTTTCCTATGGCATAAAAGAATGTGCCATGTAAACTTTAAGAACATGAATAAATTAATTAAACATGATCTGGTAACTGGAATGCCAAAGAAAGAGTTTACAAGTGATGATCATTGTGTTGCATGCCTGAAAGGGAAGCAACACAAGGTATCTCACAAGCCTAAGGAAAAGAACTCCATCACTACTCCCCTACACTTGTTACATATGGATCTCTTTGGCCCCACCAGTGTAATGAGTTTAGGAAGGACCTCTTACTGTTTGGTGATCACAGATGATTTTACAAGATTCACTTGGGTCTTCTTCCTTAGAACTAAGGATGAAACCCCTGAGATTCTGAAGAATTTCATCTTAAAAGTTGAGAATCAATGTGATCACAAGGTCAAAACCATAAGATGTGATCAAGGAACTGAATTCAAGAACCAAATCCTTGATACATTTTGTGATGAAAAAGGTATTACAAGACAATATAGTGCTCCCAGGACTCCTCAGCAAAACGGAGTTGCTGAGAGGAGAAACAGGACACTTATTGAAGCTGCAAGAACTATGTTGTCTGACTCTAAACTGCCCATCACCTTCTGGGCAGAGGCAGTTAATACTGCTTGCTATGTGCAAAACAGAGTTTTAGTAGTTAAGACACATGGTAAGACTCCTTATGAACTTTGGCACAAGAGGAAACCTTTCATTGGTTTTCTCAGGTCATTTGGATGTCCCTGCACCATCTTGAATACCAAAGATCAAATTGCCAAGTTTGCTGAGAAATCAGATGATGGACACTTCATTGGATACTCTTCCCAAGCTAAAGCTTATAGAGTATACAATCTCAGAACTAGAATTGTTGAGGAGTCAGCCAATGTGACTTTCAATGAGCACACACCCTGTGTGGCTGGTTCTGGTCCTGATTGGCTGTTTGATCTTGATTTAGTTACCAACTGTTTTAACAAATCTTGTGAGCATGTTTCAGGATCTGCAGAAAATTTAAATACAGGTGATCCTGATCCAAGATTTGAGCTAGGAAGACCCTCAACTCATACATCTTCAGCTCCAGTTGGAACTACTTCAGCAAATGAGGTTTCTATCAGCACAACAATGACAAATTCAGCTGATACATCTGGTATGCCTTCAAATTCCAGCTCAGAGGCTTCTCAACCAGATAAAGACACCTCAATTGTAGAAGACAACAATGGTGATGGTGATAGTGATCAGGAATTCCTTGATGCTAATAACCACACCATAGATGACAACATCAATGATGTCACACACTCATTGGATCAAGTTAATCTTGATAAGTGTGATAATGTGGAGGGTGAATCTTCCAGGCCAGATCTAAATTTCTCAAATTTGGATCTTTCTCAGCAACTTGCTGTGATCCCTCAGCTAAGGATCCACAAGTCTCACCCCACCACAAACATCATTGGAGATGTTGTCACAGGGGTAAGAACAAGAGGACAAACCCATGAAGCAAATGTTTGTCTTCACTCTTGTTTCTTATCTCAGATAGAGCCAAAGAAAGTTGATGAAGCTCTAAAGGATGGAAGTTGGGTTGAAGCTATGCAACAAGAGCTGCTTCAATTCAAAAGGCAGAAAGTTTGGAACCTTTGTCCTCTTCCTCATGGGAAGACTACCATTGGAACCAAATGGGTTTTTAGGAATAAGAAGGATGATAGAGGAATCATCATCAAGAACAAGGCAAGACTAGTTGTTCAAGGATACACACAAGAAGAAGGGATTGACTACACTGATGTCTTTGCTCCTGTAGCAAGACTAGAAGCTGTTAGGATATTCCTGGCATTTGCTGCATCCAAGAACTTCAAGGTCTTTCAACTTGATGTAAAGTGTGCTTTCTTATATGGAGTGATTGATGAAGAGGTTTATGTCAAACAGCCACCTGGTTTTGTAGACCCTGATCATCCTGATTATGTCTGCAAGCTTGACAAAGCTCTTTATGGGCTGCATCAGGCACCCAGGAAGTGGTATGAGACACTATCTGAGTATCTTTGTAAACATGGATACAGGAGAGGTACTATAGATGGAACTCTCTTCATCAAAGGACAGGGAAATGACTTATTGCTGGTTCAAGTATATGTAGATGACATCATCTTTGGTTCAACTAATCCAAAGCTCTGCAAAGACTTTGAGAAGCTGATGAAAGACAGATTTGAAATGAGTTCAATGGGAGAACTCAATTTCTTTCTGGGAATTCAAGTGAAGCAGGTTGAAGATGGCATCTTCATAAGTCAGTCAAAGTATGTTCAAGACATACTCAAGAGGTTCAACATGACTGATTGTAAGATTGCTAAGACACCCATAGCCAGAAACCACTCCCTTGGACCTGATCTTGAGGGGGAGTGTGTAGATGAACATTTATACAGGGCTATGATTGGGTCTCTTATGTATCTTACAGCTAGCAGGCCTGATATCATGTTTGCTACATGTATTTGTGCAAGATATCAAGCCAACCCTAAGATGTCTCACTTAATCACTGTGAAAAGGATTTTAAGATACCTCAAAGGTGCTTCAACACTTGGTCTATGGTATCCAAAGAATCCTAATTTCAATCTGTATGCCTATACAGATAGTGATTATGGTGGTTGCAACATGACTGCAAAGTCTACATCTGGGGGATGTCAATTCCTTGGTGGAAGGGTTGTCTCATGGCAATGCAAGAAACAATCCTGTGTGTCTGCATCAACTGCTGAGGCTGAATACATTGCTGCTGCAAGCTGCTGTGCTCAAGTGCTTTGGATTCAAAATCAGATGCTGGACTATGGATTTAACTTCAAAGAGACTCCTATCCACATAGACAACAATAGTGCTATCTCTATCACTGAGAACCCTGTGCAGCACTCAAGGACCAAACACAACATCAGGTATCATTTAATAAGAGATAACTATGAAAAGGGATTAATTAAACTAGTCAAAGTTCATACAGATGAACAATATGCTGATCTGTTTACAAAAGCTTTTGATGAACAGAGATTTAAGTATCTGATATCAGCTATTGGGATGATTAACTTTGAGTAGACTTTTCTTAAAACTAATTCTAATTATTTCTTCTTAAAATATGTGTGTCCTAAGTTGTCTAGTTCATCACTTTCATAAGCTCATGTTTTCTTTGGATGTAAAATTCTTTTTGAAGACTTTCCTTAGATTCTTGAAAATTTTCTGATACTTCGGAAGATAAAATTTTATCTTCGGAAGAAAAACATGTCTTCAAAATAAATAACTGTCTAAGAGATTTTACCTTCGGAAGAAGTCTAAATTCATCTTCCGAAGCTTAAAATTCTTATCTCAGACACTTATTCATTTTTAAGGACTTTTTCCTTCCGAAGCAAAATTAACCTCGGAAGCTTTGTTTATTCTTATACAAAGCATCCAAGGGTTTATTTCTCTTCCGAAGCATAAATTTTCAAGACTCTCAGGAAAATCTTCCGAAGCCATTTTAGCTTCGGAAGCTTTTTCATCAAAACTTCCGAAGACAAATTACCTTCGGAAGCTTTTCGAATTCCAAGAAAACTACTTTTTGAGCAAAAGTAAACTACCTTTTCAGAGGTGGGACCGACTTCCGGATTTCAAAGTTTATCCTCTTTCATTAACTTTGGTTCAAATCCCTTTTCACATAAATACCCAACGGTTCCCCCTCTTTCCCACTATCTTCCTCAATTCCACTATTCCTCTAACCTAATTCTCTAAACCGCCTTTGCTTTCTACCTTTCTTCACCCTTAAGCTTCTGAAATGGCCAACCTAAACCGCAGAAACAACCCAGATTTCTCCATGCAACTTCACAGGCAACATAATCAAGTTGCTCTGTTAAGCTCTGAGAAAGATGCAAGTTTCTCAGAGATTTGCCAATTCTTAACTCTATCCAACTATTTCACCTCCCTGACCATTGATCCTACTCTATATGAGGATCACTTGCTTGAATTCTGGAAGACCTGCCAAGAGGTCATTATGGATGGGGAGAAGGCACTGTCTGCCACAGTGCAAGGGAGGACAATCTTCATCACTCCGGCCATCATTAACCAACATTTACAGCTAGATGATGAAGAAGGTGAGGTGTCCTTCCCAAAGGAAGCTGTTAATCATTCCTTTGAGCAGATGGGCTATGAGGGAGATTTCTCTGTAAAGACCTTCAGGAAAGGGAAGGTCTCATCCCAGTGGAAATACCTGCTCCATGTGGTTATCCACAGCTTATCAAACAAGCATGGTGGATGGGACCAGATTCCTGAGGATCTCTCCTTTATAGTTCATGGAATGGTTCAGGGGGTCAAGTTCAGGTATTCACAATTTACTTGCAAACTTAGACTCCTTAGAGTATTATATGTTTCCTAGATATGTTCAACACATTCTCAACTGTGAATTGGGCTCACAGTTGAGGGAAACAAGTAATATTCTTAAATTGGGACAGATGAAGCCCGACATCTTTAAAATAATGAAGAAGCCAACTGTAGGCTTCTCAGGGGTAGAAACAGCCCTAGTCCCCAAAATGTTAGAGCTCATTGCTCAAGGTGACAACCTAGCAACACAAGCTAGTGTTGAACCCACACCTCTTTTATCCTTACCTCTAAAAAGACCAGAAATCACCCTCACCTACCAAAGAAAATCCAAACGAACCCCTGCTCAGGCTATTGAGTCTGTGCAGGCCCCCATATACTCAACCTTACAGGAGAAAGTGGACACTAGAGCTCCCACTTTCCTGAGGAGCAAACCACTCCCATTTCTTCACCTATCAGGGCTGAGGTTCCTCATGCTCACCCTGATGAGCTCACTAGCCCAACAGCCTTAAGCCTTCACTCTGAGTCTCAACACTCAAGTGAACAACCTTCAGGGGACAGTTACCATCCCCCAGCCTTTAGATCTCAACCAACCAATTCCCAACCTATCCTTCTATACTGATGAAGACTTAGGATTCAGTGAGTACCATGAGTCTCTCTTCTCCTCCCCTACTCAAAGAGAGATGAGTACCTCTGACTCTCCTCAGTCTATCCCACATCAGTCACCTATTACTGAGGTGGACACTTCTGAACCTGTTCAGGATGTCCATATGGAAGAGGCTCTCACTTTTGAAAGTGATTACATCATTAAGACCTCAACCATGGCAACTCAGCCCACTGGCATCTCAACTGAGGTTGCCAGTGAGCAGAGGAAACCAGCAGCCAAGAACCTCAAGCTGGTGGTGAGAGAGAGGACTTTGGTCCAATCATCTCATCCCCCAATGATTCTTCTGATGAAGATGAGGGGAATTTGAGACTAAAGGTGCAGAAATTGTCAAAAACATGCTCCTATTTAGTCTCTAAGGTTAGTCACTTGGAATCTCAGGTGACTACCTTACATAACAGGGTCAATGATCAGCAACTTCAGATTTCATATCTAAAGGAAAAACTAGCTGGGAGACCTTTAAGGAGAGCTCAACCAGGAACACAAGAACCTGTGGAAGTGATTGACTTATCCTCCAGCTCACCTATGCAAGTGGGTGATGCTACCAAAAAGGGGGAGAAAGTTATTACAACCACAGAACCTGGGAGTTCTTCACAGAGAATGGACATAGAGGACTCACCATCCTCACTTGCTGTTGTGCATTCTCAGCAACTTCCTCAAGTTCACATTAATGTGGACTCTATAGACTCAATCATCAGGAGTCTCTTTGAGGAAGGTATACCAAGGGCTGTCTCATCTCCACCACAAGGAACTGGCAACTACATCATAAGGTGGAGGTATGATGCTGACAGAAGAGCCCTTATCCTTCACAGAGTTCAAGGCCAACAAGAAGTGTTTAATTTCCAAAGCCTGAACTTCTATGAAAGATTGGATTTAGTCAACATGCCACTTGTCAATCCAAGCAATTCAAGACAAGCTGACAGGCTGGCTCAAAGAATCCAAGATAGGATCCTTGCAGAGTTCTCTCTAAGAAGGAGACTTAGGCAATCAGGCAATGTCATCGGTCAACTGGATGTTGAGGTGGACCCTAAGATTAGTTTCATAGGGGAAACCTTGACTGAAGGCCCAGTGGCAGAACCTGAGACCCCTGTCTCATCATCAACAACTGCTGCAGAGGTCCAAACTCCTTCTGAGACACCTGCTGGTGAAGGTGTTTCTCAGCCTCTCTCTGGCCAGAGCATGGAAGCTACACCAAGCAATGAAGGCCAAGCCTCTATCCACCCTGAGTCACAAAGGTCTGTTGGTGACAAAGGGAAAAGGATAATGACTCCTGAGGAAATTGAGGAGGAAGAGAGAGAGAGGAAAAGGAAGCTAAGGGGAGAAAGTTCTTCTGGGTCATCTAGCTTTATGCAAGCTGCAATCAGGGCTGCCCCCAGACCAAATACTCAAGATGATGAGTTAAGGGCAGTCAGGATTACCTATTTACAGACCAGGAACTATGATATTGATGAAATCATCTCCCTCCCCTTAGAAGAGTTAAATGAACTGGCTGACATGGAAGTGTCAAGAGAGATGAAGGAGAAAGAGGATGCAAGGCTACTTCTCCAATTCAAAGAGGAGAAGAGACAGAAAAGACTCTACAAGCATGCTCCCACTCTCTCTCCAGTTCAAGAAAGTCCTGCACAGGAAGATGTGGCTCCACAAGAACCTCAGGTAGATAAAGAAGAAGATAGGATCAAGATGATCAACTACCTGAGTGCCACAGGCTTCTATCAGGCAGATGCACTTCTTCCCTGTCCTATGACTTCATTGAGTTTGAGTATCTAAAGCAACTTGAGCTTGAGCTAGTCAAAGAAAGAAAGACAACCAAAAGGAAGCTAAGGGAAGAAGATGCAAAGTCAAGAGCCATCATTCAAAAGAGTGTAAAGAAGTCTGCTGACAGACAAAGAATGATGAGCTTCTTGAAGCTATATGGATTCTCCGGAAGGAGACTTGACCCCATGTCTCTATCCACAATGGATGAGCATATAAGGGTGATCAAGCAGAAGATTAAAAGTGGTGAACTGATTGACTTGCACTTTCTTCCAAGTCAAGTCCCACCTGAAGTGGAGGTCAAGTTTGAACAACCAGAGACACCTCAACCAGAAACTCCAGCTGAGCCTTTGCAAGCTTCATCTTCTGATCCAAGGCAGGGTCAAAATCCCTCTCCTTCTGAACCTGTGAGGGAGGAACACCCAACTGAGAAAGACAATGATGATCAACATGGTGCTGCAGACCAGTCTTCTCAGTTAAAGTCATCTAAGAGGAAGAAGAGAATGGTTCTAAACCAAAGACAAAGAAGAAGAAGCCTAAGTCATCTACCTCTACACCTCAGGCTGAATCAGATCAACCTGAGGAAGTGCATGATGAGGCAGCCCAATCAACTCCTATGCAAGTGGCTCCTCTAACAACTGAGACCCCCATCTTGTCCTGGACTTACTCTACCAATCCAGAAAGATGGCATGTAATCAGAGATCAAGGTGTTGAGAATGTCTACTCGTGGCAAGACATAATCAACTTACCTCTGCATGATCTCTTTGAGATGAGAAGATACTATGAGAGTCTTGATGATCCTGACCATCTAATGAAGAAAGGAATGGTTATGATTGTACTGAAGACTACCAAAATCTGAAGATCTTCTAAGTGTTTTGGTAGCATCAACCTAGGGGGAGTTTGTAAGGATTCCTTAAGTCTGATGCAACACAAAACATTCAAAGTGTCTCTGCAACATGCACTAAGTACTGAAGTGAAGAATGCTTCGGAAGTTTTACACAATGCATTAGAAAATACTCTAAGTGTAAAATCTTCTGAAGCCAAGACCAATATCTTCCGAAGCCAAACATGAAGTCTTCTGAAGCCTCAGAGACAAAGTCTTCCGAAGCTTCAACCTATGAAGACAGATTTCTTCCGAAGACTTTTAGTACACATGCTTTATCTGATGTACTGTTCCATAAAGCACCTTTTCCGCTGCATCTCTGTAAAGTCGCCAACTTACATGAGTTGGTGAAAAGGTCCATGCTTTTGGTAACTGTACATTGAGGTCTTGAGTCTGTAACTTTCTACTTTATGTACTTTATCCTTTTTGTAATGTATAAGGATGTGAGCTATGGCATGTCATAGTCACAAGGTCAAAAGGCAGATATGCCTTTTGATCCTACAATTGATTTTGTTAGTGTCTAGTCAATTGTATCCAGCTGGCTTTCAAAGTATAGCCGGCTGTAGGTTGTAGAATAAGTATTTCAAGTTCTTGTATCTTTCTTTATGCTTTGTAACACTTGTAAAAGAACTTGAGAAAGCAATATACTGCCACCTTGAAACCCAACTCTCTTGTTCTGTCTCTTTACTTTACTTGTGTTCTTTGTATCACCTTGGTTAATCCAGTTCACTGTTTGATTAAAGTTTAGTTGCTCTCCTCATTGTGTTGTTGTGTTGTAATTGTGTTCAAGCCCTTAAACGGTCCTGCACTTCTCTTTGATTGCTCTTTGAATTCAAATGATTACACAAGTGTTTCAAATTCAGGAAATGAAAAAAAGTTCTACAATAACTAAACAAACTAGCTATTTATACTAAACTAGGATGTTCTCGCACGAAAACAAGCTTTCGTGCGAGAACTTAGTTCTCACGCGACAGCAATATGTCGCGCGGATACTTGATCTTTTCGCTAGACTTGAACTTATTCTTCACTTTGATTTGATTTCCCGAGTGTCACACCCCGGGCCCAGGTAGGGTGGGACGTCACAGACTAGCATTACATATGGCAACGTAAACAAACCAGCATAAGAGCACAAAAGGGGAGAAAATCATATGGCATTAATAGTTTAAAATAAACCCGGGCTAGAAACAGATCTAGCCCCCAAATTAAATTGTACATCCAATATAAGGACAAAATGTATTCATCAACAATAGTTATAAATTGTTAAAATTGTTTTAAAAATCAGAGAAGCCAATGCCATGGTCACGGTGCTAGGTCAAGGTCTTCAACAATAGCTAGAGTCCCTTCATGGATTACCTGAAACATGCTCAAAAGGAAATTGTGTCAACTAAAAAGTTGGTGAATTCAAGTGCTTAAAGTTAAAAAAAAAGATTCAAAAGAATCCACATTTGATAAAAAGAATCAAAGAATACTGTTGTGGGGGATCACAACCAACCCTGCACTCAGTCCTGGTTAGCCTCTTCAAAAGTTGTTTTTTACCGGTTAATCCCGAAGGAAGAATTGAGCCTCAAAACAGTGGACCATACCTGCCGGATGGTTCACCTAGTATCTTATAAAAACTTGTCACATGCCACATACAACCCCGCATGATCTCAGTATGGTACCCTTCCCGTTCATCACAGAAGGCACTGTGTGTGGGGGATTCCCCAAGTAGATCTACCCATATAAAACAAGCGGTTCACATAAGAGTTAATGATCGTGATACAAATATAAGCAGGTTCTAACATTAACCCTAACATTCAAGCATCATACAATATCTCACAAAAAAGTTTCAATTCAAGTATAGCATGTTTCATCCCAAAAACAGTAGTAAAAATGAAACACTAGAACTCACCTTAAAATTCAAGCAAAAAGTTTTCTTCGTGTGTCGGGAAAAGTCTCAAGTCTAGCACCATACCATCAAGATTTAAGTGTTAAGCCACTAATTCTCGGGTTATGGAGATGCACTAGGCGTGTCATGAGGTTAATGTCTTAATAGCTTTTGATTTGCTAAGTCTTTCTAGAAAAAGTTTTATTTTATAGTAAGTTAGGGTTTCCTAGGAAAGAATACATGATTTACCATGTTAAATTACCAATATAAGTTATTTTGAGTATTTTAAGTAATTTTTTGTCCAAGGGGGTTGGTTTATTGAAGTTTAGCAAAATTTTCAGTTTAGTCCTCCAAGTTTCCAAAATTTACACTTTCTACCCCGAAGTGTGATTTCCTGCATTTAATGACTTTTATGGCCAAATATTAGTTTCTTAAAGTTAGATAACTGATTTAAGTAAATTTATACCAAAAATTTAGAATTTAGTTGGGGGTTATATATTTTTATGTCTTCCGTTACTGGTTACGGTAAAACCGAAGGTTTTTAACGGTTAAGTGTTGTTTTCCATATTTTTGGTCATAGGTCCATTAAATAATATTTTAATGAATTTTTATAAGTTTTTAATCAGTTAAAGATGTATTACAAGTTCCTCTTAGGTGAAAGTCCACATTTTAAGTTTAACCCATTAAAACGGGTTTTTACCCTAAATTGACCGTTCAAAAACTTGTTTGACCAATTTTTCACCATCATTAAGTCTTATAGCTCCTAACTTACTGAAATAACATGTTTTCCCTAGATTTTTGGTTTATTCTCTTATTTGCAAGATTTTCTTCCAACGTTACCCGGTTAAGACCCGTTTTTAACTAAAAATTCCATTTAACCCATTGTTTGACCATTTATTCATCAAATCTGGTCAAAATACTTTGTTAGCCCTTTTAGAACCTGGAATACTTTTTAAGATGGTTAAAATCCATGTTTTCTTGTGTTTAAGTCATTTTTACCACTTTTCGGGTCTCCGAATATGTCCAGATTGCTTATAAGTCTATGACATTAATATTTTCAGCCATTAACATCTCATCATACACCCAAAATCATTCAAAACCTACTGAAATATCATGTCTAACTCACGGGTTCAACAAACAAACCATGAACAAGATGGAAACTAAGAGATTACACCATTTCATCCATTACACTTGTGTAAAACATTATAACTTTGAGTTTATCTATTACCCAAACCATTGGTAACTTCGAAATCAGGTTATTAAAAGGTTAGAAGACCTATTTTGAGCAGGTTACATGTTTAGTTTCGAAAGATTTCAAGTTGTGCAAGTTGAATGGTGTAAATACACCCAAAAAGAGGGTTTTCTAGGTGTAAACCGTGTTACACCTATAGAATGACATATATTGCGATTGAGATACCTTCAAGAACGTGAAAAGCTCTTTATGAACAAGGTGGTAGCAGCAAGTTTCTGTTAGATATGAGAATGGAACGATTTTGAGTGAAAATGAAGACAAACACATGAAATGACCAAAACCGGGTGACATGAAGCTTACACTTGGTGTAGCCCGCAGTTTGGAGACTATAGCTAGGCAAGTTTGGCCTGGAAACCCTTGGACAAGGCTGGAGAATCTCAAACAAGGCTAAAGAAGCTCGAACTTGTAGGAACCGTGCACCCAAAAGCACACAAAACTTCACCTTCTTGCGGTTTTTGATCTTGGTCGATGTAGAATGGTGTTGTTCTTCGAATATGGCTAGGATTAGAGAGAAAACCGTGAGTGTGTGTGTGTTTTCTGGAGAAGAATCCGAAAATGAGAGGGAGAGATGAGAGGAATGAGAGGTGTAGTTGGTGTGCATGTAAGGAGAGTGGTTGTGAAGGGTGGTGGTGTAGAAGAGAGGGGAGTGGAGGAGAGGGGGCGGCCGAGATTTGGCCTCTAGTGGAGAGGATTTTTGATTTAATTTCAATGGTGATAATATTATGTAGTATTATTTTGTAGTGTAGTGTAGTATTTTCGGTGGTATAATTTAGTTAGTTGTTAGGTATCAAGTGTGCATGCATGCATTTTGGCCGAAAATTTGGGTTCATGCACACCTTAATTATTTCAAATTATGATTTAATTCTAGTATGGGTGACTAATTAACTTTCCCGGGACACTAAGATTTCCCTAGCTAATGCTTGATCTAGATAAATCATCTCAAAAAGGCACATAAAATAGCAAAAATGGTGAACACTAACAACAACAATAATAATGCTAATAATAGTATTGGTAATGATATAACATTAATATTAATTGAATTGGGAAATGATGCAAGTTGATAAGGTTAGAATTATGACCTAGAGGTCGGTTGTTACATTCTCCCACCGTTTAGGAAATTTCGTCCCGAAATTTTAGCTCCGATTAGAGTTGGAACGGGTGGGTTTGAAGAGGTGCGGATAACTCTTTCTTATTTCATCTTCTCGCTCCCAAGGGAATTCAGGTCCTTGCCTAGAATTCCATCTTACCTTGACCCTGGGTATGCGACTTTGTCTTAGTTTCATGACCAGCCGGTCAGTAATCTCTATGGGTTCAACTAAGAAGTTCAACTTATCGGTTATCCTAACTTCCTTCAATGGTATCTCCAAGGTCTTGTCATCCAGGCACTTTTTCAGGTTTGACACATGGAAGGTGTCATGTATGTAGCTTAGTTCCTGAGGTAGCTTTAATTTATATGCCACCACACCAATTCTTGCTAGTATCTCAAATGGTCCAATGTATCTCGGGCTTAGCTTTCCTCTCTTACCAAACCTCACGGTACCTTTCCATGGTGCCACTTTCAGCATTACCCTATCACCGACTTGAAACTCCAAGGGTTTTCGTCTTCGGTCAGCGTATTTCTTTTGACGATCCCTGGCTGCTCTCAAACGCTCTTTAATTTTAAATATCTTGTCGGTGGTTTCCAACACGATGTCGGGTCCCATTACTTGGCTGTCACCAACCTCATTCCAGCTCAATGGTGATAGGCATTTCCTACCATATAGGGCCTCGTACGGAGCTGCCTTTATACTTGCGTGGTAACTATTGTTATAGGAGAACTCTACCAAAGGAAGATGATTGTCCCAGTTCCCACCAAAGACAATCACGAAAGCTCTTAGCATATCTTTCAGGGTTTGAATAGTTCTTTCGCTCTGGCCATCAGTTTGTGGGTGGTATGCTGTGCTTAGATCTAAACGGGTCCCTAAGGTTTGCTGGAGTGATCTCCAGAAACGTGAAGTGAAGCGGCTATCACGGTCGGAGATGATTGACATAGGCACACCATGCCTGGTCACTATTTCATCAATATACAATTGAGCCAATTTTGTCAGGTCGTAGTCTTCTATAATCAGCAAGAAAAGAGCTGATTTAGTTAACCTGTCGACTATTACCCAAATAGCGTCATGACCTCTAAAAGTTCTGGGTAGCTTTGTGACGAAATCCATTGTAACGTTATCCCACTTCCATTCTGGGATTTCGGGCTGCTGCAGCGTCCCTGACGGTTTTTTATTTTCAGCCTTCACCATGGCGCATGTCATACACTTGCTAACATAGACGGCGATGGATTTCTTGATCCCAGGCCACCAAAAAAGGGCCTTTAGATCATTGTACATCTTGTCGCTTCCGGGGTGAACCGAGTACCTAGTCTTGTGGGCTTCGTCGAGAATTACCTCTCTAATTCCCCCAAGCTTTGGCACCCACGTTCTCCCTTCATACTTATATACACCATCGCTGCTCAGCTCAAATCGCTTCTCCATTCCTGTGAACATCTCCCCGCTAGCTTATCTTCCTTTAGCGCTTCACCTTGTGCTTTCTTTAGTCTCGCGATAAGGTCGGTGTACGCACTCATCCTTAAGGCACGGACGCGTAGAGGTTTTTCTCTTTCTTTCCGGCTCAAGGCATCCGCCACTACATTGGCCTTGCCCGGGTGGTAGCGTATTTCACACTCGTAATCATTCAGTGACTCGACCCATCTTCTCTGGCGCATGTTCAGCATCTTCTGATCCAGAATTTGCTGCAAACTTCTATGGTCAGTGTAAATAATGCACTTTGTGCCATAGAGATAATGCCTCCACATTTTGAGTGCAAACACCACGGCACCCGATTCTAGATCATGCGTTGTGTTGTTCTTCTCATGATCGTTTAGTAGTCTCGATGCATAAGCAATTACTTTGTTGCGCTGCATTAGCACGCATCCTAGTCCTTGACGCGAAGCGTCACAATAGACAACGAAATCCTCAATTCCTTCTGGGAGAGCAAGGATAGGTGCACTACACAACTTCTCCTTAAGTGTTTCGAATGCTTCATTCTGCTCTCGTTCCCACACAAAGGTCGTATTCTTCTTAGTCAGAGCAGTCAACGATTGCATGATGCGCGAGAAGTCTTGGATAAACCTTTTGTAGTATACGGCCAATCCAACGAATTGCCTTATCTCAGTAGGAGTTTCAGGAATTTTCCAGTTCTTAATCGCCTCAATCTTAGAAGGGTCAACTTGAATCCCAATCTCATTTACCACATGCCCTAAAAATTGGATCTCTCGCATTCAAAATTCACATTTGGAGAACTTGGCGTATAATTGTTCATTCTTGAGCAACTCAAGAATCAGTCTAAGGTGTTTCTCATGATCTTCCTTACTACGCGAGTAGATCAGGATGTCGTCGATAAACACGATCACGAACTTGTCAAGATACGGGCGAATTACACGGTTCATGAGATCCATAAACGCCGCTGGTGCGTTAGTCAGTCCAAAAGGCATGACTAGATACTCATAATGTCCATATCTCGTCCTGAAGGCCGTTTTAGTTATCTCTTCTTCTCTTATCTTCAACTGATGATATCCCAATCTCAAGTCTATTTTAGAAAAGTAACTAGCTCCATGCAGTTGATCGAATAGGTCGTCAATCCTCGGGAGAGGGTAACGATTCTTTATAGTCAGCTTGTTCAGTTCCCGGTAATCAATGCACATTCATAGGGTTCCATCCTTCTTCTTCACAAATAACACTTGTGCACCACATGGAGAAACACTCGGTTGAATAAATGCCTTGTCGAGTAGTTCCTGGATCTGTAGCATTAGTTCATTCATCTCGGGAGGGGCAAGTCGATATGGTGCCTTGGCTACAGGTGCAGCACCAAGCAGCAGATCTATTTGGAATTCGACTTGTCGGTTCAGAGGGAGTCCCGGTAGATCTTCGTGAAACACTTCTGGATATTCAGAAACCACTGGAATATCCTTAATCCTCTTCTCCTCTTTAGCCTTCATTACATAGATTATGAAAGTTGGGCATCCCTTCTTAAGGCTCTTGGTAGCTTTCAGATGAGATATCATAGGACATAGCGTGTCACTTCCTTAGCCACGAACCACTAGCACTTTCCCGTCGCTCAACAGTATTCTAAGTAGGCGTTCATCACACACGATCTCGACTTTATGCTTAGCCAGTCAATCCATACGAACAACCACATCAAATCCTCCTAACTTAATAGGCATCAGGTTAATCTTAAATATGCTACCTTCTAGATTCATTACACAGTCCTTGATGACTTCGTTAGTTTCTGTAATGTTACCGTCGGCTAATTTTATGGTAAACGGATCAGTCAGGATACACGCACTCAAGTCAATCAAAGGCCTAAAAGCACTAGAGACAAAACTAGCAGTTGCTCCAGTATCATAGAGAACGGTAGCAGGATGGTTGTTTATAAGGAACGTACCATTGACCACATCAAGTTCCTTGCGAGCGTCAGCTGGTTCCATCACAAATGCTCGTCCATTAGGCTTGTTGGGTTTGGCCTCCTTATCTCTTCCCAGTTTAGGACACTTGTTCCTCATGTGCCCTGGATCTCCACATTCATAGCATTGTTTACCCGGTGCATACGTACAGTCCTTGATTAAATGACCTGGTCGTTTGCATCAGAAGCAGGGCATCGGGTTGCAATCCCCTTGATGATGCAGTTTGCACTTGTTGCAGAACGGGCTCGTACCCGAGTATAACTTCCTTGTCCTTCCACCTTGGTCATCGCGCCTCACACCTTCATAGCTCATCTTGCTTGACCCGCTACTACTACCAATTGCTCTCTTCACATCGAACCACTTCCTTTTCTCACCCATCGGCTTCCTCTTCTCTTCCGTCCTGGTTTGATCAGTCCACCCAGCCCTAACCAAATCATCAGTCAAATTGATGGTGAAGTCAACCACAGCTTATAAGGTTAAAGTCTTGGAAGATCGAACCATTCCCCTGACTCTAGGATGTAGCCCCCAAATGAAACACGCTACACCCTTAGATTCTGGTGTCACCTGGTGTGGAACTAATCGAGACAGGGCTAAGAAGCAGTTGACGTACTCAGTGTAATTAGGACCTTTCATCTCCAGGCTCAGGAATTCAGACTCTAGTTTCTCCAGTTGATTGATGGGGCAGTATTTGCTGGTTATCAGTTCCCTAAACTCGGTCCAGCTCATTCAATTAGCAGCGTTCCTTCCCCGGGGCTGAATAACCGTCTTCCACCATTCCAGAACCGATCCCTTGAGTGACTGGATACGAACCTCACCATGTGGTCCATTCTACACTCACTGATGTCCAAGACTGCTTCCATTTCATCAATCCATCGGTACGTCTCTGTTGCACCATCTGTGCTATAGAAGTCTTTTGGTTTGTAAGCGATGAAAGTTTTGTAGGAACATCCATTCTTCAGCGCTTCAACTTCGTCGTTATTGCCCTCGTTGTTTCCGAATACATCAGCACCACCGGCGTTGCTCCGATCTGCGTTGATCTGGGCTATGATTGTAGGAATAGCATTTACAATCTGTTGTGCAACAAGGTTGGCAAGCCTTTCATCATTCCCCTGGTTTGCATTCTCTCCACGAGGGGTCCCTGGTGGAGTAGGGGTTTGGTTTCTGGTTTGTCTAGCCCCTTCACGGCGGCGTCTAGTAGTTCCTCTTCTCCCAATGTGGGTTCCTCTCCTAGTCGGCATTCTGATAGCATCATAGATAATTTTTGTTTAGCATCTCATAATTGGTTTCGAGTAGCCCATGCATCATTTACCCTAAACTATCGTGTCCTAGAAAGAGGTAGTGTATCATACACACTACTAAATACCTTTAACAAGAAAACCTTTCATTAAATTAGCTCAAGACAATTCATCCATAATGGACACAGGTCAATATTCCCAATGCATAACATGGCACATTGTTAATCAATATAAATAGTTCAGCAAGGTTTTAGCATCAATTAAAAATACTTTCACCGAGAGATAGAGTTAATAGTATCATCAAGCATAGCTGTCTCAGAGTTACACTCTTACAAGTTGGAAGGTACCATCACCCCCATAATAATAATAATAGTATTAGATAATAATAGAAATAGTTTCCTTCAACTGTTTACAAGACAGATAATCCCACATCCTCTCCAAGCCTTCACATCCATTCTTCTTCAACCACCCTAGCCATCCAGAGTTCTTCTTCTTCTGCTCTTGCTCCAACCGCTGGACCCCGTGCGATGCCATCATGGCCTGAAACTGAGCAGACTGAGAGGTCCTAGTAGCGTGTTGGAGGGTCAGCTCGTGCCGACGAACGACCTTCAAAATCTCATCCAGAGCAGCATCGGAGGGACCTACGTCGCTCGCCCGGCGGCTAGACTGGGAGTACCTGTCACCAGCTAACACACTAGGGCCATCATACATATTGCGCCTCGGTGGCATCCAGTGCTCGTCATGTGGGTGGTGGTGGAGTGGGTCAAATGACGGAGGTACGGGTGTCAGAATCCTAACAGGTGGTGGAGGAGGAGGTGGCATCCTAAAGGAGACTGAGGGACCTGGCCTTGCACTCTTACGTGGGCGGGTGATTACACGTGCACCTCTATCCCCGGTAGGTGGGATAGGTGAGTGGGTAGGAGCTGCTACATGAGGTGAATGGGAGCGCGTCCGGCTCCTAGAGGGGGATGTCGAGGAAGAGTCTTCTGACGGCTCGGTGTTGTCGGATGTGACGGATATCCATCCCGGATGTCCGCATCTCCGCATATACTCCTCGTACTCCGTTCGTGGTATCACCTTCTTGAGGCTCCCAGATGGTGCAGTCCCGTCAGTGAAGTATGCCGATGCCTTACCCTTGTCAGCAATAGTTCTGCTATCCTGTAAGAAATATCTTGAGTAATTTGGTTTCTCATAGCTCATGATTGTAATAATAATAGTACTTATGGTAGTGATGGTAACACTATCAGATATCCCAATAGTGTCATAACCAGAGGTATCAGTAAGTAATAGTATCGGATATCAGTAGCTTTTTCAAATAGTAACAAATAGAATAGTTAACACTTAGGAAAAACTTTTAGACCACTACAAAAGAAATTTCAAAAATCATAAGTCTCAAAAAGAACAAATCCACTTATTACCAAAAGGTCCATGCTGGAACTTACGCGTCCGGTAAATTCATGATTACGTTGATCAACTGTAATCATCAAGTTACCCAACCCGATCATCCCAAAACTTTCCTATAACGACGGTCCCAAGGTATCAGGGTTGTAGCCTAGGGTCTCACTATGGTATTCCTGACTTCTCTACAACCTTTGGCTCTGATACCAATCTGTCACACCCCAGGCCCAGGTAGGGTGGGACGTCACAGACTAGCATTACATATGGCAGCGGAAACAAACCATCATAAGATCACAAAAGGAGAGAACATCACATGGCATTAATAATTTAAAATAAACCCGAGCTAGAAACAGATCTAGCACCCAAATTAAAATGTACATCCAACATAAGGACAAAATGTATTCATCAACAATAGTTATGAATTGTTCAAATTGTTTTAAAAATCAGAGAATTCAATGCCATGGTCACAGTGCTAGGTCAAGGTCTTCAACAATAGCTAGAGTCCCTTCATGGATTACCTTAAACATGCTCAAAAAGAAATTGTGTCAACTAAAAAGTTGGTGAATTAAAGTGCTTAAAGTTTAAAAACAAAAGGATTCAAAAGAATCCACATTTGATTTAAAACAATTAAAGATTCACTGTTGTGGGGGATCACAATCAACCCTGCACTCAGTCCCGGTTAGCCTCTTCAAAAGTTGTGTTTTACCGGTTAGTCCCGAAGGAAGAACTGAGCCTCAAAATAGTGGACCATACCTTCCGGATGGTTCACCTAGTATCTTATAAAAACTTGTCACATGCCACATATAACCTCGTAGGATCTCAAGGTGGTACCCTTCCCGTTCATCATGGAAGGCACTGTGTGGGGGATTCCTCAAGTAGATCTACCCATATAAAACAAGCAGTTCACACAAGAATTAGTGATCGTGATACAAATATAAGCAGGTTCAAACATTAACCCCAACATTCAAGCATCATACAATATCTCATAAAAAGGTTTCAATTCAAGTATAGCATGTTTCATCCTAAAAACATTACTAAAAAAAGAACACTAGAACTCACCTTAAAATTCAAGCAAAAAGGTTTCTTCGTGTGCCGGGAAAAGTCTCAAGTCTAGCACCCTACTATCAAGATTTTAGTGTTAAGCCACTAATTCTAGGGTTATGGAGATTCACTAGGCATGTCATGAGAATAATGTCTTAATAGCTTTTGATTTGCTAAGTCTTTATAGAAAAAGTTTCCTTTTATAGTAAGTTAGGGTTTCTTAGGAAAGAATACAGGATTTAGCATGTTAAATTACCAATATAAGTTAGTTTGAGTATTTTAAGTGATTTTTGGTCCAAGGGGGTCGGTTTATTGAAGTTTAGCAAAATTTTCAGTTTAGTCCTCCAAGTTTCCAAAGTTTACACTTTCTACACTTGCATTTAATGACTTTTATGGCCAAATATTAGTTTCTTAAAGTTATATAACTGATTTTAAGTAAGTTTATACCAAAATTTCAGAATTTAGTTCCGGGTTATATATTTTTATGTCTTCCGTTACCGGTTACGGTAAAATCGAAGGTTTTTAATGGTTAAGCGTTGATTTCTATATTTTTAGTCTTAGGTCCATTAAATATTATTTTAATGACTTTTTATAAGATTTTAATCAGTTAAAGATGTATTACAAGTTCCTCTTAGGTGAAAGTCCACATTTTAAGTTTAACCTGTTAAAACGCGTTTTACCCGAAATTGACCGTTCAAAAGCTTGTTTGAACAATTTTTCACCATCATTAAGTCTTATAGCTCCTAACTTACTAAAATAACATGTTTTCCCTAGATTTTTGGTTTATTCTCTTATTTCCAAGATTTTCTTCCAAACGTTACCCGGTTAAGACGCGTTTTTAACTAAAAATTCCATTTAACCCATTGTTTGACCATTTATTCATCAAACCGGTCCAAATACTTTGTTAGTAACATAAGTAACTCGGTACTCCATACGTGATCCTTTTAGAACCTGGAATACTTTTTAAGATGGTTAAAATCCATGTTTTCTTGTGTTTAAGTCATTTTTACAACTTTTCGGGTCTCCGAATATGTCCAAATTGCTTATAAGTCTATGACATTAATATTTTCAACCATTAACAACTCATCATACACCCAAAGTCATCCAAAACCTACTGAAATATCATGTCTAACTCACGGGTTCAACAAACAAACCATAATCAAGATAGAAACTTAGGGATTACACCATTTTCATCCATTACACTTGTTTAAAACATTATAACTTTGAGTTTATATATTACCCAAACCCTTGTAACTTTGAAATCAGGTTATTAGAAGGTTAGAAGACCCATTTTGAGCAGGTTACATGTTTAGTTTCGAAAGATTACAAGTTGTGCAAGTTTAATGGTGTAAATACACCCAAAAAGAGGGTTTTCTAGGTGTAAACCGTGTTACACCTATAGAATGACATATATTACGAGTGAGATACCTTCAAGAACGTGAAAAGCTTTTTACGAACAAGGTGGTAGCAGCAAGTTTCTGTTAGATATGAGAATGGAAAGATTTTTAGTGAAAAATGAAGACAAACAAATGAAATGACCAAAACCGGGTGACATGAAGCTTACACTTGGTGTAGCCCGCAGTTTGGAGACTGTAGCTAGGCAAGGTTGGCCTGGAAACCCTTGGACAAGGCTGGAGAATCTCGAACAAGGCTAAAGAAGGTCGAACTTGTAGGAACTGTGCACCCAAAAGCACACAAAACTTCACCTTCTTGTGGTTTTTGAGCTTGGCCGATGGTAGAATGGTGTTGTTTTTCGAATAGGCAAGGATTAGAGAGAAAACCGTGAGTGTGTGTGTGTGTGTGTGTGTTTTCTGCAGAAGAATCCGAAAATGAGAGGGAGAGATAAGAGGAATGAGAGGTGTAGGTGGTGTGCATGTAAGGAGAGTGGTTGTGAAGGGTGGTGGTGTAGAAGAGAGGGGAGTCGGCCGAGATTTGGGCTCTAGTGGAGAGGATTTTTGATTTAATTTCAATGGTGATAATATTATGTAGTATTATTTTGTAGTTTAGTGTAGTATTTTAGGTGGTATAATTTAGTTAGTTGTTAAGTATCAAGTGTGCATGCATGCATTTTGGCCGAAAATTTTGGTTCATGCACACCTTAATTATTTCAAATTATGATTTAATTCTAGTATGGATGACTAATTAACTTTCCCGGGACACTAAGATTTCCCTAGCTAATGCTTGATCTAGATAAATCATCTCAAAAAGGCATGTAAAATAGCAAAAATGGTGAACACTAACAACAACAATAATAATGCTAATAATAGTATTGGTAATGATATAACATTAATATTAATTGAATTGGGAAATGATGCAAGTTGATAAGGTTAGAATTATGACCTAGAGGTCGGTTGTTACACCGAGCCTCTAGGTTCAACCTCTACAATCTCCCCCTAGGCTCACTAAATCAATGTTCTTTCAGAAGTCCACGTCATCCACGTTGTAACTGCCCCCATAAGCATACATTTTTTTATCCAAGGCCTTTGTATTCAACCAACCGAACTATGCTGCTAGTAGATAAACAGATTCATCAGCTTCAATTGGACACGCTAGCAACTTCATCAAATCTCCTTTTCTAAACTTAAGCAAATCCACAGGGTCGATAATATGGTACTCTTTATCTTTACACTTAATCAACGCATGACCCGTCTCCTTTTTACAACTCCACCTGATAAGCTTTGACAAGCTGCTAACTGGCACTAGAGCTTGTATATGAATCTTTCTCATATATCTTGGATGTCTATAAACTCGTATCTTCATTGGTTTGTGTGTGTTTGGATCGATACAGTTCTCATTTTCAATGACTTTGGATTTGGCTGTTTTAAAGTCTTTGAAGTTGGTTTTAATCTTTCTCCAAATTATATTCCTTATCCAATTACCCTTCCCGTTGTTATTTGGATTAATGAATGTAACACGATCCATAGCATATAAATCTGATGCTTTAAGAGTATGGAAATCATGCTCATCTTTGAAATATTCTATCGCTCTTGCCTTTCTCTTAATCACATACAACTTCTTTTCCACATATTAAGCCCAACTGATAATAGGCTTTAAATTTCCGTACCTTATGAAAGGTTTGGAATGACTAAAAGTATGAACATAAGTTGGCGGTGGAGGTGCATCAACTGTAAGATTGCCAACCTGACGAACAACCATTTGACCAATTTGGTCCAATGTCTTGTCAGTGGTCTCTGAAGTACTAGTCTCACCAACAATCTCCCCTTCTTCTAATACTATCTCTGAAAAAAATCCTTCAAACTATTCCCAAAAATGTCGGTGTATTCCACATCTTCTTCTTCCTCCAATATATGTTGTTGAAATGAGTAGAATTCTTCAGCTTCAGCGGCAGGATCTAAAGGTGCATAATCAACTATATCATCAGGACTTGTTCCGGAGACATTGGCAGTTCCGATGATCCAGAAGTAGCAGTAGCAGCACCCGTATCACCTCATTGATCATCATCATCATCTCCACCATCATCACTATTACTACTATCACATCATCATTATCATCTTTCTCATCATCATCCTCATCACTGTTATCATAATCAACCATATCCAAGTCATCATTATCATTGACTTGATTAGGGATAGGCATCATGTGCTCAGGCTCCACAAACGCCTCCCCAACATAAGATACAGGTCGATCCTCGGTAGCCTGATTAGAAACTTCAGGACTAGGCTCTTGATCAACAACACCATTATCTATTGTCCCTTGTGTAGTAACAAGATCAACAACATGTTCTGTAACTATAACTGGCTCAACAACGTGATCAGGACCAGCAGCTTGCTATCCACTAGACTCTCCAACTTTTGTGGTTTGATGATGTGTAAATGATGAATACACACGAGAAGGGAGATCTCTCAGATTCTTCACCATAATCTAAACATAAGTAAGCATAAACAGCTACTAACTCTCCAAACTTCTTATCCTATCATCCCTTTCATACATCCTTCTATATAAATCATCAATCACTTGAGATTGCTCCAACACCTCTCTCTTAAGTGTACTAAATCTCTGATCCAAGGTAACCCTTGTTGTAGATAGAGTAGACAACTCTGGTTCAGGTCTGGGTTCTAGAGTAGTGTTGATGAAGTCTGTATCACCAAATAAATCGTCATGAACAGACTGTCTATGAGGAGTCCTCAAAACATCATCAGTACCACCAGTAGTAGGCATAGGAGTAGATGTCACAGTTGGGGATTATGTGACTATCACTGGAGTAGCAACCTCACTAACTGTGACTAAAATATCATATTACATAACATCATTAGTTATCATAGTAGTCATCAGAGTCCGACGCTTTCTCAACACACCACTTCCTCTACCCCTACCAGTACAACTCTCACCAGCCACCCCATCCATTCTTTTCCTTCGTCCTCGGGTCTGTACAGGAATAACCACAGGAATATAATCAACATCACATTCCTCAGCAGTATGTTTCGAAAGTGTTTCTCGTACTCTGGGACATTCTTGAAGCACATAAGGAACATTCCAATCTAATCACTATTCGTATCACTATCACCTTCTTTACTTCTCAACTCTGCACCTATTACCTCTTCCTCTCTTAATTCCTCATTTCTCAACCATTCATCAACTTCCTCTTCAGCAGACTTTTCACCAGTATGAGAATTCTTAGGTGCTTCTTGTGTAGCACTAGACAAAGTACCAGCTGTATCATCTCTATGAACCTGAGCAGTCTTAGTCTGTGCTTTGGCTCAAAAACCATCAATAAATCTACCAAGTTTGGCAAAATGTGATCCATCCCATGCATTTCCCTTGGCTCCCATTAGCTAAGTGAAAATATCTTTCTTCGTCACCATAACAGAATCGGTAGATGAATCAGATATAGCTAACTCAGGATAAGTAGCATTCACTATCATCTGAATAAATCGTGGGTACATGATAAGTTTTTTCCCCGGTGCAGCAATAGCATTCTCCTGCATCTCAGGAAATATGGTTGTCAAGATGTTGTATTAAAGATCATCAACTAGAGAAATCAGCAAAGATACAAAGATGGCGCTCAGACTGTCCATGCCAGCCTTTAGGTTGCTTAGGCAATGAATAACCACGTGAAATAAATACTTCTAGAAAGGTGGCAAGTAGTTCTTCTCTAGTGAAGGATAACGATGAGTATATCCCATACGTACTAAAAAGTCTTTAGCAGCACCATCATCTATCTTCATTGGTGCTCGTGGAATATCCTCCAATAATAATACACTGTTAATCACCTCAGTAGTGATAAAAATCCTCTTTCCTTTCACTGTGGCAGTAATATACAGCTCACCATCAGCATCAATCTCATTAGCTGCAGTCTCTCAGAACTGATCCGTCACATCTGTAAATATCTTCGGATTCGTAGATATAGCGTGAAAAATCCTAGAAGCCTTTAATCCTTCAATCAAGGATCTAAAGAGAGCTTGTCATCATGGACTTCTCCTAAATACGCCACGACATTATGGTTTCTCTTAAATTTTTGCAAAAGTTGATGAGAATTTATAAGTACATAAAATATTAAATTTTATTGCATAACGAATTAAGTTCAAACACTTAGAAAAATTTCAGAAAATTAAATATTTCGCACGGGTACAGCACCTAGAAAAAATTTCAGAAAATTCAACTTTTCGCGCGAAATTTTAAACTTTACGCAAGTTTAACCATTCTAAAAAATTAAACTTTTCGGGCGATAGGTTCAACTTTTCGCATGAATTTCAAATTCACATAGGTCTTAACTCTTCACACAAAAAGTACAATCACACGAGAAAAGTAAAACTTTTCGCGTCTTTTCATATTCTCAAGACTTTTCGCACGTGAAAAGTCTGTACAACTTCCAATTTTTTTAAACGTTTGATTTTCAATGAATTAAAGATTCAAATAATGTTCAATGATTGTTGCCATAGATATTATTAAGGTTTACTATGGTCAATTTCATCAATTTAACATGTTTTAGTCCATTGAACTTCGGTCATGTATCACTTTCACTCAAATCGACAAATTAACCATTTAAATACCATATAACACACTTGGTAATCACAAGGCGACCTTAACGAACAATGATAATCAGTTTAACAATGTTTCTACGCAACTTAGAATTTTTGAGAAAACTTTCACGACACTTCGTGCGAATGAAAACCTTTCGCACAAAGAGTTTCTTTTAAAGAGTTTGACTTCTCGCGCGAGAAGTCTAAATCTCTCTTGTTAAGTTTTCGCTTGTTAAACTTTTCGCATGAACCCATTTTATCGTTTTTGAAAATATAACTTTTTGTTTTAATCACTGTTTACCAAGTATTAAGCCTTTTTATTTTGCTATTAAAAATGATTTTATTTAACTAAGTGTTTACAAATATTTTAACACCCTTAATTTTTAAAACTTTGTAAAGCAAAAACATAACAAAAATAAAAAATAAGAGACTATAATAAAAAACTAAGTAAAGACAATTTTATTTGACACACAAATTCAATTAACTATGTAACTTTTTGAGAAATTCTCAAGAATATGATCATATTTCTTTTAGAAATCAATCATTGACAATCTTCCAGCATTGATTTTATATAAGACTGTTTATGTTGATTGTCAATATACTGTATCCCTTTTAAACTTAGATTTTAAGTTTACTTAGACACATAAGCTGTGATTTTATCGTGTTTTGGTTAAGTTATATGATTTCAGTGTGTCCCACAATCACAAATCCTGCGAAACACTTATCCAGCTTTATGACACTATTGAGATTTCAAGTCACCCCAATTTAACTTAAAGCTTTCACTTCTTCTCAGCTTTCTCAGACTTAGTTATTGTCTTATAAAATATCTATTAGGGCATACCTAGCACAAGAAAATGTTTCTGAGAACAGAATATTAACAAGTTGTAGGACCTATTAACAGCCATTCGGACTTATGTTTTGCCCTTGCAAGATGTTTAGGACTTACATGCCAAGACGGACTTACATGCCCCATCTTTTGATTTTGTCTCCTGTGTCATAACATACTCTCAAAAGAAAAATATTTATCATATAGTATGTATGTTTATGACATATCTTTTATTAATGTGCACATTGGGATCTTTTATTCCTATATGGCCTTTTGGCATCTTTTGGCTCTTTTTGCATGATATATTCTTTTGACATTTGATTTTGACATTTCTTTTCTTGTTTTTTGATAGTTTTCATATATTTATATATATATATATATATAACTGATATTAGCTGGCTTGAGTATGACTTGTTAGATCTAGGAACAATAGATCTAGATCATTTTGTATAGGCTTAGAACTTGATGAATATTTATAATGAATATTTGTAATTCATTATTTTGATGTATGCATTATATATATAGGTTAACCCATATATGTGTTGATTTGTATGTATGATTGCATGACCAAACATTAGACTTGGTAAATTTCTAAAATTGACTGAGTGTAAGAAACATCTACAGATGAACAAATTTGTTCTTCCGTAGATAATCTTCTAACTGGAAAATGCATCCGAGGATTTCATATGGAAGAACACCAATGCAGACAAGTCTAAGGCAGTAGAGTGACTAAAGACCCACGGATGAACAACTTGTACAATGAAGTATACCAGGTGAATACTCCAACAGAAAGCAAACTCTTACGGAAGACAAATTTGCTACGGAAGACCAAACACTTGTACTTGAATGATACAAGTAATTCAAGTCAACAAGTCAATCACGAAATCCAAGAGATTCGCCGTTTCCTTAACAGAAACACGCATGTCTATAAATATGAGTCCTAGGTTTCACATCAAGAGGGAGCAACAGACGACAATTTACCAACCATCACATCAATTCACACAATCAATCAAACACAAAACCCTAGCAGGCGTCACATCAATACATCGCAAACATCAACACGTTCGAAGCAATCACCGTTTATAGCATTCATTATTTATTCAGATGTAATCATTAACAAGTTTTAATGAAATATGTTTGACTCAAATTTTGTTCTTTTGTTTATTGTGTTGATATCTATAAGGCCCCGTTCACGGGACGCTCACAGTCGCTCATTCATCGCACATAAAACATAGAACATACATTCACATTTACTAAAACATTGCAGCGGAACACTTAAAACCATTTCATATATATAAAAATTGGTTTTGCAAAATAATACAACATTGTTGACCATTACAAAAAAATCATTTGTTTGCATTACATCATAAAAACATCATTGTTATATAAAATGGATGCCATCCCAAAAACTTGCTAAGTAGCTGCGCCCATGCCATCCTCAGCAATCATCACCTGCCAACTGGGAAATACATAAAAGTCAGCGTTGCTGAGTGAGTTCCAATTTATAAAAATATATTACCTTTCCTTCGCTAAAACATTTTCTTTTCTATCGCACGTGATCATACATCGTACATACATCAAGGTAATATTATTATTTTCCGTTATCGTTCGTTTCGTACATATCGCACGTTTCGTACTTATCGCACTGTTTGTACATTAATTATCTTTTCTCTTCGATCTAGATCATGTCGTATGCTTAACCCCCCTCTTGAGCACACCCATATCATCTAGGGTTAAGCGACAAGGATCCCATATCGCACATATCACACGTATGGAGTAGTCACGTAGACTAACTCCCCTTGTGTGTGAACCCCAAAGGGTTAGCCAAGATCACACACTGTAAACACACAGTGTGCTAACAACTCTCAATGAGTTGTGAACCTCCTTTCATTTGATTGCAAGACTTTCATTCGTTCATTCATTATGTTCCACTTTCATTATCTTAAATCTTTCGCTTCGTTATGATAATACTTTACGTTCATTAACATAATCACACCACGTAAAGCTACATAGTCATAGGCAAGGAACATAAAGAAAACATAATGTATACATACATAACATCGTCACACAGCATCATATAATGATCACACATCATCCATTCACATACTCATACACATACATAATAAGTACTTGACATCATAGAACATAACCGACCCTCCGCAGGACAGCGAGGGTTCGGGGGCGGCAACCCCTGACAGCGGGGTCCTAGGGGCAGCAGCCCCTAGTGGGGTCCAAGGGGCAACTCCTGTTAAAACATGTTAAAACCTTTTAAAATCGATCTTCCTGTTAAAACCTCTTAAAATCTTGGTCATTCAAAATGTATATTTAGTATGCACTTCAAGCCCCAAACAAGTTTAAAATCTTTAAAATAGGGGATCTAGAACTCACCTGGACTTAGTGAGTAGCTTCTAAATCAAGCTTTCTAAGCAAGGGTCTCATTACACAGCCAGCAGATAAGTTAACACTCAAAGGGGTTAATTTCTGCGTAATTTTGCGCCCAAGATCAGCAGATTCGCTGCTAGTTTCGGCAGCAGTTTCGCTGCTAGTTTCGCTGGCATCTTTCTTGCCTGTTTCGCCCAACTTTCGTTGGAAATTCAAGTCCGCGAATCTACCTGCGAAACTATAGTTACGCTGGAAGATCCATAGTTTCGCTGCACGACTGTATAATTTCGTTGGATGAACACCCAGTTTCGCAGAACGGGCTGAAATTACAAACCAACCCATTTTTGACCCAAAACATCAATCTTTTACACCCAAAACCTTGGTTTATCACCCAAGAAGCTATATCTAAGCTTTCTACATGTATTCTTACACAAAAACGTGAGTTTTGGGTGATTCTTTGCCACTTTCAAAAAAACCCCACACCCAAGAATTCGGGTTTACATCAAAAGGAATGATTAAATGATGTTTCTTACCTGGATTCTTGGTCTTTCCTTGTTGTTTGGATGCCCACGAACACCGATCTTCAATCTCTTGATCAACCAAGCCTTGAATCACCACTATCTATCCACTTTCTCTCTCTACACTCTCTCTCTAGAAGTTGGGTGTTGAGTGCAAATGAGAGTGGCTTAAGCTAATCCGTTTATATATACCGGGCGTTCCCAGGACCTTAAACTCGCCGAACACATAACCCGAGGTCTACTTGGTCCATACTCCATTTCTTGTTTTTTTACTTTAAATAATCCCGGCTAAGCCCTTTATTATGAATTGGCTCGTTTCGACTTTATTCCGGGCGTTACAATATCATTGTGTTCTTTAGTATTAATATTCATTGTCATTGACTTTAATAATTAATCAATTAAGCAACGGTTAATGATCATTCCGCAAATCATTAACTCCATCCCAATCTAACACAGGTTATTTCTGATTGCGATCCTTGGATTCACAGGTGGTATCAGAGCCAAGTGCCCATTGATTTAGATTGATTGATCTATCGGTGTTAGAATTGTTTAATTATTTGCTTATTTCATTAGTTTTATCAGTTGTTCTGATTAGATCTATTGTTTTTGAGCAAAAACATTTTTGTGTGAATTAATTTTAAAACAATAAAACGGTGATCTGTCTTTCAGCGAGTACTGAATCATTGCTCGGTTAACATAGATCTATTTTCACATTAATTGAATCATAGATCTGTGTTATTGATTGATATTCATCAATTGTTCAAATTAATTGAACAACAACATTAACAAAGAATCCTTGATTTGATACTTAATTATCATTAAAAGGATTGACTGATTGGTGACTTCAATCACTTAATTACTCATTAATTAAGTTTTCATCGTTAATTAGCTCATTACTCAAAAGAAACTCTATTTTAGTTAAATTCTAATCTCTTAACTAAAATGAGTAATTTTGTCTGTGGATCATCATACCAACCTCCAAAGTTAGAAACAAAAGCGGATTTTAAATCCTTGAAATTCAAGTTCAGGAATCATGTGAATTACACTGATTATGACTTATGGGTATCAATAACTGAAGGTCCCTACATTCCACCCACTCTTGGGCTGGAATACAATGGCAACAACCAACCCATAAGTACAAAATATCTTTCACCTGATGATGTTAAAAAGGTTAAAGTTGATATTAGAGCATACAATCTGCTTAGTATGCCCTAGAATCCGGGTTTACATCAAAAGAAACGATTAAATGATGTTTCTTACTTGGATTCTTGGTCTTTCCTTGTTGTTTGGATGCCCACAAAAACCAATCTTGAATCTCTTGATCAACCGAGCCTTGAATCACCACTTTCTCTCTATACACTCTCTCTCTAGAAGTTGGGTGTTGAGTGCAAATGAGAGTGGCTCAAGCTGATCCGTTTATATATACCGGACGTTCCCGGGACCTTAAACTCGCCGAACACATAACCCGCGAGGTCTACTTGGTCCATACTCCATTTCCCGCGTATTTTCTTTAAATAATCCCGGATAAGCCCTTTATTATGATTTGGCTTGTTTCGACTTTATTCCGGGCGTTACAAGTCCACCCCCTTATTTGGGTTTCGTCCTCGAAACCTGTTAGTCGCTGAATAGTTGAGGGTAATGCTGCCTCATCTCCTCCTTAACTTCCCAAGTGGACTCTGATCCCTTCCTGTGCTTCCACTGTACACGCACCAAGGGAACCACCTTCTTCCTTAGCCTCTTCTCTTTGCGATCGATGATCGCCACTGGTTGCTCCACATAATTGAGCCGTTTATCCACTTCAATATCCTCCACTGGTACCACCATATCCTCCTCAGCTAAGCACTTTCTTACGTGAGATACATGGAATGTCGGATGAATTCCACTTAACTCACTAGGCAACTCCAACCTATAGGCCACCTCTCCTACTCGAGCAATGATTCGAAAAGGCCCTATGTATCTTGGGCTCAACTTGCCCCGCTTCCTAAACCGAATGATACCCTTCCAAGGTGAGATTTTCAACATAACTCTATCACCCACCTGGAACTCGATTGGTCTACGTCTCTTATCATCATACGACTTTTGCCTATCTTTGGTTGCCTTCATAAAGGCTTTGATCTTCTCAGTTCTGTCAGTCGTAGCCTCGATCACCTCGACGCTCCCTAACTCTTTATGGCCAATATCACCCCAACAAGAGGGTGTTCTACATCTCCTACCGTATAGCATCTCATAAGGAGGCATGCCAATGCTGGCATGATAACTATTGTTGTATGAGAATTTGGCTAACGGTAAGTGGTCATCCCAATTTCCTCCAAAATCAATGATGCATGCCCGAAGCATATCTTGTACGTCTAAATGGTCCTTTCTGACTGACCATCTGTCTGGGGATGATAAGCCATGCTGATATGCAACCTCGTCCCCATAGCATCGTGAAATCTCATCCAAAACTTGGATGTAAACCGAGTGTCACGATCAGACACAATGGACACTTGTACACCATGGCGACTTACAATCTTCTTGATTAATAGGTCCGCGAGTCTCTCAGTGGAATACGTCTCCCGGATTGGTAGGAAGTGAACACTCTTTGTCAAACGATCAACTATCACCGATATGGCATCATACCCTTTCACGGTACGCGGTAACTTCGTGATAAAGTCCATGGTGATATACTCCCACTTCCACTCGGGAATATTCCAAGGTTGGATCTTCCCGTATGGCTTCTAATGCTCCGCCTTCACTTACAAGCAAGTAAGGCACTTACTCACGTACTCCACTACATCACGCTTCATACCCGGCCACCAATAATATTTCTTCATGTCTTGATACATTTTCGTAGCACTGGGATGAATGGAGTACCGAGTCTTATGATCCTCATCCATTATCTTCCCACGTAAATCCCCATAACGAGGAATCCACATCCGTCTGAATCGGGTTCTAACACCGAGAGTGTTTTCACCCAACTCCGCGACTAGACCTCTCATCCTTTCGGAGTTAAGATGATCTTCCTTCAATGCCTCATCTTGAAACTCCTTGACCTGCTTCATCACATTGGAGGTCAAAATCAATTGGTAAGCCTTTACCCGAATTGGTTCAGGCCTCTCCTTTCGGCTAAGAGCATCCGCCACTACGTTGGCTTTACCCGGATGGTAATGGATCTCGCAATTATAATCCTTTATGAGCTCTAACCATATTCTTTGCCTCATATTCAAATCCTTCTGCTCGAAGAAGTACTTCAAGCTCTTGTGATCCGTGAAGATTGTGCACTTTATTCTGTATAGGTAGTGCCTCCAAATCTTTAATGCAAAGACCACAGCTGCTAGCTCCAAGTCATGAGTAGGATAGTTAACCTCGTGAACTTTCAATTGTCGAGATGTGTATGCTATAACCTTTTCTCGCTGCATCAGTACGCAACCCAACCCCGAGTAGGAAGCATCTGAATAGACCACCAAATCCTCGCTTCCTTCGGGTAACGACAAGACAGGAGCTTGAGTCAGCCTTCACTTTAGCTCCCTAAAAGCCCTCTTTTGATCTTGACCCCATACAAACTTCACATCCTTATGGGTCAACTTAGTCAATGGAGAAGCTATCTTAGAGAAGTCTTGGATGAATCTTCTATAATAGCCCGCCAACCCCAAAAAACTACGGATTTCGGATGGCGTGTTTGGAGACTTCCATTGCATCATCGCCTCCACATTTGCCGGGTCTACCATAATCCCCTCGGGATTCACCACGTGACCCAAGAACATAACTTCGCGCAACCAGAACACGCAATTGGAGAACTTAGCATACAGCTTCTCCTTCTTAACGTCTCCAACACTTCCCGAATATGACCAGCATGCTCTTCTTCGCTCCTTGAGTAAATCAGGATCTCATCAATAAACTGTTGAATTCTTTATGCCCAAGACACATAGAACATTGACGTGGTTAGTACGTTATGATCCAAGTCGGGTCATACCCAATAACAAGCTTAGCAAACACCAAATAATATTTAATTGATGATATGATCATACAATTAAATAAAACCACCAATTTAGAAAATGGGTTTTCTAAATAAATAGCATATGAGATTGAACAATTTATATGGATATTTTGTTTATAGATATTGTTTGTAATGTTATTTAAGTTACTTAATAACATCAAATAATAAGTGAGTGTGTATGAGTTATTCAATTAAAAGGTTAGTTATATGAATAACTTATATGAATGACTTGTTAATGTGTGAAAAATGGGTTTTAGCTTTTGGGGGGAAAACCCCATGTTCTCAAAAGTTTTGGCCGCCCCTTAAGGGGTCTCTTGGCCTTCTTTTAGTGGCCTTGGAAACTCATTTTGTACACTAATTCACTCCATCTACTTCTCTCTCTAACTTGCAAGAACCACAAGAAAGAAAAAGGGTTTTTCTCCTCTTGTTGAAGTGATTCACGGCTGGAAGATTCAGCAGCCTTTCAAGTCGGGTTTTGGTGCTCAAATCCTAGCAACAAGGTGTTTGTCTTAGAGCTTGGGGTATGCAAACTTGAGAGGACCTTCTTTTGGTGCCTTTGTCGTTCTTTCTTGGTCCATATCATCCTTTACCATCTCGTTTTGCTGCTGAAAAGGTAGTTTATGGCAGCCTCTTTATGGCTGCCATAATGTATGTTTGTGTTGTCATAGCTAGTCTTATTCACATAAATAAGATCCTTTTGTTCTTGGGTTTGTTTATAACTTTGTAATATCAAGATGAAATCTGAAATTTTCAGTTCATTAACATAGATATAAAACTTGTTTCCGCTGCGTTTTTCTCAAAGTTTAAATGGTTAAACTATGTATCTTGTTTCAACAAACCCCAACATTGGCATCTAGAGCCGGTTATGTGGATAGCTAGCTTGTTTTGTCCTTGAAATATTTCGTTTTTTGGGACTTTGAAACCCCTTTTAGGGGCTGCTATATTCATGTTATATGAAACCCCAAACTTTCAAAGTTATATCACACATGCTTGTGATTAAACTTTGAAAGATATGTATGTTGTATTGTTTATTTGTTTGGACAAGATAAACCCGAAAATTTCAGTTTATGTTGGCTGAAATTTCGTGGGTTTATGGTGGGGTTTCATTATTGGTTTGAATGATTTGATCATTGTTCATTATGGTGCATAACCTAGCCCTTGACCTTGTGTTTTTTGATGTTTGTAATGGTTGTATTCATTCATTCAATTGGGTTGTATAATCTTTTATTTGTGCTTGGTATGAAGTGTAATTTTATTTATTATTGGGCTGTAATAAATAGATTAGGTACTTTTCATTTTACTAGAAATCTTGTATTAGGATATAATATCTTGTAATATGAAGATGTACGCGTTAGAAGCACAAGGAAAGACACAAGAAACATGGAGCATTTGGATGCGGTTTCAAGTGGGAGGTTCATGGCAGCCTTTTGTGTCATGTTTTGTCCCTTAGGAATGTCCTATGGACCACACTTGTGATGGCAAACAAGTGTGGCCTCTTTAGATGCTATGGTTATGCACTATTATTTGGTTGATTCTTGGTATTGTGGTTGATTACTTATATATGATGTTTGCTTAACAATCCTTTCCATGATCATAACTATCTATCCAAATGGACATTAATCATTAAAAGGTTATTAAAATTGTTTAATGATTTTAAAGATTAAAAGGGGTTTTAATCAAAGGACTAAAGGGTATTTTGTATTTGAAAGCATGCAAATACAAGTACATAGAGTTTTCTAAAACTTAAATTATGAAAACACTAATATTTTAAAACGAGATCAACACCGTCCTTTTACACAACACTTGAGTCACTTGGGAACTCTTAGTGGGATAAAGGTCACCTAACCATTTTGAGGGAACTTGTGATTTGAGGTGAGAATGCCTTATTTGTGGGATAAAGGTCACCTAACCACTTATTTTGGCAAACTCACACGTGGTTGTAAGTAGGATGTCTTGATTTGCAAACCATGTCAAATGAATCACCTACGATGTGGTTTCCAAATGGTGTTGATGGGGTTAACATGCCGACTTTACATATGATGTTTCAAGTCGATCCCATATCTCTAGAAGTTGCAAATGGTTGCAATCGTCAATCGTTGACCACCTTATTAATTTAAATCGTGGGATAAAGGTCAGCTAACCACAATTTAAATGAAATGTTGGATTCTAGATTTTAATATAAAAATAGCCATAAAAGGTATTTATTATTAAAATAACAATATCAAATACTAAAATAGATCTTTGTTAAATTTTGTAGATGGCCTCCAATAATGATAATCATGATAACTCATCCGCGTCCGCCCAATCTTTACGAGCGATTCTCCAAAAAGAACGTCTAAATCATAACAATTTTATTGATTGGTATCGAAACTTGAGAATCGTTCTCAAGCAAGAAAAACGATCATACGTTTTAGACGACCCTATCCCCGATCAACCTACTGAGGATGATGCGGAGGCCTTTAACGATTGGTTAAAATACACTGAGGACTCGGTCCAAGTGTCTTGTCTCATGCTGGCGAGCATGACTCCGGATCTCCAAAAGGAGTATGAACATCACGGAGCTTATGACATGATAACCCAGCTGAAGGAAACGTTCCAACAGCAAGCAAGGGTTGAGCGCTTCGAAACGGTTCGAGCACTCCACGCATGTCGTATGGACGACAACCAATCGGTTTCATCTTATGTACTTAAGATGAAAAGCCACATTGACCGCCTCGAAAGGCTTAATTGTCCTGTCTCGAAGGAATTGGCCACGGATTTGATCCTCAATGGCCTTACCAAGAAGTTTGAGACATTCGTGTTGAACTACAACATGAATGCTTGGGACAAAGCATTGGTGAGCTTCACTCAATGCTCAAAACGGCCGAGGCGGCCATGGGTAAAAGGGTTTTACCTGTTCTCACCATCAATGAAGGTGGGAACAAGAAAAGGCCACATCCCACACCCAAGGCAAAGGTTGCCAAGGGCAAGGACCCGTATGGGGAAAAGGGAAAGGGGTGGTAAGGGTACCACCCAAACCTCAAGAGAAGAAGCAAAAGGTTGCTTCCAATGACCCATGCTTCAAGTGTGGGGAGATTGGACATTGGGCAAGGAATTGTCCCGTCCATCTCCAAGAGTTGAAAGCAAAGAGGGATGCTGGGCAAACCTCAGGTACAATATACATGATCCATATTGATTTAAACATGACATCCTCTAACACATGGGTATTAGATACCGGATGTGGAACTCACATTTGCAATTTGTTGCAGGGGTTCAAAAGAAGCAGTAACTTCAACAAAGGGGATGTTAGCCTCTACATGGGCAATGGGGCTAAAGTTCAAGTTGAAGCCCGTGGTGACTACATCTTGAAACTTCCAAATGGTTTGGATGTAATTTTGAACAATGTTTTGTATGCTCCTAGTTTGACTAGGAATATTATTTCTGTAGCCCTATTAAAACAATTTGGATATGTATTATCATTTGTTGAAAATGATATTCATGTTTCTTTAAATGATATGTTCTACTTTAAAGCTATTCCTATTAATGGTATTTATGAATTGGTTCATGAAAATACTTTAAATAGTTCATTGTACCAAACTAGCACCAAGAAACTCAAGTTGGATTTGAGTGATACCTATCTTTGGCATTGTCGTCTTGGTCATATAAACAAAAAAGAATTCAAACACTACAAAAGAATGGTCTTTTAAAAACAAGTGAATGTGATTCATTTGATGTGTGTGTGAATCTTGTTTACAAGGTAAAATGACTAAGGCACCCTTCAGTGGGACTAATGAAAGGGCAAAAGATTTGTTAGGAATCATACATTCGGATGTATGTGGTCCTTTTAAGCCAATGACAAGGAATGGTGAAAGATACTTCATTACCTTTACCGACGATTATAGTCGCTATGGGTATGTGTACCTGTTAAGACACAAAGATGAAGGTTTTGAAATGTTCAAGATCTTTCAAAATGAAGTACAAAATCAACTCAACAAGTCGATTAAAATTCTCCGCACCGATAGAGGAGGTGAATACCTAAGTGATGCTTTTCAAGATCATCTTAGGAGTTGTGGGATTGTCTCACAACTCACTCCACCTGGAACACCACAACATAATGGTGTGTCTGAGAGGAGGAATCGAACCTTATTGGATATGGTCCGATCTATGATGGCTAGAAGCACATTACCTCTATCATTTTGGGGTTTCGCTTTGCTCTCCGCGGCCCGTATTCTAAATATGGCCCCAACCAAAAGGTGGAAAGGACACCTTTTGAGATATGGCATGGAAGAGTTCCATCCCTATCATACTTAAGGATTTGGGGTTGTGAGGCTTATGTTAAGACTCCCACCCCAAACAAATTAGAAGTCCGATCCACCAAGTGTATCTTTGTTGGATATCCTATAGATTCTATGGGATATTATTTCTATGATCCACTGGAACAAAAGTGTTTGTTGCCAGAAAGGGTGAGTTGTTAGAAGCAAAGTTCCTTATGGAAGGAACTAGCAGTAGAACAGTGGATCTTGAGGAGGATCAAGAACCACAACCCGATGCACGTTTGGTTGAAACTAGCACTCAACATGAGGATGTTGAAGATGATCAAGTGGTTGATCAATACACACAAAACGTTCGCAGAAGTGGTAGAACTAGTAATCCACCTGAAAGATACGGATTTTTCATGGATGGATGCTATGTGGTAGATTCAGATGAACCAACCACATACCATGATGCAGTGTCCAATTCGGATTGTGACAAATGGCTCGAGGCCATGAGCGTTGAGATGCAATCCATGCATGACAATCAAGTATGGGACTTGGTTGTACCACCTCTTAACTCCAAAGTAGTTGGATGTAAGTGGGTTTTCAAGAAGAAAACTGATATGCATGGAAACTTGGATACTTATAAAGCTAGACTTGTAGCAAAAGGTTTCACTCAAACTCAAGGAGTTGATTATGATGAAACTTTCTCACCTGTTGTGATGCTAAAGTCTATAAGGATATTGTTTGCCATAGCTGCTCATTATGATTATGAGATTTGGCAAATGGATGTCAAAACCGCTTTCCTAAATGGATATCTTGAGGAAGATGTCTATATGGTTCAGCCTGAAGGTTTTGTCGATCCAAAACATCCTAATAAAGTATGCAAGTTAAAGAAATCAATCTATGGATTGAAACAAGCATCGAGAAGTTGGAATCACCGTTTTGATGAAGAAGTAATCAAATTTGGATTCATCAAGAACGCTGATGAAGCTTGTGTATATAAGAAAGCTAGTGGGAGCATCATCACATTCCTAGTATTATATGTTGATGATATACTACTATTTGGAAATGACATTCCAACCTTGGAAGGTGTAAAAACCTGGCTTGGAAGTTGTTTTTTCAATCAAGGATCTTGGTGAAGCCGCCTATATTCTGGGAATAAAGATCTATAGGGATAGATCAAGGCGGTTGATTGGTTTAAATCAAAGTGCATACATTGATAAAATCTTGAAAAGGTTCAAGATGGAGAACTCTACGAAAGGTACGGTACCTATTCAAAGAGGAACAATATTGAGCACAACTCAATGTCCAAGCTCAAAGGATGAGCAAGATAAAATGAAAGCAATCCCATACGCATCTGCTATTGGATCCATCATGTATGCAATGATATGCACTCGGCCGGACGTGTCATGCGCCTTAAGCATGACAAGTCGATACCAGCAAAATCCTGGAAACAGTCATTGGATGGCTGTTAAGAACATACTTAAGTACCTAAGGAGGACAAAAGATATGTTCCTAATCTATGGATCTGGTGATGAGGAACTCGTTGTAAAAGGTTACCACAGATGCGAGTTTCAAACCGATCGTGATGATTCACGGTCACAATCGGGATATATTTTAATTCTGAATGGAGGAGCGGTCTCTTGGAAGAGCTCCAAACAGGATGTGGTGGCTCTATCAACTACAGAATCAGAATACGTTGCCGCCTCATTGGCAGCTCAAGAAGCTGCATGGTTGAAGAAATTCATTGCCGATCTAGGGGTTGTCCCTTCCATTCAGGACCCCCTAGAGATCTTTTGTGATAACGAGGGTGCGATTGCTCAAATCAAAGAACCTCGTGCTCATCAAAAGACTAGGCACATTGAGCGGAGATTCAACTACATACGGGATGAAGTTGAAAAGGGAAAGATATGTATTCGCAAAGTTCACACGGATCAAAACATAGCAGATCTCTCACGAAGCTCCTTGAAAAGGCAAAGCATGAAGGTCATACTTGTGCTATGGGACTTCGATATTCTAGTGATTGGATGTGATCTGTAATTTTTATTTGGATATGTGGAACTTTTATTATTTGAATAAAATTATTTGGTTATAATGTTTCAATTAATATTCCAATTTAGCATGTTTAATCCATGAGTAAATTGTTTACTCTAAATGTCCGTAGTCATTCAGACTTGTGGGAACAAGTATGAGGGTAAGATTATTATGAATTTGGATTGGTAGATATTCATATGGATGAATATAGAGCAAAAGGTTGCTGCCAAGGTTCATAGATATTGTGGGATGCAAATATTGGACTGACCTGCATCTCAAATATTATTACATGGAATATTCCTGATTGATCATAAGTAATTTTGAGTAAAGGCGAACATCATTTGGTATCCTCTGACCTGAGATACATATTGGGTCTTGATATTTACCAAATATTATACTTTGACCCAGTTCTCCGCTGTTCTGAAATATGGCAGTGATAAGTCTGGATTCAGGTATGATATAAGGTAATTATGAGAGACGTATGTAGTCAAGAAGGGATTTGTCCCTCTTATTCGTTGAGAGTAAGATGTCTAAGGCCTGATAAAGTTAAATCAATGGAGAATGATCACTCTGTGTCTCTAGGATTTAACATGACATCTGCGACAAAGGGATAGATAATTGATTCACCTAAAACATCTCAAGTATGGTACTTGAAGGAGATGATGTTATTGAATGGCATTAAGTCATACGTATTAAGGGTAGTAACGTTGTTAAAACCGTTGTTGGGTATTTACTACTTGCATCAATCTTCTATGAATCTTGTGCAAGTGGGAGATTGTTGAATTTTATGCCCAAGACACATAGAACATTGATGTGGTTAGTACGTTATGATCCAAGTCGGGTATACCAATAAAAACAAGCTTAGCAAAACACCAAATAATATTAATTGATGATATGATCATACAATTAAATAAAAGCACCAATTTAGGAAAATGGGTTTTAAAATAAATAGCATATGAGATGAGAACAATTTATATGGATATTTGTTTATAGATATGTTTGTAATGTTATTTAAGTACTTAAATAAATCAAATAATAAGTGAGGTGGTATGAGTTATTCAATTAAAAGGTTGTTATATGAAGTAATGATATGAAGAATGTTAATGTGTGACCAACAATGGGTTTAGCTTTTGGGGGAAAACCCATGTTCTCAAAAGTTTTGGCCGCCCCTTAAGGGGTCTCTTGGCCTTCTTTTAGTGGCCTTGGAAACTCATTTTGTACACTAATTCACTCCATCTACTTCTCTCTCTAACTTGCAAGAACCACAAGAAAGAAAAAGGGTTTTTCTCCTTGTTGAAGTGATTCACGGCTGGAAGATTCAGCAGCCTTTCAAGTCGGGTTTTGGTGCTCAAATCCTAGCAACAAGGTGTTTGTCTTAGAGCTTGGGGTATCCAAACTTGAGAGGACCTTCTTTTGGTGCCTTGGTCGTTCTTTCTTGGTCCATATCATCCTTTACCATCTCGTTTTGCTGCTGAAAAGGTAGTTTATGGCAGCCTCTTTATGGCTGCCATAATGTATGTTTGTGTTGTCATAGCTAGTCTTATTCACATAAATAAGATCCTTTTGTTCTTGGGTTTGTTTATAACTTTGTAATATCAAGATGAAATCTGAAATTTTCAGTTCATTAACATAGATATAAAACTTGTTTCCGCTGCGTTTTTCTCAAAGTTTAAATGGTTAAACTATGTATCTTGTTTCAACAAACCCCAACATAAACACAATCACTGATTTATCCAACATCGACCGACACACTCGATTCATCAAGTCCATAAAAGCAGCTGGTTCGTTAGTTAAACCAGAAGACATAACGAGGAACTCGTAGTGTCCATAACACGTAAGAAAAGATGTTTTAGGAATATCTTGCTCCCTTACCTTCAACTGATGGTAGCCAGATTGAAGATCTATCCTTGAGAACTAACTAGCACCTTGGAGCTGATCAAACAAGTCATCAATCCTTGGTAATTGATACAGATTCTTCACCGTCAACTTGTTCAATTCACAGTAGTCAATACAAATCCTCATACTACCGTCCTTCTTCTTCACGAATAAGACCAGAGCACCCCAAAGAGAGATACTCGGTCTAATGAACCCCTTATTAAGCAACTCCTGCAGTTGCTCCATCATTTCCTTCATCTCGGTCGGAGCCACCCGATATGGTGCCTTAGCAACAGGTTGGGCACCTGGTATCAAGTCAATCTGAAACTCGATCTCGCGGTCCGATGGCACACTTGGTAAGTCTTCTGGAAAAACGTCCGGAATGTCACAAACAACTGGTACATCGAACAGTTGTGGTGTTGACGTATCCACATCCTTTACGTAGGCCAAGTAGGCACTACATCCACGCCTCATGCACCTTCCCGCCACCACCATTGAAATCACCTTCGGGATAGTCGTAACTTGATCACCGTAAATCGTCACCGAACTCCCGTCAGGCGCTGTCAGTCTGACCATCTTCTTGCGACATACGATATTTGCCTCATAGTCTGCCAACCAATCCATTCCTAGGACTACATCACAATCACCTAAGGTCATCACGAACAGTCTAACAGGAAACTTATGACCTTCTAATTCTATGTCACAGCATTCTATCTCAAAAATATTGGTAGACTTACCTATGGCAGTTTCTACATCGAAAGGCTCATCAATACTTATACTCCTACTAGGAAACTTAGCACAAAAGGCAGCAGAAATGAAACTCCTACTAGTACCAGAATCAAATAGCACAGATGCAAGAGTTTGTTATACTAGAAACATACCTGACACCACATGGGGGTCCTTCCTAGCCTCCTCCCGATTCATCATAAATGCCCTGGCGTGCACCCTTTGCCCTTCAGTTCCGGTCTTCTTCCCTGCCCCGGAACTGTCCGCCTTCGGCTTCTTGCACTCTCTGATCAGATGGCCGTTTTCTCCACAATTATAACACCTTATAACCCCACACTCTCTCACCATATGACCAGGGTTTCCACATTTGAAGCAGATGTTTGATCCCCATTTGCATTCTCCCGAATGCTCCTTCCCGCATTTACCACATCTCTTTGACCCAGCAACGGGTGCGACCACACGCCGGTCATCCACCTTCGCAACCTTATTGTTTGGAGCGGCCCCGCTACGTCCGAACCATTTCCCATTCCAGTTTCGTTCACCACCACCCTTCTTGCTCACCTCAGCCATCACCACCTCCCGCTCATCATATAGCCTTCAAGCCAGATCAACCACCGACCTGAACGTACCTGGCCGGGCGGCAATCATGTGCCTATGAATGTCCGCCGGCAAGCCCTGCATATATCTTTTGATCTTCCGTGACACAGGCGTCACCTGATCCGGCACCAACCGTGCCATCTCATTGAATTTAGTGGTGTACTGCTGGTGCATCATGGTTCCCGCCTGCAACTGCAGGAACTCCCTCTCCACCTTGTCCAACTCCCGATGAGGACATAACTCCTCAATCACCAGCTTTTTCAACTCTGCCTATCTCATCCTTCCAATCGCCCTACTACCCTTGGCTTGGACGATATTGTCCCACCAACATAGAGCCGAGCTGTTTCGGGTATCTTTGAAATGCCCCATAGTTACAGCCTCGAGCTGTTTCGGACACAACCTCCTCCTCCTCCTCATCGTTAGAGACAACCGTCTCAGTCTCTGGTTGCTCTCTCTCCCCCACGGGCCTTCTCATTTCCTTCCTCTCTCCTTCCCTAACAGCTTTAATCACTTCAGTCACCACAGACGGTAGGATCGTCTGCATGACCCGGTGAACCTCTTCCACCACAGCCTCCTTCACCGAGGCCCTTAAGTTAGCACTCTCATCACAACCCTCTGTATGAGGGTTCTCAGGCTCCTCATGAGCCACTTCTTCAGCCCTAGCCCTTCCTTTTATGACCCGTGGTCCAGCACCACGTCCACCACGGCCTCCGCCTCGAGAGGCCTTAGAAGATCTACCTCCAGCCATCCTCTAAAACACTATAAGATCCAATCACCAACACGGTCATTCAAGGTACTAGCTCAGTTTATGTCAAGTATAGTAAGTCCATAATTACAGTGGCCAGTTGTGATTAGCCACTCATGTTACTCTTCATACCCCAAGCATTTCCTATCCTGACTACATCAGTATTTAAATCTACTAAAGGCATATAAACCACATAACATGCGCACATAATACTGGTTAACATACAGAAAATACCTGATGGCACGTAGCTACTCGGACTGGCATCCTTCCATTTTGTCCTATTCTCAGTTTAAGTTTAGGTTTTTGAAAATGTTTACCCATTTCTCTTAAACTTTGGCTCTGATACCAACTTGTAAGGCCCCGTTCTCGGCATGTTCACAGTCAGTCATTCATCGCACATAAAACATAGAACATACATTCACATTTACTAAAACATTGCAGCGGAACACTTAAAAAACCATTTCATATATATAAATAATTGCTTTTGCAAAATAATACAACATTGTTGACCATTACAAAAACATCATTTGTTTGCATTACATCACAAAAACATCATCGTTATATAAAATGGATGCCATCCCAAAAACTTGCTAAGTAGCTACGCCCGTGCCATCCTCTGCAATCATCACCTGCCAACTGGAAAATACATAAAAGTCAGCGTTACTTAGTGAGTTCTAGTTTATAAAAATATATTACATTTCCTAGTTAAAACATTTTCTTTTCTATCACACATGATCATACATTGTACATACATCAAGGTAATGTTATTATCTTCCATTATCGTTCGTTTCGTACATATCGCACGTTTCGTACTTATCGCACTTTTCGTACATTTATTATCTTTTCACTTCGATCTAGATCTTGTTGTATGCTTAACCCCCCTCTTGAGCACAAAGCCATATCATCGAGGGTTAAGCGACAAGGATCCCATATCACACATATCGCACATGTCGCACGTATGGAGTAGTCACGTAGACTAACTCCCCCTGTGTGTGAACCCCTAAGGGTTAGCCAAGATCGCACGCTGTAAAAACATAGTTGAGCTAACAACTCTCAATGAGTTGTGAACCTCCTTTCATTTGCTTGCAAGACTTTCATTCGTTCATTCATTATGTTCCACATTCATCATCTTAAATCTTTCGCTTCGTTAAGATAATAATGTTAGGACCGTGTACAGAACGGAGTACTAACTGATTTACGCGTATACCAACTCAAATAGTGCGAATCCTATTTGATTGGCGATCCAATCAGTGAGAACACACGTAGAATCGATCTTTGAATTAATCTAAACGTTAAGAACGATGCAATACGATTTCATGCGATCTATGAACTTGGAACAGGTTCTCTGATGTCTCTAGACGGCTAGGGTACGATTTAGTACGTAGGGATTCGAATTCTTTTGTTTTTCCACGAATAAAGTGAAATTTATAGGTTAGGGTTTCTCATTCATGTGACTGAACCATTAGTATAGTTCAGTCGTGCGACTGAGTCATTCGATTGTTCCATCCGCACGATTGAGGCTTCAGTCGTGCGATTGATTCAATCTTATGTCAAAATCGTGCGACTGATCCAGTCTCCTGGTTCAGTCGTGTGACTGGTTCATTAGCATGAAGTTATTCATGCGTATGGTCCATTAGCATGGGCCATTCGCATAAGAACTTCACATGACTAAGTTTAAACATATTTCTCAACCATTCTTGAGTAAGATCTATGTAAACAACCACAAACCTATATAGTTAGTTCAACCATGAGTTATTACATAACAAGCAATGAAATGTTCAACATTATAAGCACAATCACACATTGTATTTCATTCGGTACTAGGTACACATGTATCTACAAACTCCCCCTTGGACCTAGTTTACTCTATTGTCTAACATTCTTTATCAGTTCTTCAAACTTATTGTACTTCTCCTCTTTTGTAGCTCCAGCATGTATCTCAAATGCGAAATAGAGCCTTATAACATTTTGAAACTGGAGGGCTTGTAAAATGTCATGCGCGTCATAGAATAGTGGCCACTTGTTTAAGGTGTAAACGTCATTAGCCGACAAGTTAGTGAGCCACATTGGGTCAAACACCCTGATTGTTTACATATTTCCATCTCTGTTCAAAACTATGACTGCCTCACCTGTTCTCTAATCATAGTACCACCATTTAAAGTGTGGAGTGAAGTCTTGAGGCATTTCCCTTAAAGGGATTCTCGACATTATGCGCGGAGGACTCCACTTCAGCACAATCTTTGGCTTCCCGGTAATGGCATCAACTTCAGATCTTCTGATATACCTCGTTGGTTGTTGAGGTTTGAAGTCCCCCACCTGGTGTGGTACTCTCTCTTCAAAGCTGCTTCAAACCAGCCTGACATCTTTCAAGGGTCAGCATATAACAGCTTCAATTTGACTAGCTGGTTAAGCTCAAAACCAGATAGAGTCTTCAGATCGTGTGGGAATCTGAAGTACTCGATTCCTCTCTCTCTCTCTTGATAGCATAAACATTTAGATCATCAAAATATGCCCACGCTATAATCTTTCTTGACACCTTCAGATGTTTCTTCACTTTATAGAGCTTTGTGTAGGTACTAGGCTTTGGAGCACTGCGTTGGGCTTTGATCTCTGCAAAACATGCCGCTCATTCAGCCTTTTTGATGTTGACATCGGCATCTGAGGCTTTGGATTGATCTTCCTTCTTTTCTGACTCTTGCTCCATCTTATCCAGTGTTTCAAATGTATCACTGACAAGAGTGTCACCCAGATTGGGGACTACATTTCCCTCGTTGTCAGCATACTCTGGATAATGTTGTGCCGTGACGTCTTCGATCTCAATCTTATCCACATCGTTAAGCTCATCGTTACTATCCATGTCAACTGTAGGAACATCCTTCACGATCTCATCTGGATTCAGTCGGAACATTTCAGCCAGTTGATCATCAGTGAGATCGTGAATTATTTCTCCTTCTTCAAGAGTGTAACTCACAGACCTCCTGACGATCCCTTGCAGATCAAGTATCATTGTGAGTTGAGACTTGATCTGCTGAAGGGGAGCAACATCGTATTCATCTCGCTGATATTATGGATCTGCTTGATATAAAACATGTAACACATCATTCATTAGTAGATAATCAAGATAGTTAAATAATAATTTTATAAATAAACATTCATTTTATAAGTTTTAATACATGATTCAATTGCACAAAAGTTCAAAATACAGAAACAACTAATCATTACATTTGTCCTAAATCAAATGCTCTTCAGTAGTCGGGGCTAATGTTGAGGCACCCTGATCTTGATTTTTCTTTGTCCGCCTCTCTCTTGCTTATGTGGCACCCGACGCACATGCATCCCCTCCTTCCTCATCATCATCCTTATCATCCTCCTCCCTTCCTTCAACACATCCATCGTCTGTCTCATCCTCATCATCCTCACCATCATCATCATCATCCTCACCATCATCTACATCATCTTCTCTGATCTTCAGAGGCTCTTCTTTTGATCCCTTAGCTTGAGCATGATAGACCTGTTAGATGTCTCCAACTCTTTTAATCTTCTTTGCTGATTCGGCTTTATGCTCTTTGAGTTGGGCGATCTCCTGAGCCTGCTAAGAGATCTGCTATGATTGGGCAGCAGTTTGCTCCATTAGATGTCGTAGCTGAGCGGTCTTCTCGTCATCAGCTGCCAACAGCTTCAGCACCATATGATTTAGTGCTGACAGCTATTCCTCAACTCCACTGGAGGGTAGAGTAGATCTAGTAGTGAATGTGGTTTGGGAAGAGGGACCGGCTTGGTGGCTAGTTGTGGTGGCGGTTGCAGTGGTGAATATGGGTGGTGGTATATGTGTGGGTGGTGATGGGTAAGCTGTAGTGGTGGTGGAAGTGGTGTAGATAGGTGGTGGAGTGGCTGTGGTAGTAATGGTGGGTGAGGTGGTTGTAGTGGTGGTGGTAGTTGTGGTAGTGGGTGAGTGAGTGGTGGTGGTAGATATGGTGGCAGTGGTGGTGGAGGTGGGAATCAACGTGAACCTCCGTCTTTTCGGCTTCATCCCGTGGGGCTGAGCCATCCTCTTCTTCCTCGAACCCCTCGAGGAGGATGCTCCCCCTGGGATGCGGAGCTGGTCTGGGATATAAGTAGGATCTTTAGTGGTCTCCACAGACTCAACTTGGCGTCCTCCAACCGCCTCTATCCCATGTTCGGTGGCAACCACCCTACTGCCCACCGTTCTCGTTAACGGCTCATCATCACTCTCCTCCTCCTCATTAGGAGGACAGAAATTATGATGGAAACCAACTATGTCAGCTTCTCCATGAGTAGGTGGTGGAGGTGTAACATCTGTAGTGGTGGCCCTAGATGGAGTGGGGCTTGTGTCTCCACCATCGCCACTGTCATCAGCCCCTGAGTCATCGGTGGGGAGTACAATCTGCTCTATATCAGAGTCGCTGTCATTGTGGCGCCACTTCCTTCGTGACGGCGCCACATAGTCTTCATGTGCAAGATGCCCGAACAATCGTCTCACAGGGGGTTTCACCTGCTTTCCCTTGTAGACCTTCATCCGGCCCAAGGTGGTATCGTCCATCACCTTGAGCACCATAGCGTCCTCCTTCTCCTTAGGTAGCTTAGGGAGCATCTGATCAATGATTATCTGCATGAAGCGAGGATACATACATAATCCCTCCTTCCCCTTCGCCTCGATGTTCTCCAACAAGTAGGTGAAGATCATCCGGGAGAAACTGAACGGGTGGTTCAGCACCAACGCCACGTAGGCGTTCTGAATCTGGTCCGATAGCTCATCGAAGCCTCCTTTTGTGGAGGCAATGCACTTAAGCAGCACATGTGCCAAGTACTTGAATTGGGGGCACAAGTTGCTCTTGTTGAGCACATCTGCGGTGATGTCCCCCGAGTACTTGGCTCGTAGAAAGCAGTCGTGCACTGTCAGTGGGTGCAAGCGGATCGGGCAGTCAACATCATCTCCAAACTCTAATACTGTCCTAAGATCCTCCTCTGTGATCTTTATGGCATGACCAAAGATAGAGCTCCTAATACAGTGGTGCTTTGCGGTTCTATCGACAACCACGCCTTCCCAAAAGGCCTACTGAAGGGAACGTATGGTGTGCACGGTGTCGAAATGGCACGGAAGATCCTCGATCTCCGTAGAAAAGTAATAATGCCAAAGAAATCTGCAGTATTCATTGAGGTGAGATCTAGATGAGCACAAATGTTGTGCTTAGTGCTCATGGCCCAACGACTCGTCATCAGTCACACAATACAAATAAACATTAGCGTGTGTCAATGTGTAACAAATTGGTTCATTTAACTTGAAATCTTTTGTTCTATCGTGCGAATGAACTATGCGACTGAGATTTAGTCATGCGATTGAGCTCTTTCGTACGACTGAGCATGCGACTGGGATCAGTCGTATGCAATCCCATGCGTTTACCCCAGTCGTGCGACTGAACACAAACGCATGGGGCAGTCGTGCGATTGATCCATTCGTCCATCTCAGTCGTACGACTGAAGTTCATCAGGGTGTCCATTCGCATGACAGTCTGTCTGTTCCATTCAAATTCAAATTATGAGCAAAATTTAGTGTCAGACATCATGGTTTGGATCATTAGTCTCGCAAATGTCCGGCAGAACACCTAACAACCTTTAATTTAACAGTGTACTTAGTTTAATTATTTTCTTGACCAAACTAAGTTTCGGTTCCTTTTAGTGTTCAATTCAGTCAATTTAGGGCATGAATCGATGGACATTTGAGTGGAAAGCACCGCATTATACCTGTATAAACACTGGCAATCATCAGAATATAGCAACTTGTAGTCAAGCAAGGTCAGTAGAAAATCGGGCAGAGTAACGGCACTATCGGGCGATTTTAGGGCGATTGAGGAGTGATGAGCATATGCGACCGACTTTAGCCCTATTTATACTGAATCTGGTTTCAATCGGGTGACTGGATCCATTCGCTCTTTTCATTTGTGCGATTGGATCGCAATCGTGCAATTGGTTCAGTCGGTCACATTCAGTCAGCCGACTGGGTTTTAGTCGGGCGACTGACTGATTCGGTCAACCCCATTTAGGAGACTGGCTCATTCTTGGACTCTAGTCGGGTGAATGGTTCATACTCATGCTCCATTCGGTTGACTAGTTCATAAGTATGATTCAATCGTACGACTGGTCCATACTTATGGTCCAGTTGTGCGAATGGTTCATACTTATGAGTTTGACCTTATGACAATTCAACACTTAGCCCTTGTTAACTTTTGAAAAAACATTTTGAGCATTCGATCATCTCAGACATGATCATTTTAACTTAGAAAACCTTTGATCACCTCAGTCGTGATCCTTTTAAATAAAACCTTTTGTCACCTCAGATGTGACCCATATTGCATTTAAAACATGTGTGGTCACCTCAGACGTGACCCTTTTTAAGTGATTAAATCCCAGATTGAATTCCACGACATAGTTCGACGTATAAAACTAAATTGACTAAAAAGTTAAATAAAATAAAAGAACAAACTAAAAGACAATAACTAAACAAGTTTTTGTGATTTTGTGTGAGTTGGAAATCCTAAGATAGATATCTAATAGAATTATTCCTAGAACAGTATAGCTTCAAGTTATTTTGACCATAACTGGTACGATTCATTATGGAATCATACAGGTATTTCAAATCATTCAGGACATGTTACCAAAATCTTTTGATGCTAGATTCTTGTTTTCATCAAGAGTCATTAGCAAGTTTAGGAATTCATACTTGTACTATAAGATGCACACATTGATATGGACTTTCAAGAATTGCAGCCACGATAATTGCCAGTATACATGTCCACTTAAATCCATACATAGACTTTTGACACAGATTGGTGATACATTAAGTTTAATTATTTCAACCAGCATTTATGGATCCCACACTTATATGGTCATCAACATTCCTCATGAGATTTTGAGCGGTCTACGGGTATTTTGACAAGAAAAAACTATTCTTAGAGCTTTCAAAGAGAAGCCAAGCCTCAGGTCAGTGCCACAGCACAACAGAGAGGCGGCAAACAACAATGAATTCTAGAATATGTAGGTTATGCTTATCCTCAGTTCAGTGCCACCGCACAGTAGAGAGGCACACAACCTATCTTCTTGTTAGAGCATAACTTTTTTCTTTTTGCACATAACACACCAACAACATAGGTCATTAGCTTGATTGTGTTTATTGTTCATTTTCTTTTTTTCGTGCTTTGCTCTTTTTATGGCCATCCGCACACATTTGTGGCGTTTATTTGCTCGTCACCCCTAGATCTACTTTCTTTGTGTTACCTTAGTAGTAGCCTGTTTTACAAGTGATAAGATGAGAACCCACAGTCAGTTGAACAGCTTAGTTTAAATTGAATTCACCAATGAGGTCTAATCATCTATTGTGTTGAATCTACCGACACATCATGTAGTGGTCTAACAACCTCTAGATCTACTTTCTTTGTGTTACCTTAGTAGTAGCCTGTTTTACTATCATTTTTCCTATTATATTGCTCAGACTTCTCAGACTTATCCTTTGAATTTCACATCTAATTCAATTTATTCTTTTAAAGTCCCAAATTCATTGTTCCTGTATAGTATCATTTTCCATAGTCATTGAATCTGTTTCACAGATAAGATCTCATTTCTATCAGCTAGCCTGTCCTCCTCCATCGTTTTTCTAATTTATAACTTAACCTATTCTCCCCCTAAATTTCTAAAATTGAAATTGATTTTGTTTTAAGGATTTTAATAGGCGAACAAATAAACATACTAAAATTAACTACACAAAATAAAATAAAATATCAGAAAAATGGACTCGACGCATCGAACTAAGCATGTTCATCTTCTGGAATGACATCACTTTTGTTTTTAACGCCGTTGACCTCTAACAAATATAGAAAACGTGGTTTATCAAAGGCTTTTGTGTAGGTCAGCGCGTTGAAAATCCATATTTATTTTAACAACATCGATTAGATTCTTTTCAAAGCAATCACGTATAAAGTGATATTTGATATCGATGTGTTTGGTACCGATGTGATATTTGATGTAACCTCCTTTATTTCCCGCAAAAGAAACATGACCTCCTTTAATTTGTTTGACATTTGACAGGAGTGCCCGGTTTCCAGTCATGTGCCTTGATGCTCCGCTATCTACGATCCAAGTGTTAGTTTCAGCACTATAGCGAACACCCTGCACATTCAATGGAAATCATTAGTTAAGGTTAGGGACCCAAGCTCTAACTGGCTTGGGTGTCCCAGAAGAATCACACATCATAAATTCCACCCACCGTCCTCTTGAGGGTGAGGGAAGATCATTCATCTTCTTGTTCTCATTATCGGATCCAGGGATGGACTTTTCTTTCCATAAACCAGTTTTATGTAAGGCATGTTTGTGATAGACAGACGACTGGCTGATGGGTTGAACTTTAGGTTCACTGACTCTTTTTGGTGGAGTCATGGAGCTTCTTTTGGAAGAGCTTGTTTTAGTGTCATAAAGTTCAACTTTTTTCTTTGGTGTCTGATAATAAGGACACTAAGATGTGATGTGTCCATACTTTCCACAGTTGTAGCATGATCTACTTTCGACATGGTGATTTAACTGTTTCTGTGGAGAAGTGTGTGACACACGTGTGACTTTATTCTGTTTGTGTTTTGACACTTCTTGTTTAGATGTTTTATCTTGTTTAACAAAATTAATTGTTTGAACATTTTTAACATCTTTTCCCTTTGTTTATCTGGACTTAGACATGTTGCACGTGATTGGTTAACATGTTTGGTCTTTTTAGGTTCAGAATCAAACGTGGTTGAACCAGCCTTTACCTTAACCTTCTCAAATTGTTCATCCAGATTAACAAAAGGCATTTTACCTTTTGATTTTGAAGTGGCCTCCTTTTTTTAGTGCCAGATTCATTTGGGTTACATGTGGAATCTGGATCACTTACAAGAGGAGTGGACACCACATGATCCTTGATTAGGTTATTTTTATTGGTTTACTTTTGGCATTCATCAAGGTCTCATGTGGTGGTGGAACCACTTTATAACCCAAACCCTCCCCATTGTTGCGTTCTCTTACTAAGTGTTGGACAATGTGAGAAGAACTTGTCCAACTATGCAGTTTTTGTTTCAATGAATTTACTTCAACTTCCAAAACTGCTTTTTGTTTCTTAGTGTCTTCTAGGGAGTTTAAGTAGAACTTGATGTCATTTGCTTGGTTAAAATCTACAACTCCAGTTTCGCTAACTTGTTTATTCAAAAGTTCTATCTTTTCTTTGTAACTGTGATCATTTTGTTTTAAAATTATATTTGCTTCTGTGCACAGTTGTAAATCATTTACTAAGCTATCATTGTGGTCTAATAACCTAGCAAATTTTAAGTCTATGCTTTCCCAAAATTTATTACATTCAATGCATGCATGACTATCAAATAATTGGTCTCTGGTACTTACCTGAGAGGGTGCGGTTGAATCAGCCATCAAAGCAGAGTCTAATTTTTTTGGTTCTGGTGATTCTGAACATTTTGTGCTTATTCCTTCTTCAGACAGATGATCGACCACATTTGCAGTTTCTTCAATGTTTGACATCGCGAATTCCACTGCAATATCACCTTCGCTTCCTGAGTCATCATCTAAATCCTCAACACTAGCAATGTTGGATTCTCCCGGAGACACAAACTGAAAGCTCCAATCTTGTGCTTCGTCATCCTGAGCGGTCAAGGCCTTGGGATCCCTGCTTGACGAAGTAGGACTAGTTGTGGGTATATCCTGACGATTGAAAGATGAGAATGGATTCCCATTTCCTGTCTTCTTGGGCTTCACACATTCACGCTTGGCGTGCCCCTTTTCCACACAGTTGAAGCAGGTAACTTTGGTTTTATCAAAATCAAAAGTTGTGTCCTTAGTGGCAATCTAGTTCTGTCCGGTCTTTTTGACAAACTTCTTAGCTCTCCGTACAGCAATTACTAAGGCCCACATGATGTCCATTCTCTCTTACTCTGTCTCGTTTACCTACTCGTAGTCCTCATCTGCCAGATGGCAGTTTCCAATTTTCCTAGCAACTAGTCCGTCATAGGAGTGAACGGCAGCTTCTAAGAGATCCATATGCTCCTTTGCTACCTGTACTGTCACATTCCCGAGATTCTCGGTCTTCAGTTTTGTAGCACTGGTTTCAGGTGCTATGTATTGGGTACAAGACGACCCTGACGTATCAGATCCTGAAGTAGTAGCTTGAGATGAAGCAGAAGAACTCGACACAAATGCCGTTTGAAGTGGTGCTCCAGATGTTTTAGCTTGTGGCGTTGAGTTGTACAATGACGGATTCTGATCATATGAAGACTTTTGGGCCCTGTACTTCATCCTTTACTCTTCCTCTCTCAGCTTAAGAATGAAATCATTGATATCTAACTTTGCCCGCATATCATTCTGTCTAAGGTTGGATACAAAGGAAACCCACTTCTCTGGCAACCCATCTGCAAAGTTCGACACCTTGTTCTCCATAGACGTTGTAACTCCATGAGTGTGCAGCTCACTCATCAAGTGGTAGAACCGATTGATGATGTCATCCAAGCTCTCCTTACCCATTGACGAGAAGTTGTCGAACTCCTTCTTCAACGCTTTAGGCGTTAGAGCTTTCAATGATGCATTCCCATCATACCGTTTTTCCAATTCATCCCACAGCTTCTTTGCTTGCTTGTTCTCAGAAAATTGATGGAAGATGTACTTAGGAATAGACTGAGTAAGCAATGCATATACTTTCTTCTCAGCATTATACTTCACCTTTTGGCCATCAGTCATGCCGCCTAAGGTAAGTTTGACTCCATCTGCACCTACAGGCATGCTATACCCTGTCTATATCAACTCCCACAGATTGGGATCTACTCCATTTAAGTAGATCTAGAATCTTTGCTTCCATTATGAGTAATCATCTAATGTTATGAGCTTAGGGGGTTTATTGTGATTTCCCACTTCATTTTCCAGAAGCAATAGATTCTGGATCCTAGAATCTCTCCCTGCGGTGAATGCTAAATATTGGTCCTCCATTACTATCGAATTTGAACTTTAGAACAAACTGTTTTACTTGTGCGACTGAAGGAATGCGATTGAACACTTCGTGCGATTGAACAATGCGGATGGCTCACTCATGCGAATGAACCAAAGTGGATGGCTCAATCGTGCGAATGGACAGGTGCGGATGAGCAATGCGAATAGGCAGTTCAGTCGTACGAATGGATGAACGACTAAGTCCAATCGTGCGTATGAGGGATGCGGATGGATTCAGTCGTGCGATTGAGTCAATCGTGCGACTGAAGCTGCTGAATTTTGAGAATTCGAAGGTTTAAGGTATTTTGACGCAAAAACACGAATTTCTCACCAACCCTAATTGCCGTATGCCGGAAAACGTTAACTTTTTGACCTAGAGACGTCGAAAACACTGTTTGACACAAAAAGATTGTGTTTTTGATTGAAAAACATAATTTTTATATCAAAAACAATTGAATCACACGTAAATCAAGAGCCAAAGCTCTGATACCACTTATTAGGACCGTGTACGGGACGGAGTACTAACTGATTTACACGTATACCAACTCAGATAGTGCGGAATCCTATTTGATTGGCGATCCAATCAGTGAGAACGCACATAGAATCGATCTTAGAATGAATCTAAATGTTAAGAACGACTACAATACGATTTCGTGCGATCTATGAACATTGAACAGGTTTCTGAGGTCTCTGGACGGCTAAGGTACGATTTAGTACGTAGGGATTCGAATTATTTTGTTTTTCCACGAATTAAGTGGTATTTATAGGTTAGGGTTTCTCATTCGTGCGACTGAACCCTTAGTATGGTTCAGTCGTGCGACTGAGTCATACGATTGTTCCATCCGCACGACTGAGGCTTTAGTCGTACGATTGAGTCAATCTCATGTCACAATCGTGCAACTGATCTAGTCTCCTGGTTTAGTCGTGCGACTGGTTCATTAGCATGATGTTGTTCATGCGTATGGTCCATTAGCATGGGCCATTCGCATAAGAACTTCACATGACTAAGTTTAAACATATTTCTCAACCATTCTTGACTAAGATCTATCTAAACAACCACAAACCTATATAGTTAGTTCAACCATGCGTTATTACATAATAAGCAATGAAAAGTTCAACATTATAAGCACAATCACACATTGTATTTCATTCAGTACACATTCTATTACATATATGTAAGAAATGAAAGACATTTTACATTTGAGCTCCTAAACTAGGTACACGTGTATCTACAAATACTTTACGTTCATTGACATGATCACACTACGTAAAGCTACGTAATCATAGACAATGAACATAAAGAAAACATAACGTATACATACATAACATCATCACACATAATCATATAATCATCACACATCATCCATTCACATAATCATACACATACATAACAAGTACTTGACATAATAGAACATAACCGACCCTCCGCGGGACAGCGAGGGTTCGGGGGCGGTAGCCCCTAACAGCAGGGTCCTAGGGGCAGCAGCCCCTAGTGGGGTCCAAGGGGCTCATTTGATTAGAGATAACTTTAAAAAAGGCTTAATCAAACTAGTCAAGGTTAACACAAATGAACAATATGCTGATCTGTTCACCAAAGATTTTGATGAACAAAGATTTAAATATCTTGTATCAGCTATTGGGATGATTAACTTTGAATAGCTTTTCTTAAAAAACTTAATCATATTATTTCTAAAACCTGTGTTTCCTAAGTTGCCTATTTCATCATCTTCATAAGCCCTTGTTTTCTTTGGAAGAAAATCTTTTGAAAAGACATTTCTTAGATTTTTGAAAAATTTTAATCTCTTTTCCTTTCGGAAGTTTTAAAATTACCTTCGGAAGAAGTTTATGTCTTGGTAAACAAATAACTACTTCTGTAATTTTACCTTCGGAAGAAATTTCTGAAATGTCTTCCGAAGCTTAAAATCAACTTAAGTAATTTTATGTTTTTAAAAGAACAAGTTTCTTCCAAATGCAATTTCCCTTCGGAAGTTTTTCATTCCTTTTGGAATAAAAAACTCTGAGTGTTAACTCTCTTCCTAAGCAAAATTCTCAAAAACCTTTGAAATATCTTCCAAAGCCAATTTGCCTTCGGAAGCTTTTTCTTCAGAACTTCCAAAGCAAATAACCTTCGGAAGATTTCTCGACTTCCAAGAAAACTACTTTTGGGCAAAAGTAAACTACTTTTCAGAGGTGGGACTGACATCCGGATATCAAAGTTTATCCTCTTTCATTAAATTTGTCTCAAATCCTTTTCACATAAATACCCAACGGTTCCCCCCTCTTTCACTATCTTCTTCAATTACACAATTCTTTAAACCTAAATTCTCCGAAACTGCCTTTGTTCTTCACCTTCCTTCACCTTTAAGCTTCTCAAAATGGCCAACCTAAACCGCAGAAACAACCCTGATTTCTCCATGCAACTTCACAGGCAACACAACCAGGTTGCTCTGTTGAACTCTTAGAAATATGATAGTTTCTCGGAGGTTTGTCGTTTTCTAGCTCTATCCAACTACTTCACCTCCCTAACAATTTATCCTACTCTCTATAAGGATCATCTGCTTGAATTTTGGAAGACATGCCAAGAGGTCATTATGGATGGGGAGAAGGCATTGTCTGCCATAGTGCAGGGGAGGACAATCTTCATCACTCCGGCCATCATCAACACTCACTTGCAGCTGGATGATGAAAAAGGTGAGTTGTCCTTCTCAATGGAAGCTATAAATCATTCCTTTGAGCAGATGGGCTATGAGGGAGATTTCTCTGTAAAGACCTTCAGGAAAGGGAAGTTCTCATCCAAGTGGAAATACCTACTTCATGTGGTTATCCACAACTTGTCAAGCAAGCATGGAGGGTGGGACTAGATTCCTGAGGATCTCTCTTTCATAGTGCATGGAATGGTTCAAGGGGTCAAGTTCAGGTACTCTCAGTTTGTTTATACAAATTTGCTTGCTAACTTGGACTCCTTAGAGTATTATATGTTTCCTAGATATGTTCAACACATTCTCAACTGTGATCTAGGCTCACAGTTGAGGGAAACAGATAATATTCTTAAAGTGGGACAGATGAAGCCCAACAACTTTAAAATGATGAAGTATCCAACTACAGGCTTCTCAGGGGTAGAAACAGCCCTTGTCCCAAAAATGTTATGGCTCATTGCTCAAGGTGACAACCTAGCAACACAAGCTAGTGTTGAACCCACACCTTCTATCTTCGAACCACCAAAAAGACCACAAATAACTCTCACCTACCAAAGAAAATACAAACGTGCTCGAGCTATTGAGCTTGTGCAGGTCCCCATACACTCAACCATATAGGAGGAAGTGGATACTAGAGCTCCCACTTCCCCTATGGAGCAAACCACTCCCTTCTCCTCAAGAATCAGTGGTGAGGTTCCTCATGCTCACACTGATGAGCTCACAAGCCCAACTGCCTTAAGCCTTCACTCTGAGCCTCAACACTCAAGTGAACAACCTTCAGGTATAGACTTAGGTTCCTCATGCTCACACTGATGAGCTCGCAAACCATCCCCAGCCTTTAGACTTAAATCAACCCATACCCAACCTTGAATTCTATACAGATGAAGACTTAGGTTTCAGTGAGTACCATAAGTCTCTCTACTCTTCCCCTACTCAAAGAGAGATGAGTACTCCTGAGTCTCTTTTGTCTAGCCCACATCAGTCACCTATCACTGAGGTGGATCTCCCTGAACCTGTTCAGGAGGTCCATATGGAAGAAGCTCTCACTTATGCGAGTGATTACATCATTAAGACCTCAACCATGGGAATGTTGGAGCATATATTGTCATCTATAGTGTGTCCGTCGCTTGACGAATAGTCTAAGCTTAATGTAAAACACCTGATATGTTGTAAACACATGAGACTGGGTCATTCATTGGAGCATATGCGAATGAGACTCAGTCGTACGACTGAGCCATGCTAATGGACCAGTCGTGCGACTGAGAAATGCGATTGGGACATTCTTAAGACTGAACCATAAGTATGGTCCAGTCGCACGATTGAACCATACGCATGGTCCAGTCATGCGATTGAACCATACGCATGGTCCAATCGCACGAAGGGGCCCAGTCGCATCTAATATAGGCCGGGCCTATATATACCAGTTTAAATGTTTAGAGAGTTAATGGTTTGGAGAGGGAGTCTGCCCGGAGCCTAGGGCTGCCGGATGAGAGGGGAGATCATGCTCGATCTCCCCTTGCCAAGAGTCGTAAATATTATGTTGTAATGATCTTTTAATCATTAGGTTTTATCAATGAAACCATTTTATTATAGATCGTGTTTATTGTTCGTCTCTTGGTTTTGATTTTGTTTCCTTCCGTCAAGAACATGCTCGGATGTCTACCGATCCACGATCCTAACAAGTGGTATCAGGGCATTGGCTCTTGATTTACGTGTGATTCAATCGTTTTTTATACAAAAATTGTGTTTTTCACAAAAAACGCAATCTTTTCGTGTCAAACGGTGTCTTAGACGTCACCTGTTCGTAAAGTTTAGTTTTTCCGGCATACGGCAATTATCGTGTTTTTACGGCCAAAACACCTTAAACCTACGAATTTTTGAAATCCATAAGCTTCAGTCGCACGATTGACTCAATCGCACGACCGGATACATTCGCATCCCTCATACGCACGATTGGACTCATTCGTACCTCCATTCGTACGACTGAGTAGTCTATTCGCATTGTTCAACCGCATCAGTTCATTCCCCCAAGTGAACCATCCGCATTAGTTCAGCCGCACGATTGAACCATTCGCATCGTTCAATCGCACGAATAGCCCAATCACACACCTTCATTCGCACAAGTGAAACAGTTTGTTCAAAAGACTAAAGTTAATCGCAATGGAGGACCAATACGCAACATTCACAGTAGGGAGAGATTCAAGGATTCAAAACCTACTGCTTATGCAGAGTGAAGTAGGGAATCACAACAAACCCACGAAGCTAATCACGTTAGATGAATTCCCACACTGGAAGCAACGTTTCGAGATCTACTTAAATGGAGTAGATCCTAATATGTGGGAAGCAATTGAGACGGGGTATAGTATGCTAGTAGGTGCTGATGGAGTCAAACTTACACTAGGTGGCATGATTGATGGACAAAAGGTCAAGTACTATGCTGAAAAGAGAGTTTATGCTCTACTTACTCAGTCAATTCCTAAGGACATCTTCCATCAATTTTCTGAGAACAAGCAAGCAAAGAAGCTGTGGGATGAATTGGAACAATGGTATGACGGTAATGCGTAATTAAAAGCTATAAAGGCCAAAGAGTTGAAGAAGGAGTTCGACAACTTCTCGTCAATGGGTAATGAGAGCTTGGATGACGTCATCGATCGGTTCTACCACTTGATGAGTGAGCTACACACTCATGGAGTTACAACGACCATGGAGGACAAGGTGTTAAACTTAGCAGATGGGTTGCCAGAGAAGTGGGCTTCCTTTGTCTCCAATCTCAGACAGAATGGTATGCTAGCGAAGTTGGATATAAATGATTTCATTTTGAAGCTGAGAGAGGAAGCATTAAGGATGAAATACAGAGCTCAAAAGTCTTCCTATACTCAGAATCCGGCACTGTACAACGCGACTCCACAAGCCAAAACGTCTGGAGCACCACTTCAGACAGCTTTTGTGTCAAGTTCAGCAGGTCCTTCTCAAGCCTCTACTTCAGGGTCAGAAACGTCAGGGTCGTCTGGTACCCAATACATTGCACCTGAAGCAAATGCTACAAAATTGAAGACCGAGAATCTTGGTAATGTGACAGTAGAAGTAGCAAGAGAGCACATGGATCTCTTAGCAGCTTTAGTCCACTCCTATTATGGACTAGTTGCTGGGAGAATTGGAAACTGCCATATGGCAGACGAGGACTACGAGCACGTAGATGAGACAAAGCTGGAAATGATGGATATAATGTGGGCCTTAGCAAGTGCTGTCTGGCTAAGAAGTTTGTCAAGAAGACCGAACAAAACTTGGTTGCAACTAAGGAAACTACCTTTGGTTTCGACAAGACCAAAGTGACCTGTTTCAACTGTGTGAAGCCCAAGAAAACTGGAAACGGGAATCCATTATCATCCTTCAATCGTCAAGATAAGCCAACTAGCAGTCCTACTTCATCAAGCAAGGATCCTAAAGCCTTGACTGCTCATGATGACGAGGGACAGGACTGGAGCTTTCGGTTTGTCTCTCTGGGAGAATCCAACATTTCTAGTGTTGAGGATTTAGATGATGATTCAGCTAGTGAAGGAGATATTACAGTGGAACTCGCGATGTCAAACATTGAAGAGACTGCAACTGAGGTCAATTACATGCCTGAAGAAGGGACAACTACAACAACATCAGAATCACCAGAACCAGAAATACCAGACTCTGCTTTGATGGCTGATTCATCAGAACCTTCTCAGGTAAGTACTACCGACCAACTTTTCAATAATCATGCTTGTTCTGATTGTAATAAATTTAGGGAAAGCATAGATTTGAAATTTGCTAGGTTATTAGATCATAATGATAGCTTAGTAAAGGACTTGCAACTGTGCACTGAAGCTAACAGAGTTCTAAAACAAAATGAGCATAGTCACAAAGAAAAGATAGACCTATTGAACAAACAGCTTAGGGAAACAGAAGTTGTAGCCTTTAACCAAGCTAATGACATTAGGTACTATCTTAACTCCCTAAAAGACACTAAGAAACAAAAAGAAGTTTTAGAAGTAGAAGTTAATTCAATAAAGCAAAAACTGCATAGTTGGACAAGTTCATCTCATATTGTCCAACACTTAGTGAGAGAGCGTAATAATGGGGAGGGTTTGGGATATAAAGTGGTTCCACCACCACCTGAGACATTGATGAACACTAAAAGTAAACCAATCAATAACAATCCAATCAAGGATCATGTGGTGTCCACTCCTCTTGTAAGTGATCCAGATTCCACAAGTACATCAAATGAATCTGGAACTAAACAAAAGGCGGCCACGTCAAAGGCAAAAGGTAAAATGCCTTGTGTTAATCTGGAAAAAGAGTTTAAAAAGGTTAATATAAAGTCTGGGTCAAACACAGTCAAATCTGAACCTAAAAAGACCATTAATGTTAACCAATCACGTGTTTCATGTCAAAGTCCAGATAAACAAAATGGAAAGGATGTTAAAAATGTTAAAACAATTAAATTTGTTAAACAAGATAAAACATCTAAAGAAGTAGAGTCAAAACGCAAACATAAAAATGTCACACGAGTGTCACACACGTCTCCATAAAGACAGTTAAATCATAAAGTTGATAACAGATCATGCTACAATTATGGAGAGTGTGGACACATTGCGTCAATGTGTCCTTACTATCAGACACCTAGGAAGAAAGTTGAACTTCAGGAATCAAAACCTAGGTCTTCTAAGAGGAGCTCATTGACTCCACCTAGAAGAGCTAGTGAACCTAAACTTCAACCCATTAGCCAGTCGTCTGTTTATCACAAACAGGCCTTACACAAAGCTGGTTTATGGAAAGAAAAATCAACCTCAATGTCTGATAATGAGGACAAGAAGACACCTGAGCTTCCCTCACCATTTAAAGGTCAATGGGTTGAATTTATGATGTGTGATGCCTCTAGGAAACCCAAGCCAGTAAAGGCTTGGGTTCCTAACCTGAACTAATGTTTTCAATTGAATGTGCAGGGTGTTTGCTATAGTGCTGAAATCAACACGTGGATTGTCGATAGCGGAGCATCCAGGCACATGACTGGGAACACGGCACTCTTATCAAACGTCAAACAAATAAAAGGAGGCCATGTTTCATTTGCGGATAACAAAGGAGGATATATCACAGCTCAAGGGGAAGTGGAAAATCAGAAAGTGAAGTTTGATAAAGTAAACTACGTTCAACAACTTCAAAACAACTTACTTTTTGTATCCCAAATATGTGACAAAGGCTTTAAGGTTATATTCGACAACATGAAGTGCTATGTCCTTTAAAAGGACTATGTGATCCCGGAGGACCAAGTCTTAATGTCTGCCTCAAGATATAATGACCTTTATGTCTTGGATCTTTCAAAGGCCTCCACAACGGATCATCAAGTTCAGTGCTTCTTGTCAAAGGCTACTGAGAAGGACTCCATCTCCTGGCATCGGAGAATGGGACACATTAATCCACGGAAGATGAATCACTTGATCCAGAATGATCTAGTGAGAGGAGTTAACGTCAAAAACATCCAACTTCCAGATTTCTGTGTGGCGTGCAAGAAAGGCAAATAGATGAAGAAGTCTCATAAGGAAAAGAAATTTCATTCCATCGAGCTTCCTCTTGAACTTCTTCACATGGATCTGTTTGGTACAGTCAGTACAAGAAGCATTGCAGGCGACTTGTACTGCTATGTGGTTACTGATGACTACTCAAGATTTTCTTGGGTAATGTTTGTGAAATCCAAATCATAAACATTTGAGTCTTTCAAGGAATTAGTAACTACACTGGAGTCTCTCTACAAGCTGAAGGTGAGACAGGTACGCTCAGACAACGGAACCGAGTTCAAAAATCAGTGGATGGAGGCTTACTGCAAGGAAAAGGGAATTGTGCACCAATTCACATCTGCCTACACACCTCAGATGAATGGAGTTGCTGAGAGAAAGAATCACAGCTTGATAGAGACAGCACGGACAATGCTAGCGGACTCGAAACTGCCTATCCAATTCTGGAATGAGGTAGTGGCAAATGCGTGTTACACGTTAAATCGAGTTCAGGTAGTTAAATGCCATTGCAAGACGTAAGTTCGATGTATACCCTATTATTCGTTGGACTTCCAGAATAGGTGAATGTAGTTGGAACACGAAAGAGAGAGGTGAAGATGTCAGCAGTCGGTGCTGATTTTGTGGGGTAGTCAGGAGCATCTGACTATTTATGGGCCAATCAAGTTATATTTATCCACACAGAGAGGATTCTCATGCTTAGGGGGAATCCAGGTATAGAGAAATTGAAGACGCAATCAGAAAGTGATGATGTGAGCTGGTTTCTGATGATGAATCTGAGTGCACGCTGATTTGGTTGAGATTGTCAGCTGTGGAGTGGAACCTTCTACTTTTTGCCCAATACACCGTGTGAAGACGCCAGGTGAGCACAATGTTTATATATTGGGATATGCTGAATTTGAGGGGGAATTTCTGCAGGTGTTGATGTTAATCAGGTTAGCCTGTGTGAAGATGGAAGCAATGGAAAACTGTTCATGTCATTATCTGGAAAAATTAGTCATATGGGGAATCTTGCTGCTATGATGGTGTTCTACAAAGTAAACGAAAGCTATTGTGCCTAATTTCTTTTTCAGGGATATTGTAGCAACCTGACGGATCGGCAACGTTGGCTAATATGGTTTTCGTTTGATTCTATTGGCAACCAGAGCAAATATTGACTGAAGATTGTAAGAGGTGTTATCTACTATTCGCAAGCAACGTCCAAGGGGGAATTTGTTGGAGCATATATTGTCATATAAAGTGTGTCCGTCGCATGACGAATAGTCTAGGCTTAATGTAAAACACGTGATATGTTGTAAACACATGAGACTGGGTCATTCGTGGGAGCATATGCGAATGAGACTCAGTCGTACGACTGAGCCATGCTAATGGACCAGTCGTGCGACTGAGAGATGCGATTAGGACATTCGTAAGACTGAACCATAAGTATGGTCCAGTCGCACGATTGAACCATACGCATGGTCCAGTCGTACGATTGAACCATACGCATGCTCTAATCACACGAATGGGCCCAGTCGCATCTAATATCTTCAGTTGATGATATCCCAATCTCAAATCTATTTTAGAAAAGTAACTAGCTCCCTACAGTTGATCGAATAGGTCGTCAATCCTCGGGAGAGGGTAACGATTCTTTGTAGTCAACTTGTTCAGTTCCCGGTAATCAATGTACATTCGTAGGGTTCCATCCATCTTCTTCACAAATAACACTGGTGCTCCCCATGGAGAAACACTCGGTTGAATAAATCCCTTGTCAAGTAGTTCTAGGATCTGCAGCATTAGTTCATTCATCTCGGGAGGGGCGAGTCGATATGGTACCTTGGCTACTGTTGCAGCACCAGGAAGTAGATCTATTTGGAATTCGACTTGTCGGTTCAGAGGGAGTCCCGGTAGATCTTCGAGAAACACTTCTGGATATTCAGAAACCACTGGAATATCCTTAATCTTCTTCTCGAAAGCTAAGCATCCCTTCTTAAGGCTCTTGGTAGCTTTCAGATGAGTTATCATGGGACATAGCGCGTCACTTCCTTCGCCACGAACCACTAGCACTTTCCCGTCGCTCAACGGTATTCTAAGCAGGCGTTCATCTCACACGATCTTGACTCTAAGCTTAGCCAGCCAATCCATACCAACAACCACATCAAATCCTCCTAACTTAATAAGCATCAGGTTCATCTTAAATATACTACCTTCTAGATTCATTAAACAGTCCTTGATGACTTCATTAGTTTCTATAATGTTACCGTCGGCTAATTCTACGGTGAATGGATCAGTCAGGATACACGCACTCAAGTCAATCAAAGACCTAAAAGCACTAGAGACAAAACTAGCAATTGCTCCACTATCAAAGAGAACGGTAGCAGGATGATTGTTTATAAGGAACTTACCATTGACCACATCAGGTTCCTTGCGAGCATCGGCTGGTTCCATCACAAATGCTCGTCCCTTAGGCTTGTTGGGTCTAGCCTCCTTATCTCTTCTCTGTTTAGGACACTTGATCCTCATGTGGCCTGGATCTCCACATTCATAGTATTGTTTACCCGGCGCATACGTACAATCCTTGATTAAATGACCTGGTCGTTTGCATCGGAAGCAGGGCATCGGGTTGCAATCCCCTTGATGATGCAGTTTGCAATTGTTGCAGAACGGGCTCGTACCCGAGTATTGCTTCCTTGTCCTTCCACCTTGGTCATCACGCCTCACACCTTCAAAGCTCTTCTTGTTTGACCCGCTACTACTGCCAATTGCTCTCTTCACATCGAACCATTTCCTTTTCTCACCCATCGGCTTCCTCTTCTCTTCAGTCCTGGTTTAGTCAGTCCACCCAGCCCTAACTAAATCATCAGTCAAACTGCCGGTGAAGTCAACCGCAACTTGTAAGGTTATAGGCTTGGAAGATCGAACCATTCCCGTGACTCTAGGATGTAGCCCCCAAAGGAATCACGCTACACCCTTAGATTCTGATGTGTCACCAGGTATGGCACCAATCGAGACAGGGCTAAGAAGCGGTTGATGTACTCGGTGTAATTAGAACCCTTCATCTCCATGCTCAAGAATTCAGACTCTAGTTTCTCCAGTTGATTGATGGGGCAGTATTTGCTAGTTATCAGTTCCCTTAACTCGGTCCAGCTCATTCGGTTAGCAGCGTTCCTTCACCGGGGCTGAATAATCATCTTCCACCATTCCAGAGCCGATCCCTTGAGTGACTAGGACGCGAACCTCACCATGTGGTCCATTTTACACTCACTGATGTCCCAGACTGCTTCCATTTCATTGATCCATCAGTACATCTCTATTGCACTTGCAATCTGTTGGTCCAACAAGGTTGGCAACAAGGTTGGCAATCCTTTCATCATTCCCCTGGTTTGCATTCTCTCCACGAGGGGTCCCTAGTGTAGTAGGGGTTTGGTTTTTGGTTTGTCTAGCCCCTTCACGGCGGCCTCTAGTAGTTCCTCTTCTTCCAATTTGGGTTCCTCCTAGTCGGCATTCTGATAGCATCACAGATAAATTTTTGTTTAGCATCTCATAGTTGGTGTCAAGTAGCCCATGCATCATTTACCCTAAACTATCGCGTCCTAGAAAGAGGGAGTGTATCATAAACACCACTAAATACCTCTAACAAGAAGATGTTTCATTAAAGTAGCTTAAGACAATTCATCCAAATGGATACAAATCAATATTCCCAACGCATAACATGACACATTGTAAATCAATATAAATAGTTCAGCAAGGTTTTAGCATCAATTAAAATAGTTTCAAGGATAGATAGAATTAATAGTATCAGCAAGCATAATTGTCTCAGAGTTACACTCTTACAAGTTGGAAGGTACCATCACCCCCATAATAATAATAATAATATCAGATAATAATAGAAATAGTTTCCTTCAACTGTCCATAAGACAGATAATCCCACATCCTCTCCAAGCCTTCACATCCACTTCTTCTTCAACCACCCTAGCCATCCCGAGTTCTTCTTCCTCTGCTCTTGCTCCAACTGCTGGACCCCGTGCGAAGCCATCATGGCCTGAAACTGGGCAGACTGTGATGTGTGAGTAGCGTGCTGGAGGGTCAGCTCGTGATGGCGAACGGTATTCCGAATCTCATCCAGAGCAGCATCGGAGGGACCTACGTTTCTCGCCCGAAGGCTAGACTGGGAGTACCTGTCACCAGCTACACACTAGGGGCATCATACATGTTGCGCCTCGATGGCATCCAGTGCTCGTCATGTGGGTGGTGGTGGAGTGGGTCAAATGACGGGGGTACAGGTGTCGGAATCCTAACAGGTGGTGGAGGAGGAGGTGGCATCCTAAAGGAGACTGAGGGACCTGGCCTTGCACTCTTGCGTGGGCGGGTGATCACACGTGCATCCCTATCCCCGATAGGTGGGATAGGTGAGTGGGTAGGAGCTGCTACATGAGGTGAATGAGAGCGCATCCGTCTCCTGGAGGAGGATGTCGAGGAAGAGTCTTTTGACGGCTCGGTGTCGTCGGATGTGACAGATATCCATCCGGATGTCCGCATCTCCTCATATACTCGTACTCTGATCGCGGTGTCGCCTTCTTGAGGCTCCCAGATGGTGCAGTCTCGTCAGTGGGGTATGCCGGTGCCTTACCCTTGTCAGCCATAGTCCTGCTATCCTGCAAGAAATATCATGAGTAATTTGGTTTCTCATAGCTCATGATTGTAATAATAATAGTACTTATGGTAGTGATGGTAATAGTATCAGATATCCCAATAGTGTCAATAACCAGAGGTATCAGTAAGTAATAGTATCATATATCAGTAGCTTCTTCAAATAGCAACAAATATAGTAGTTAACACTTACGAAAAACTTTCAGACCACTACAAAAGAAATTTTAGAAATAATATGTTTCAAAAAGAACAAGTCCACTCATTACCTAAAGGTCCATGCTGGAACTTGCGCTTCCGGTAAATTCATGATTACGTTGATCATATGTAATCATCAATTTACCCAACACGATCATCCCAACACTTTCCCACAAGGACGGTCCTAAGGTATCAGGGTTGTAGCCTAGGGTCTACTATGGTATTCCCGACTTCTCTACAACCTTTGGCTCAGATACCAATCTGTCACACCCCGGGCCCAGGTAGGGTGGGACGTCACAGACTAGCAATACGTATGGCAGCGGAAACAAACCATCCTAAGAGCACAAATGGAGAGAACATCACATGGCAATAATATTTAAAGGAAACCAGGGCAAGAAACAGATGTAGCCCCCAAATAAAATTGTAGATCCAAGATAAGGACAAAATTTATTCATCAACAATATTTATAAATTGTTCAAAATGTGTTTAAAATCAGACAAGCCAATGCCATGGTCACGGTGGTAGGTCAAGGTCTTCAACAATAGCTAGAGTCGCTTCATGGATTACCTGAAACATGCTCAAAAAGAAATTATGTCAACAAAAAAGTTGGTGAATTCAAGTGCTTAAAGTTTAAAAACATTCATTAGAATCCATATTTGATTTAAAAGAATCAAGATTCACAGTTGTGTGGGATCACAATCAACCCTGCACTCAGTCTCGGCTAGCCTCTTCAAAAGTTATGTTTTACCGGTTATTCCCGAAGAAAGAACTGAGCCACAAAACAGTGGACCATACCTGCCGGATGGTTCATCTAGTATCTTATAAAATTTGTCACATGCCACAAACGACCCTGCAGGATCTCAGCGTGGTACCCTTCCCGTTCATCACGGAAGGCACTGTGTGTGGGGGATTCCCCAAGTAGATCTACCTATATAAAACAAGCGGTTCACACAAGAATTAATGATCGTGATACAAATATAAGCAGGTTCTAGCATTAACCCCAATATTCAAGCATCATACAATATCTCATAAATAGGTTTCAATTCAAGTATAGCATGTTTCATCCCAAAAACAGTAGTAAAAAGGGAACACTAGAACTCACCTTAAAATTCAAGCAAAAGGGTTCTTCGTGTGCCGGGAGAAGCCTCAAGTCTAGCACCCTACCATTTAGATTTAAGTGTTAAGCCACTAATTATAGGGTTATGGAGATGCACTAGGTGTGTCATGAGGTTAATGTCTTAATAGCTTTTGATTTGCTAAGTCTTTATATAAAAAGTTCCTTTTATAGAAAGTTAGAGTTTCTTAGGAAAGAATACATGATTCACCATGTTATATTACCTATATAAGTCAGTTTGAGTCTTTTAAGTGATTCTTGGTCCAAGGGGGTCGGTTTATTGAAGTTTAGCAAAATTTACAGTTTAGTCCTCCAAGTTTCCAAAATTTACACTTTCTACCCCAAAGTTTTATTTCTTGCATTTAATGAATTTTATGGCCAAATATTAGTTTTTTAAAGTTAGGTAACTGATTTTAAGTAAGTTTATACCAAAATTTCAGAATTTAGTTCCGGGATATATATATTTTTATGTCTTCCTTTACCGATTACGGTAAAACCGATGGTTTTTAACGGTTAAGTGTTGATTTCCATATTTTAGTTTTAGATCCATTAAATATTATTTTAATTAATTTTAATAATTTTTTAATCAGTTAAAGATGTATTTCAAGTTCCTTTTAGGTGAAAGTCTACATTTTATGTTTAAGCCGTTAAAACGCGTTTTTACCCGTAAATGACCGTTTAAAAGCTTGTTTTACCAATTCTTATCATATTTGAAAATATTATACACTTATCTTACTGAAATTACATGGTTTCCATGGGTTTTTATTTTAATACCATTAATTCTAGTATTTTTCCTCAAAACGTTGCTTGGTTATTACCCGTTTTTAGTTAAATTCCTTTTTACTTGTCATTTGACCATTTAATCAAAAAATCTGGTCCAAATACTTTGTTAACCCTTTTAGAACCTGGAATACTTTTTAATCTGGTTAAAATCCATGTTTTCTTATTTTTAAGTCGTTTTTCCACTTTTCGGGTCCCCAAATATGTCCAAATTACTTATAAGTCTATGACATTAACATTTTCAGCCATTAACATCTCATCATACACCAAAAATCATCCAAAACCTACTGAGAATATCATGTCTACCTCACGAATTGAACAAACAACCTATGAACAAGATGGAAACTTAGAGATTACACCATTTTCATCCATTACACATGTGTAAAACATTATAACTTGTGTTTATATATTACCCAAACCCTTTTTAACTTTTAAATCAGGTTATTAGAAGGTTAGAAAACCTACTTTTGAGCAGGTTACATGTTTAGCTTCGAAAGTTGGATGGTGTAAATACACCCAAAAAGAGGGTTTTCTAGGTGTAAATCGGGTTACACCTATAGAATGACTTATATAGCAAGTGTGATACCTTCAAGAACGTGAAAATATCTTTATGAAAAAGGTTGTAGCAGCAAGTTTCTGTTAGATACAAGAATGGTAAAATGTTTGAGTGAAAAATGAAGAAAACACATGAAATGACGAAACCGGGTGACATGAAGCTTACGCTAGGTGTAGCCTGCGGTTTGGAGAGTGTAGCTAGACAAGGATGGCCTGGAAACCTTTGAACAAGGCTGGAGAATCTCGAGGAAGGCTGGGGAACCACGAGCTTGCAAGACCCGAGCACCACAAGCTCACAAACCTTCACTTCCTTGCGGTTTTGGGCATGGCCGATGCTAGAGTTGTAGTTGTTCTTCAAATATGGCTGGGATTAGAGAGAAAACCGTGAGTGAGTGTGTGTGTTTCTGGTGGAGAAAGGATCCAAGAGTGAGAGGGAGAGATGAGAGGAGTGTGAAGTGAGATTGGATGGGGATGCATGTAATGGTAGTGGTGGAAGTGGTGGTGTTGTAGAAGAGAGGGGAGTTGTGGAGAGAGGGGCGGCCGAGTTTTCGAGTTTTGTGGGGCGTTTTGATTTAAAATTTAAATGGTAATATTATTATGTAGTATTGTTTTATAGTGTAGTGTAGTATATTAGATAATATTATTTAGTTAGTTGTTAAGTATTTTGCATGGGCATGCATGCATTAATCCGAAAATTTGAGTTCATGCACACGTCTTAATTGTTTCAACTATGATTTAATTATAGCATGGGTGTCTAATTAACTTTCCCAGGACACTAAGATTTCCCTAGCTAATGCTTGATCTAGATAAATCATGGTAACAACAATCAGCAATAATAATGATGTTAATAGTAATATTTGTAATGATATAGCATTAATATTAATTGTAAGGGGTAATGATGCAGGTTGATAAGGTTAGAATTATGACCTAGAGGTCGGTTGTTACAATGTATATAGGTTAACCCATATATGTGTTGATGTGTATGTACGATTGCAGGATCAAACATTAGACTTAGTCAATTTCTGAAGTTGACTAAGTGTAAGAAACATCTACAGATGAACAAATTTGTTCTTTCGTAGATAATCTTCCAACTGGAAAATGCACTCGAGGATTTCACACGGAAGAACACCACTGCAGACAAGTCTAAGGGAGTAGAGAGATTAAAGACCCACGGATGAATAACTTGTACAATGAAGTATACCAAGTGAAGACTCCTACGGAAAGCAAACTCCTACGGAAGACAAATTTGATGCGGAAGACCAAACACTTGTACTTAAATGATACAAGTAATTCAAATCAACAAGTCAATCACGATTTCCAAGAGATTTATTGTTTCCTTAACAGAAACACGCGTGTCTATAAATATGAGTCCTAGGTTTGACGAGAATGAAGAGCAATATACGGCAACTTACCAACCATCACATTAATTCACACAATCAATCAAACACAAAACCCTAGTAGCCGTCACATGAATACATCGCAAACATCAACACGTTCGAAGCAATCACAGTTTATAGCATTCATTATTTATTCATCTATAATCATTAACAAGTTTTAATGAAATATGTTTGAATCACATCTTGTTCTTTTGTTTATTGTGTTGATATGATTGTGTTCTTTAGTATTAATATTCAGTGTCTTTGATCTTTAATAATTCATCAACTAAGCAACGGTTAATGATCATTTCGCAAATCATTAACTCGATTCCAATCTAACACTGGTAATTCCTGATTGTGATCCTTGGATTCACAGTGTGTTTTGTGTTCGTGTTTTGTTTTTGGTGTGTTCTACGTGCTTGAACTCAGTTGCATTCGAGTTTGAATGAGTTCTACCCGAAAGCTATCAAATGTGAGTTCTAGATCCCCTATTTTACATGTTTTAAACTTCTTTGGGGCTGGAAATGCATGTATGTATGTTTTTATAAGTTGGTATTTTTACCCATATGTATGGATTGATTTTGGGACTGAAATTATGTTGGTTAGTTAAAATAAGTTGCTCATGCGCCTAAGTCCCATGCGCCTGAAACCCCATGCGCCCAAATAGTATCCATGCGCCTAGATTTATACCCAGGAGACTAAGTGTCCCCATGCACCCAACCTACCCATGCACCTAAGTCAGGTTCTTGTGCCTGGATAGTATCCATGCGTCTAGAAAGTTGCCCAGAATGACCAAATGTTGGCCATGCGCCCATTTAGGGCTCATGCGCCCAAAGGTTCCCCATGCGCCTAAGTGTTCCCCATGTGCCAGAAAGGCCATGCGCCTGCATAGTGCCCATGCGCCAAAGGACTTAGAATTATTTCTGAAATTTTGGGAAAAAGGAAAGTTTTAGGCTATGACTTGGGATGTTCCCGGGGATGATGTATGATGATTAAATGATGATGCATGATGCTATATGTGATGTTTATGGTGATGTTATGTATGGTTATGTTATGTTCCTTTATGTTCCTATTATGTAATATGTCGTGGCTTTACGTGGTATGGTTATGAAATGAACTTAAAGTATTATGTAACGTAAAGCAGAAGTTAATGATAATGAAAAGAGGAATGTAAAGAATGAATGAATGCATGCATTAATTAAAGGATGTAAAGACTTGCAAGCAAATGAAAGGAGGTGCACAACTTTAAAATGTTGTTAGCTCAATTGTGTGTGGTTTAGCTAACCTGTAAGGATACACAAGGGTCTAGTCTTAGTGACTAACTAAACGTATGGGATCCTTGTCGCTTGCCCCGGTATTGGTGTCAGGATACATGCTTTATGTTAAGGGTGTATTTATAGACTTCGGCCTAGACTTTGGGGTGAAGCATCTGGCATTGGTCCAAATGAAAGTAAAGGTTAATATGAACATGTGGAATATATGGGATGAAGAAAGAAAGAATGAATTATTGAATAGTAACGAGTGACGTACGATGATGGATGATGAAAAAAGATAATAATAAGATTATCTATTTGTACGTATGATGCATGATCGCGAACTAAAGTAAAGAATGGTTTTAACTTAAAGTAAAGTATTTTTAATATAAAGCTAGAACTCACTCAGCAACACTGACTTTTTATGATTTTCCAGTTGGCAGGTTAGAGTTGCTGAGGATGGCACGGGGGCAGCTGCTTGGCTTGTTTGGGATGGCATCCATTGTGTATTATGAAAAAGTTTTTGTGTTATAATGCAATGAATGATATTTTATAACTTAACAATGATGCATTATTTTGGAAAAGCGTTTATTAATATATGAAATGACTTTAGTTAAATGATTCCGCTGCTGTATTTTTAGTAAATACTAAAGTAAGTTTTATGTTTTATGTGCGATGATTGGCCAACTATGAGTGTCCCGGGAACGCGGCCTTACCAGTTGGTATTAGAGCCAAAGTTTAAGAGAAATGAGTTAATATTTTCAAAAAAAACCTAAACTTAAACAGAGAATGGGACAAGGGAAGGGGTGCCAGTCCGAGTAGCTACGTGCCATCAGGTATTTTTCCGTAATGTTAACCGGTATTATGTGCGCATTTTATTGGATTTGTTTGCTCTTAGTAGATTTAGATGCTGATGTAGTCAGGATAGGAAATGCTTGGGGTATGAAGAGTAAAGTAAGTGGTTAATCATAACTGGCCACTGTAATTAGGGACTTACTATATTTAACATAAACTGAGCTATTACCTTAAATGACCGTGTTAGTGTTTGGATCTTATAGCGTGTTTAGGTGATGGAGGTAGATCATCAAAGGCTTTGCGATACGGAGGTCGTGGTGGACGTGGTGCTGGACCACGGGCACAAGAGGAAGCGCTAGGGCTGAAGAGATGGCACATAAGGAGTACGAGACCCCTCATCCAGTGGGCGGTGACGAGAGTGCGAACCTGAGGGCCTCAGTGAAGGAGGCATGTGGAGGAGGTTCACCAGGTCATGCAGACGATCCTAATGTCTGTGGTGACCAAAGTTATTAAAGCAGTAAGGGAAGGAGAGAGGAAGGAAAGGAGGAGGCCCACGGGGGAAAGGGAACAACCGGAGACTAAGACGGTTGTTACCAGCGATGAGGAGGAGGAGGTACCTATGCAAGAAACTGCGCAAGGCTGTAACTATGGGGCATTCCAAAGATGCAAGCCCCCTACCTTTGATGGCAATGGCACTGCTGCTGCTGCTCACCGATGGGTGAGAGAGATGGAGGCTGTACTTGACATTAGCGAGTGCAGGGAAGACTAAAAGGTGAAGTTTGATACCCACTCCTTCGGGGACTCGGCTTTGTGTTGGTGGGACAATATTGTCCAGGCTGAGGGTAGCATGGCGATTGGGAGGATGAGGTGGAATGAGTTAAACAAGTTGGTGATCGAAGAGTTCTGTCCTCACAAGGAGCTCATCAAGGTTGAGAGGGAATTCCTGTAGCTGGAGGCGAGAACCATGACCCACCAGCAATACACCACCAAATCTAATGAGATGGTAAGGCTGGTGCCAGATCAGGTGACTCCCGCGTCACGAAAAATCAAGAGATACATTCAAGGTTTGTCGGCGGATAACCGTAGGCACATGATTGCTGCCCGGCCAGGTACGTTTAGGTTGGAAGATTATATGATGAGAGGGAGGTGGCAGTGGTTGAGATGGTCAAGAAAGGAGGTGGTGACCAAAACAGGAATGGGAAGCGGTTTGGACGTGGCAGGGCCGCTCCAAACAATAAGGTTGCGAGGGTGGATGACCAGCGTGCGGTCACACCCGGTGCAGGGTCGAAGAGGTGTGGTAAGTGCAGGAAGGAGCACGCGGGAGAGTGTAGAAGGGGATCCAACGTCTGTTTCAGGTGTTGAAGGACAGGATATGTGGCGAAGAACTGCGGGGTAAGGAAGTGTTATAACTGTGGCGAAGAGGGTCATATGAGAAGGGACTGCAAGAAGCCGAGGGCTGAGAGTTCTGGAGGAAAGAAGACGACTGGGACTGAAGGGCAGAAGGCGAGCGCCAGATCCTTCACGATGACCCAGGAGGAGGCTAGGACGGATCCTGATGTTATGACAGGTACGTTTCTAGTAAACCAAACTCTTACTTCTTTGTTATTTGATTCAGGTGCTAATAGGAGTTTTATTTGTGCTCCTTTCTGTGCTAATTTGCCTATTTGTAGTAGAAGCATTGATGAGCCCTTTGATGTAGAAACTGACATAGGTAAGTCTACCAGGATTTCTGATCCGATAAAAGGTTGTGACATAAAACTAGAAGGTCATAAGTTTCCTGTTAGACCGTTCGTGATGACCTTAGGTGGGTTTGATCTAGTCCTAGGAATAGACTGGTTAGCGGCCTATAAGACAAATATTGTGTGTCGCAAGAAGATTATACGACTAAAAGCACCTGACAGGAGTTCAGTGATGATCTACGGTGATCGAGTTACGATAATCCCGAAGGTGATTTCGATGGCGGCGGCAGGAAAGTGCATGAGGCGTGGATGTAGTGCCTACCTGGCCTACGTGAAGGATATAGATACGCCAACACCACAACTGTCTAATGTACCGGTTGTGTGTGAGTTCCCAGACGTGTTCCCAGAAGATCTACCAGGTGTGCCACCAGACCATGAGATGGAGTTTCAGATTGACTTGATACCTGGTGCCCAACCTGTTGCTAAAGTGCCGTATTGGTTAGCCCCCTCCAAGATGAAGGAATTGATGGAGCAACTGCAAGAATTGCTTGATAAGTGAAGATCATGCATAGGTTGGACTCACCTTAGTTTATATTGTTTACTTTTACTTGTAATAGGTCTTTTGTTAGTTTCCTTTTGTATGTATAGATTTATGTATTTTAGCAGTCTAGCAAAACTGTGAGAGAAACTATAAGTTCACTCATAGTTTGCTGTTTTGTTTACCTGGCGAATCTACTATGGGCGAAACTATAGTTTCGGCAGGACATTTTCGCTGTCTACTGTCTGCGAAACTAAGACTGCTATATATACTTATGTTTATTTTCATTGTTGTGTAATCTTGCAAAACCCTAATCGATTATCATTGTTGCAAGTTACCATTTCAAAGCAGTTTATACACAGAATTATCCTTGTGCTTTTTGTTATTGATTGTCATGGATCGTTGTCTTATCATGAAAGAGTTATTATTGTGTTCAATCCTCTCTATTATTGTTGTTTAGCATATTTGTTGGATATTGAACGATTCTTCATATCTTTTGCACTGTAATTCGATCACATGGACCAACAATATGGTATCAGAGCCTTAGTGCTCTTGATTTGTTGAGTTTGGTGGTTTTGGTTCAATATCTAGTTTCAATCAATTTTCAGTGCATTATGAGGTGTTTTTGATATGGAAACTGATTGAATTCTGCTAGTTTTTGATTGTGGAAGATCTTATAATCATCAGATCTCAAATTCATTGAGTATTTGATGATTTCAAATTGATTTTGGGTTGAAAAAGGGTTTTGGGATCGATCTGCGAAACTACATTTCCTACAGCGAAACTGTCAATCTTCTTCTAGCGAAACTATGGGTTATATTGCTATTGAAATCGTTCTCTAGTGGTTCTGCGAAACTAGTCTTTTTGAACCAAAGTTCATCGGTGATTGTGAACGGTTAACAAGCGAAATTGTTGCTGAAATTGTTTTGAACGAAAGTTTAAGCTTGTTTCGTGCGAATTTACCAGCGAAACCAAGCCTGTTCTGACATTTGGCTAGCGAAAGTGCTGCCGAAATTGTCAGCGAAATTAGCTTCCACTGCGAAAGTATCAGTGATAGTAGTTTTTCAGCGAAATTGTCTACGAAATTATCTTCTCTCTTGCCGAAACTATATCAATCTCTGCGAAACTACCATTTCTAAGTTAACATCACTCACACTTGCTGATCTTGAAAGTGTTGCTCCCAATAGGCCTCCGAGACTCATTAATGGAGAAAATTTTGAAGATTGGAAGAGATGTCTCAAAGCCTTCTTCTTCTACACTGATCACAACCAATGGGAATCGATTACTTCTGGTCCTCACATAGCCCCGGTTACTGTTGGTGATGTTGTCTCTCAAAACAAGGACCCATCATCCTATACTGAAAAGGATCTGAAATTGATCGATCGTGACCAAAAGGCTTTTGGTGCTTTAACTCTTTGTCTGGCACCAGACATTTACAACCATTTTGCAGAGCATAAAAATGCTAAATCTCTTTACGATGCCCTATGTGAGTTTTATGATGGTAATGCAGATTTGGTAAAGGATAAGAGCATTCAGGCTGAGAAGGAATTCAATTCTTTTGTTGGATACAAGAACGAGAGTCTGACAGATCTCACAAATCGTTTCTTAACTATTTCCAGCACCTTAAAGAAATATGATGAAAGGCTTTCCAACAGTGAACAAGTTAACAGGCTTCTAGATTCTCTTCCACCTCAGTGGAGTCTTCAGGTGAGGATGCTTAAACAAGAAAGAGGGTTCACAGACTACAAGCTGATGGATATTATCAATAAGCTGAAATCCTTTGAGTTGGACATGAAGAGACGGGAATTTAACCAGACTATGATGCCCACATCTGGTTTTTCACAAAATGCTGCTTTTTTGTCATTCGCTGCAAATTCTCAAATACAGAATTCAATTCAAGGGGGAATTAATACAAGTACTTTTTCAGGTGGAAACAGTAGTGTTGGAAGAGATCTGGGTAACTCTCACGCCAATATTGAAACTTCAGTCCCATCAGAAACAATGGCTCTTTTTGGAATGTTCGTTCAAAGCTATGAAGCACTTGTAGCTGGAGAGTTCAAAGGGAAGGGAATGACTATGGAAGACATGTATCAGGTGGATCCTAATGATCTTGAAGAAACTGATATTCAATGGCAGATGGCTATGTTGACCCTTAGAGCTCGAAGATTTATGGAAAGAACTGGACGAAAGAACTTTTGTGGTCAAACATCTAATTCAAAACTGGGATTTGATAAGTCCGAATTGAGATGCTTTAACTGTAAACAATTGGGACACTATAAACGTGAATGTCCATCACCAATTGTCACTGATTCCAATAATTCAGGAGTTCCAAGACTGACAACTGAGAAAGAGAAGGAAGATGTGAATCACAGAAAGGAAACTGCATTGATTTCTAACTTTGATTGGAGTGCTGAGGTTGAGGAAACAAGAACTTAGATAAATCATGCTTTAGTTGCTGAGCTTGTTGAAAGGAATGAGAAGGAAGATGGTAAAGATGGATTTGACCTTTTCAAGGAATTCAAAAGGAAATATGTGTCATCTGTGAATAAGAAAGAAGAAAAAGATGCTGGAATTGGGGAAGATAAAACTACAGGTTTATGTGAGGAAGGAAGTTCATGCAACGGGCAAAGAAAGGAAAATGATGATGATGCTGCTACCGTTGAGGAAAAGAAGTCAAGTACTCCGTTGTGCTAATGTGAAAAAGCCTTAGCTGCTGAAAGGATGGTGATGGCACTTCCATATGAGGTAATCCAGGATATGTGCTCATCTGCTTGTAAAATTAGATTATTTGGGATTTATAAAGCTAATCGTCTATTAATTGATAATGAAAAGGATTTAAAGAGAATTAATGATGAACTTAAAATCAATGAATCAAAATATTTTGTTAAATTAAATGAGGCTTTAAAAGAAAATAATCATTTAAAACGAATTGTTTTGGAAAGAAATATTGAGATTAACACTTTGACTAAAAGAGTTGCCCTTGCTGAATTTGAAGCAAGCAAACTTCAGTCAAAGATAGACAAATGGACCATATCAGGAATGAAACATGATGATCTATGTAAATCTCAACGGGGAGCTAGGATTAAAATGGGATTGGTTATGAAAATGTAAAGGTCTATCCTTCGCCTAGTACATATTGTTATTCTCCTATGCCTGTTCCTCATCCTTCTAATGATTTAATCAAAACAGATACTGACAGTATGTCTGTAGGTTTAGAGGGTGTTAACTCTAAGCACATTCGTGAAGACTACTGATAGGATCAAATGTACCAATCTGTGATGACAATTCAATGAAATTCACACAAAGTAATCAAATCAAAACAAGATATCAACAAAAATTCAAGTTTTCATTTAATATCAAGCTAAGACAATTACAAAGTATGAAAGCAGGTTCGAATAAAATTCTTAGTTACCTACTACCTGTAAGTCTAAGCTATTTATAATGAAAACAAAACGTAAAGGAACTAACTAATTACACAAATAGTCCCTATACTATTACAAAATATTAAAAGACAACTAAAGACATCATGTTAATCTTTCTTTGAGCACTAACAATACTCCCCCTAAGATTGATATGGTCTTCTGTCTTCAAAATCTTCAATCTCTATCTTCTTTGTCTTTTCTTCCATCTTCAGCTTTATCTTCATCCTTTATCTTCAACTCTTTATCTTCATCCTTCAAAGAAATCTTCTGGTTCTTCTTTGACCTTAACCATCGGCTTCTGTTTATACATCTCTAACTATTTCAAAGCATTTGAAATTGCAGACTTGAATTTACTTGCAAGAATGCCTTGTTCGGGTTTAGATTCATTCGTCTTAATTTCCATCCGGTTCATTCTCTCCAAGGTATCTTTTGACAGACATGAAATATCAATATTAGCATACAACTCAATAGGCTTTTGACTTTCCTTTGAGTATACTTCCAGTACTCCTTTTCTTGATATTCTCATGAATTCAATATCTTTAATATCTTTCTTGACAATGTTAGCATAAGCAAGAGCCTTTCTCAGAGATATTCTTTCCATAGCTGCATTCATCAAATTAATAATGGAAATGAAATATTTCTTGTCTTTCTCCGCTATCTCATGAGATACTTTCTCAAATTTTTGTACAGACAAAAATGAAATATAACTCGGATGTAAAAGCTTTAGCTCAAAAACTCCAAATAAAGTAATCATGTCCTCATCCCATCTTTCTAGATTTCGGACCAACTTAAGCTCAAACGTCTCAGTGTTATAAAACCATCTGAGGATTGGCTTTGAGTTTTGATTACCATCTATTACTTTAAGACCAGGAGTTGTAACCTTCTCAAAATACTTATCATAAAATTCAATCATAGAATGTTCCTCCTTAGATTGTAATCCCTTGAGCTTTTTATTATTCCTCATAGTAACAAAATACTCCTTATCCTCTTTCTCACATCTTGTATTAAGAAAATTACTTGATCGATCCAATCCTCTTGTTAATAATTTTACAAACATCTTGCCACGTTTTGAATCAGAAGGATTGATCAGAGGTAACCTATTCAGCTCTTTCAAATCTTGCACTGGAAGTTTTATGATGCTAGAATAAAAGTGATATACATCACACACAGCATTTACTCTATTTATCAAAAACGCATCGAATACTTCATCATACTTCCATGCAATAATCTTTACTTGGTTGGTAAAATCTGGAGCAATCATAGCATTCAGCAGTTCAGCAACTGATTGTCCTCTTTGCAATACGTTTCTTACCAAATCTCCAGTTGATCTTGAATTGTCAAAAATATGCCTTTGTTCAGTAGAAGCTTTATAAGCTTGTCTTTCTGGATCAGGAAATATTTCAATCAACTCTTTCCTGTGAACATGTGCATCAGCAAATCTTGACATTTGTTTGATCTCTTGAGGCTTTAACATTCTTGTTCCCTTTGTTATTTCAAGATACTGAGGATTACCGTATCAAGTACTATCATTTTCTTCAATTGTTTCTCAGTCTCTTGAAAACTTCTAACAAGGTTCCTTAGTGATACAGATTGTAGTCTTTTTAGTTTCCTCCAAGGGTAGTTTCGAGATTGCAACCATGATCTAAGAGCAGGAATACTCATATCTTCTGGATCAGGATGGTGCAACTCAGAGCTAGATAATTCTTCTACATTAATCATTTCTTTTGCTCTTGTCCATTCACCATGCTCAACAACAATCTCATTTGGATCTACTGGTGCTACTGACTCTGCTGAAATACATTTCTCATATTCATCGTTAATCTGAGAAATAGTCAGTCCATCCAAATGTACACGATTGTATTTCATCTTCACAAGATAATTATATCTTTCTTTAAAGTCTTGTGGTACTTCATTTTGTTCATGAGTATGTTCTTGTGAAGAGAAATGTGATACAAATTGAGCTTCATCAATGTCTTCATCATCTAGAACTTCATCATACCAATCATCATTGTATGCTTCCTCAATATCTTCTAAAGCCTCAATCTATTCTTGAACATTCTGTTCTTCAACAGTTTCTTCAGTTCTTTGCATCTTAGAAGATGATTCAGTTATACTTATATCTTCTACTTCATCCACTTTTCTTTTACCTTTTATCTACTCAAGATTTTCATCAACATGGATCTCAGTACTTATCACTTGTACTGGTGAGATAGGCTTCTGAGCTTCTCTTTCTTTTAGCAAATCATCTTTGAGTTTTTCATTTTCTTTAGTTAATTTCTTGAACTTCTCCTTAAGAATGTCATAATCTTTGATCATAACTTCAAAATTCTTGATTACATCTTCTTTATCTTTAGCAAACCTTACAATCTTTTCATCTTTTGAGGCATTTTCTTCAGTCAACTTTAAGTTTTCATCATTAAGCTTTTGAATTTCTTTTTCAAGAGATATGTTTATCTCTTTCATCTTTTCATTCTCCAATCTCAACTCTTCAATCTCTTTCTCTTTACTCAGATTTTCATCTTTCAATCTTTCCATCTCATCAATATTCACAATCTCCTCTGTTTGTACAGACACATTGTGTGTCGTATTCATAGGTATTTCTTCTACTCCTTCGTTAAAATCAACTTCAAATATGTTGGACCAAAAGAACCAATGAGCCAGATCAAAAAAACCTTTAAGTCCCACAGACATCAGAACAACTGAAGTGATCTACATCTGCTGAAGACAAAGTCTGAAGACAAAGTCTGAAGACAAAGTCTGAAGACAAAGTCTGAAGATAAAGTCTGAAGACAATAGCTGAAGACAAAGTCTAAAGACCAAGTTCTCAGAAGTTGTCTCAAACAGGTGAAGTAGTTCTTTTCAGTAGTTGTGATGTTTTACTTTTCAGTAGTTTTATTATTGTAAAACATCTGAAGTTCTTACACTTCAGATGTTATAACTTCAGTAGTTGTAATTGCAGTTTTAACTTAGCTTTTTATGAATGTGTCCTCAGCTGTTGTGGACATCTTCAGTAGATTAGTTTACCTTTCAGTAGTTTGTATAAATCAGTTAGACGTCACTATCAAGTGACATCAGCTGACGTCACATTCCTTTATAAAAGGAATGTTGACCTAATTGTTTTGTAACCGAAGCATTTGCGTGAATGAAAATCTTCTATTTGCATAAAATCCTCTCTCTATAATCGTCATAGTGTGATTGATTATTCATACTTGTCTTGCTTAAATTTTATCTAATTTGTGTTATATTCCGCTGCAAATTCTAATCTAATTGATCAAACTAGATCCGATCCTATCAAATGGTAGCAGAGCTGGTTAATCATTGATCGATTTAACAATTGATCATTGAAACTTCTCTTTTGATATCTAAGTTTGATCGAATTAGCAAATTTGCAAGAATTGGTTATAGAGTTTGATTTTCTGTTGCTTCCGGTCAATTAATTTGAGATTCAAATTGTGTTGTTGAGTTTTGAGCTAGACTTATTAAAATTTCATTGAATTTGTTTGAATTGGTGAAAATGACTACATCAATCAATGATCCTCACAATACTGGCTCCTCAACAAAGCCTCTGATGCTTGCTAGGAGTGAGTATAACATATGGCAACGCCGAATGCTCCATCACCTGTCTGTTAACAGTTCAGGTTGTTAGAAGTCAGTGGTTCATGGACCATTAACGTTTGAAAGAGAGATAGAACAGAAAAGGAAATTGGCTTCATCTGGGAAGCTCACTGATGACTTTGTACTAGGAAATACTGCTCTGGTAGGTCATGAGTCAGAATATGCTGCATCAGAAAGTTCTTATGATGAGCATATAGATTTCTCTTCAAACAGTGGAGATCATGCTTTTGTTGGTGTTGATGGTAATTCAGGGTTTAGTGTTGATAATTTGTGCTTTTTGATGGATGATTTGAAAGGAATTGCTGATGATGATCTGGAAGAGATGGATATTTTGAGCCAAATGGCATTAATCAATATCAGACTCAAAAGTTTTACAAAAGGACAGGTAGAAAATTCCCTGGTCTCTCTGGAAAACCCAAAGTTGGTTTTGATAAGAGCAAGTTGAGATGTCACAAGTGCCATAGACTTGGACATTTTGCAGGAGAGTGTAGATCATCTGGATCTAACTCATCTGCACCCTTTGTGACTTTTCCAAGCAATAACTCACAAACCAAAGGGCAACATTCTACCAGTTCTGATCATCATTCACAAATTCAATCATCTCCTGCATTTTTTGTTCCTCAAGGTCCAATGCCATATCCTTATCCATGTTTCTACATGCCTCAGTCTAGTCAGGTTCCTGTACCCATGGCTCAACAACCACATGCCCTATCTGATCCTCAACCATCTCAATCAAATCAACAATCTCAATCTCAATCTCATCAAAGCTTTTTCACACCTGAGGTTGTTGACTGGAGCAGCTTACCAGATGATATTTCTGGCTATTCTGAACAATTGTTCTCTGGTGCTGGTCAACATGGTGGTGAAAATCCTTTTGGAAATCTTGCTCTTATAGCCCTGGAGTCTACTGATGGAAATACTTCATCATCATAGGGTTCTTCAGCATGCCAAAGAAGCATCTGGTATGTAGACAGTGGAGGATCTATGCATATGACAGGGAGCAGCTCTCTTCTTCATGATTACTCTCAAGGAAAGAAGGGATTTGTTTCTTTTGGTAATGATGCTAAGGGTTACATCATTGGAAAAGGTTTTGTGTCAAATGGTGAGATAAGGTTTGATGATGTTAACCATGTAGAGAACCTCAAGTACAACCTGTTGAGTGTCAGTCAAATGTGTGATAAAGGGCATGTTGCACTTTTCACAAGTCAGAACTGTCGGATTCTGTCTTCAAAGTTCTGAAAAGGATTGACAAGATATTGGATGAATATACTCTCCTGAAGGCCAACAGGATTGGAAGAGTATATGCCTTAGATTTATCAAAGAAAATTGATCTAAAAGGCCATCCATGTCTGTTCTCTAAGGCCTCTCCTCAAGAATCTGAACTATGGCATAGAAGGCTTGGTCATGTGAATCTTAAGAACATGAACCAGCTTATTCATCATGGTTTAGTGAGAGGTGTGCCATTGAAAGAGTTCAAATGTGATGACAACTGTCCAGCTTGTTTTAAAGGAAAGCAACACAAAGTATCATTCCCTCTAATAGAAGAACCAAAGTCCACTGCCTGCTTGCAATTACTGCATATGGATCTTTTTGGTCCAGTAAGAGTGATGAGTATGGCAAAGAAAAAATATTGTCTGGTAATTGTGGATGATTATTCCAGATATGTATGGACTTTCTTCTTACATTCAAAAGATGAGGCTGCCATAATCATCATCTACTTTGTGTTGTATGTGGAAAAGCAGTACTCACTTCCAGTCAGGTGTGTGAGAAGTGATAAGGCACAGAATTTAGGAACAACACTCTTGATGAATTCTATTTATCTAAGGGAATCAAGAGGCAATATAGAATTCAAAGAACTCCTGAACAAAATGGAATGGTTGAGAGAAAGAACATGACCCTTATTGAAGCCGCAAGGACAATGTTGGCTAATTCTGGTTTGCCACTAACCTTTTGGGCTGAAGCTGTCAACACAGCTTGCTATGTACAGAATAGGGTGTTAGTAAATCAGAGGTTGATGAAGACTCCTTATGAGTTATTACATCAGTTGGCCCCTCTAATTTCATTATTTAGAGCATTTGGGTGTCCCTGTTATATTCTTAACACAAAGAATTCACTTTAGAAGTTTGAATCAAAGGTGGATGCAGGGTATTTTGTTGGGTATTCATCTACTTGCAAGGCATACAGAGTTTTTAATTGCAAAACAAAGATAGTTGAAGAAACTTTGCATGTCAAGTTTAATGAATCTCCAAAAGACAAAATTCCTCAAAATCCTGTAGAGTTATTTGATTTGGACATACTGCAATATGTTCCATACCAATCTCCATCTGCTGCAGTTTCTGAGAATCCATCATCTCCATCTGGTGGTATAAATGCAAGTTGTAGTGATCACCTGCCTGTGTCTACTACACTTGATGTTCCTGTAGCTTCAGCAGTTCCATCCACAACAAATGCTGATGAAATCTCTGAATCCTCTACTTCATTTGAACTGCCATCTCATTCTAGGTTTCAAGAGTCTGAATCAACATTTGTTACTGCTGAATCCCCTACAAACACTTGCACAAATATTATTGAGTACCAAGAACTGAAAAATCATCCCATGTCTCAGATCATTGGTGACATCAATGCTGGTGTTTCAACTAGAAGTCAATTGTCCAATTTCTGTCTCTATGCTCTCTTCATCAGTCAGCAAGAGCCAAAGAACTATCATGTTGCATTAAGAGACAATGGATGGGTTGAAGCCATGCAGCTTGAGCTTCTTAAGTTTCAAAAGCAGCAAGTGTGGGAACTGGTTCCTCTACCCCAAGGTAAGTGTGCAATAGGCACTAAATGGGTGTTTAGGAATAAAACTGATGAAAAAGGTCAAATTGTCAAGAACAAGGCCAGACTGGTTGTACAGGGGTTTTCACAAGAAGAAGGTATTGATTATGATGAAACCTTTGCCCCTGTAGCCAGATTGGAGGCAATCAGATTGTTCTTAGCTTATGCTGCTTTCCATAATCTTAAAGTTTTTCAAATGGATGTCCAAAGTGCATTTTTATATGGTAAAATAAAAGAAGAAGTTTATGTGTGTCAACCACCAGGTTTTGAAGATCATAAACATTCAGATTGGGTGTATAAACTTGATAAGGCTCTTTATGGGTTAAAACAAGCTCCCAGAGCCTGGTATGAAACACTATCTAACTTTTTTCTTCAAAATAATTTCATTAGAGGCTCCATAGATAAAACTTTGGTCATTAAGAAAGTAGGCATGCATAAGCTCCTTGTTCAAATTTAAGTAGATGATATTATTTTTGCATCCTCTGATCCACAGTTGTGTGATGCCTTTACTAAATTGATGCAACAAAAGTTTGAAATGAGTGCCATGGGAGAATTACAGTGCTTTCTGGGTTTGCAAATCAAACAAATGGCTGATGGAACTTTCATTCATCAGTCAAAATACACAAAGGATTTGTTGACCAAGTTTGATTTACAAAACTGTAAGCCCTGTTCTACTCCCATGTGCAGCAACACAAAACTGGATGTTGATCAGAAAGGTAAAGCAGTTGATGAAACTCTTTACAGATTTATGATTGGTTCCTTGATGTACCTTACAGCTTCTAGACCAAAGATTATGTTTGCAACTTGTGTCTATGCTAGATTTCAGGCTGCACCTAAAGAATCCCATATGATTGTAGTCAAAAGGATCTTTAGATATTTGCAAGGAACTCAATCTCTAGGACTTTGGTATTCCACTGGCCACTCTTACAAATTAGTTGCTTTCTCTGATAGTGACTATGCAGGGTGTAAGTTAACAAGAAAATCAACCTCTGGTGGATGCCAATTTCTAGGCAATTGTTTAGTTTCTTGGCAGAGTAAGAAACAAACTTCAGTTGCTACATCTACAGCTGAAGCAGAGTACATTACTGCTGCAAGCTGTACATCTCAGGTACTCTGGCTTCAAAATCAATTATTGGATTATGACATTACAGAGACTAAGACTCCTTTACTGATGGATAGTGCTTCAGCTCTTTGTATTGTTAAGAATCTTGTCCAGCATTCTAGGACCAAACATATTGAGATCAGACATCATTTTATCAGGGATTGTTATGAAAAAGGTCTGATTGATCCAAAGTTTGTGCCTAGTGCTGATGAGCTTGCAGATATATTTACTAAGCCTTTGGACAGTGCAACTTTCCAAAATCTTGTGCTCAGGCTTGGTATGCTGCAGCTAGAATGATTTGACAACTACTGATGCTCTTAGTTAATAAGTACTGATGAGCATTAGTATACAACTGTCAAAAATAAGTGCTGATAAGTTATTTTATCTTCAGCAGTTTTTATAACTACTGAAGACTAAATTACTTAAAAGTACTGAAGTACTGTATTTGTTGAAAAGTACTGATGTAGTTAAAACTACTGATGCCTTTTCAGATAGATAAGTACTGATGACCAATGAAACATCTGAAAATCGGATAATCTGCTGAGTAAGTGTTAAGGTCATTGAAACACCTGAACTCCATGAATTGACGACAACAACTGCTATTTCATTTCAAAACAACTGAAGCCAAAACCAAGTCTTCAGTAGTTTAAAACTACTGATGACTAACACCAAGTCTTCAGTTGTTTCCAACATCTGAAAGTTAAAACGATGTCTTCAGTTGTTTTCTAACAACTGATGACTCACACCAAAACTTTCAGTTGTTTTCTTTCAGTCGCTTCATAACTTATAAATACCTAACCCTAACTTCAACTTTTTCATAAGTCGTTTTCCAAACGTTCATCTTCCATTAATGGCGACCATGCAAATCAAACCTCGACACAACTGTGTTGCCTACCTCACCAAATCAGCCTTTTAAACTAAGTTTGATGCTGCCATCGATCTGATGGTTGATTCCCAGTATCAAACTGCTTTTCTTTTGAATCCAACCATCTATCCCGATACCATTCGCCAATTCTGGACAAACGTCACTGTTCATACTGATGAGAATGATGACTCGATCACTCTCTAGTCGTTTGTCAACCAGAATAAGGTGGTCATCACTTCTGATATCATTCGCCAAAACCTAGACCTGAATGATGCCACCTATGCCATAAAATTCCCCAAAGGCACCATTGATTTATCATTTGTTAACCATGGATATGAGGGCGACCTAAGTGCTACCACCATTATGAAGAAGCACTTCCATGATGCTGAACGCCTCATTTTTCATATGATCAATGTCTGCCTTGCCCCCAAAAGATCTTCATGGGATCAAATGTCTTCCAGGTGGCAACAGGTATTGTATTCTATCCTTGAACGCCAAAGCTTAAATTTTTCTGCAATAATATTTTTAGAATTAAAAGATCTGGCAATGAAACCTGTGGCTAACAGATGGATATTATATCCAAGGTTTCTTATGGCCATAATTATTAATCAATTAAAATCTGATGGCCTTGTTGGCCTTGGAGTCCCTGCTATGGTAGTTTTGCAAGAAGTATACTCCAGGCACAACTCAAACCCACAACTCAAAGAGGCTGCCAAACTGCTAAAACCCAAGCAGAGGGAACCCACAGCCTCCATCTCCAGATCTAAAGTCCCCTCCAAACCAAAATCCAAGCAACCCAAAAAGGTTACTCAGGAAGTTGAGTCCCCGGATGATGCCCCTGCAACACAAACGCAGGATGAAACTACTGGTAGTGATCCCCTTGTAGTTTCCAAGACTCTACCAGCTGAAAACGCTCAGGTATCCTCTCAACAGGATCCTGATGCAACCAAAATTGGGGAAACCACATTACTGGAATCTCTCTCACTTGAGAAGATTGCCATTGAAGAGCACCATTCACCCCAGGTGCAATCCTTTTCACCTTTATCTCCCATTGAAACCACCCCTACAAGCCCAACTGCAGTTATTGCACAAGTGCTGACTCAACTACATTCCTATACCCCTCCCCAGAAACCTATTACCACTGGGAATACCTCAACAGTTGAGGGAGAGGATTATAGTGTGGTTGACAACCCACAGCATAGGGATTACAAAGTTCAATCTCCCGGTGTAGAGGAGGAGATTAGAACATCTGGTGAGGCTACCTCTTCTCCTGTTTCAGCACATGCACAGGATGAAGGTGGTATCATTTCTAAGACCTCACCAGAGGCAACTGCCAATGAAGGACTTAATCCCGAGGCAGGAAGTCCCCAGTTCCAAGACATAGGGGCACATGTGAATACTGATCTACACTCAACACATGTTCATCCTGATTCACTCAGGAGGTCAGCTGATTCAGCAATGCCTGATGATGACCTGGGCTTTTTCTTTGATGTTCTAGCCCAAAACACCATTCTTGAGGCTGAGGTATGCAGACTACAAGAACTGCTTGCCAAATTGTCTCAAGAATCAAGTCCATCTGCCCCAATTCACCCACAGATGGCAGCTTCTTTTGAAGCTTTCCTAAACACTAAGCCACTCTCAAAAACTAAGCCACCAGCCTCTATTTCAGGCACCATTTCTTAGGGACAGAACCCCTCTGAGCAAATGGTTGCTGCATTTAAATCTTTCTTACCTCTCATCACTCCAATCATAACTACTATTGTACATCAAACCATTGATGAAAGGCTTTCCTCAAATCTTCAAACCCTAGTTGATGATGCTGTTTCCAAGAAACTTTCTAACATTCAAACCCCTAAACCCAATGCAACCAAAAGGGGGAGTCTAAGTCAGTGAAAGAAGACAAAAGAAAGAGAGTTGAGGAGGAAGAAGTAAAAGAGAAGAAAGAAAAAGAGATGATCACTTATAAGAGAAAGAAAAGTGCTGAACAGTCTAAAGATGAGAAGAAGTTAGAAGAACTGATCAAAGAAGCTGATGAGCAACATAGCAGATATATGGATTAGATCATTGATCAGCTCTTCAGGCAAGGCTTTGACACTGCCAAACTTGACTCTGAGATCAGACGGCTAGAGATTCAAGAAATTGAGAATAGATGGGCCAGTTGCAATGAAAAAGAAAGGGAAAGGTTGGAAGCTATGATCAGATTCTTGTCAAAACATTTGGGAAGACCAATCATTGAAGTAAAGTCATGGTCCAGAGACAGTATTTTAGAGATAACCACCAAAATCTGTTCTTCTGAAACCTTCAACAAAGGATTGATCATAGAAGCTCTGGATGAAGTCGGTGCTGGGAAAAGGTCTGACATGGCAAAGTTATCCAAAGCCTCCCTCACAACCAAAATGATAGAGCAGCCTTTACAATCTCCCTCACCAAAACAACCAACCTCACAACCCTCAAAACCAACCTCACAACCTTCAAAACCTACCTCACAACCCTCAAAACCAACTCCTTTACCCAAGAAACCCACTCAATCAACCACCAATGATGCACCCAAGAGGAAGAGAAGGGTGTTGAGGATGGAAGAAGAAGAAGAAGATGATGAGGATGATAGTCTGCCAATCTCTGCTGTGATTAAAATGAAGATGCCTGAGCCTAGGAGTCAACCAACAACAATCACACCTGACACCCAAAGGCAAATGGTAAAAGTGAAGATTGAAGAAGAAGAACAGCAAAAAGAACATGATGAGCAGCTGTTATGGATGGTTGATAAGGAATTTCCTAAGTCTTCATCCATACAAGCTATGAAGAAACATGCTCAGAGGTTGTATGCTCTCAGATTTACATTTCAATATCAGAAAGAGAGAGTGAGAATTTGGCATGACCCCAGAGTTAGTGACAAAATTCATAGAAAGAATGTACCAAGTCGATACAATGGCCAAATAAAGAAGACTGTAGATGCTGTGATAATGCTGGCCATTGTTGTGTCACCCTGGGAAATCCTTGATGACTTCAAGCGAGCTTACAAGACTAAGATGACTCCACAAACTTTGCTAGAAAACAAAATGGTAAAGAAGGGGTTAATTTACAAGAAGCTTGAAGAAATAAGAAGAAATGAGCTCCAATTGTTACTTGAAGGTACTCATCCTGATGAGTTTTCATACAGAGAAATAACAACTGTGGAGCTAAAGAATGGAAAGAATGTCAGATACTTATCTGAATATTATGGGCCTGAGTTCTTCTTTGAAAGTGAAGCTAAAGAACTCACAATGGAAGAAAAAGTTGTTCTTCTTGAGGCCTATGTTAGAGAGTCTTACAGACTCATCATTGGGAAGTAGGTTTCATGATTAGGGTAACAACTCTGTGTCCAATTCCCCAATACAGAGTTCCCATTCATCCTTTGCCAATCAAATTTTTGAAACCTCTTCCTTGGCCTGAGCTTATCTTGATAGTTTCTGAGCTGATCCAGAAAATGTTTTTGCCAATAAGGGGGACTTCAATAAGCTTAAAGGTTTTGGCTGCATTGGTTCAGGCGGAGTTTGTTGGACCAAAAGAACCAATGAGCCAGATCAGAAAAACCTTTAAGTCCCACAGACATCAGAACAACTGAAGTGATCTACATCTGCTGAAGACAAAGTCTGAAGACAACGTCTGAAGACAAAGTCTGAAGACAAATTTCTCAGAAGTTGTCTCAAACAGCTAAAGTAGTTCTTTTCAGTAGTGGTGATGTTTTACTTTTAAGTAGTTTCTTTTCAGTAGTTTTATTATTGTAAAACATCTGAAGTTCTTACACTTCAGATGTTATAACTTCACTAGTTGTAATTGCAGTTTTTACTTAGCTTTTTGTGAAGGTGTCCTCAGCTGTTGTGGACATCTTCAGTAGATTAGTTTACCTTTCAGTAGTTTGTATAAATCAGTAGATGTCACTATCAAGTGACATCAGCTGACGTCACATTCCTTTATAAAAGGAATGTTGACCTAATTGTTTTGTAACCGAAGCATTTGCGTGAATGAAAATATTCTATTTGTAGAAAATCCTCTCTCTATAATCGTCATAGTGTGATTGATTATTCATACTTGTCTTGCTTAAATTTGATCTAATTTGTGTTATATTCCGCTGCAAATTCTAATCTAATTGATCAAACTAGATCCGATCCTATCAAAATACTGGATTGTATAGTATATCATTCATAAAATCAAAATCAAAGGTTTGATTTTGTGAATTTATTTCCTGTACAGCTTCCTCATGAATGTCATCAACATTTCCTTCATCCATATTTTGTGTTTCATTGATAGTCTCATCATGAATATCATCAATATTGGTTTCTTCAGCCATATTTTGAGGTTCATCTCCAGTATCTTCCTCATTTCTTTCCTCAGTTTCTTCTTGATGTGCTTCAGTGGCACCATCATTTCCATCATCATCATCATTGTCATCACTTTCTTCACCTGATGAGCTTTCAGAAGCTTCATCCTCACTTTCTTCAGCATCATCATTATTATCATCATTTTCATTGTTTTCATCATCATCTTCTTCTGATGAGCTTTTAGTAACATCATCCTCACTTTCTTCCTCATCTTCTACATCCTCAATAAGATCATTTGGATCTATTGGTTCTTCTTCAGACAGATGAGAATGTTGCTGATTAATGTCTATTTCATTCATTGATACATTCCTGATATAATCAAAAACTGGAATGTTTTGAGCACCAGTGATCATTGCCAGTCTTTTGTAAACTGCATCTGACATGTGCTCTAACTGTAGCTTTTCACCAGTAACTCCTTCAACATACAAATCTGGATTTGCTTCATTTATGAGCAATTGGAGGTATCTTGGATACATCAAATACTTATTCCTCACTCCTCTTTCAAGGTTAAAAATGAAACCATTCATTATCCACTTAGCCATATTGAATCTTCTATTTGTGGCTAAGGCAATAATTGGAGATGCAATGTCTACAGGAAATGAATCCCAACCAGCACTTCGTTTAGACATGCAGTGTTGAAAAATATAGCATAACAGCTTCTAATGTTTAAATACTCGAGCTCTGAAAAATTGCTTTTTGGGAAGTGATCTGGATGACCCATTTGTAGAAAAACCTCTCTACATTCATTAAAAGTATATTCTGATAAGTCTTCAGGGTCATTGTCACCAAATCTTAGAGCTATTCTGATAGCTTCTTTAGATACTTCAAGCATTCTTTCTGTAGTAATAAAAGCTCTTAGCACTTTGTTTCCTTCATCATCTCTTTCAACTTGTGCAGTTCTCCAGAATCTCTTAATCATTTTTCCATTGATCATTGGTCTTGCACACATAGCAAAGACATATTTTGTTCGGAGCAGAAATCTAATAATTTCTTCATATCCAATGGCTTCTCTTGTTTCATCATTTAAGTAAGCAGCCACATTATGCTTTGGCTCAAACTTTAATTCTGCCATCTGCAAAACACAAAGAAATTATTATGAGAACATTGAATATTGATTGATGAAATTTATTTCTACATATGACTTAACAATTTTAATTTATAACTTTTCCATTTCAATTTGACTTATTATTTTGACTTTTGATTTTGACTTTTTATTTTACTTTTGAATTGAGATTTCAAGTTGTAAAACATTAATCTTTATTCATTTTGAATTCATTATCTAACATTTGAATTTCGATTTACTTATTTTTTTAAAAAAATTATTTTGTTTTTATTTTTATTCAAACTTTAGTCTGTCTGTTCATCTTCTTCTTCTTCTATTGAAGAACCGACTGCTTTAACAATCATCAAATCATTTTCACTTTCAGATTAAGAACATTACATCAACATACTCGCAAACAGATTCTTATCAATAATCCAGTGTCAATTTTACATATGATTCACATTTGATTAGTTAAACTTGAATTATATAGGGTTCGAACGCACTAATAGAATTCAAACGCCTATATACAATACTCTGATTTAACCAAAAATTTACAGATTTGAATCACAAACTTACGTTTATATATCCAAATACTATCTATAATCAACAGGATTTTATGCAATCTCAAATGAAATGAGAGTATGAAGATAAGTGATAATCGCAAGTTCAGGGGTTTTGTCTACGAAATTTTGAGTGTGAATGAAGAAATAAGTGTAAGTGTTCAATTTATATTAAGTGAAATTTTAGGCGCATGAGCCCTGTTTGGGCGTATGAAACCCTAAAATTCACTAACTTTTTAGACGTATGAACACTGTTTGAGTGTTTTTACTTAGACGCATGGGAACTGTTTAGACGCATAAGCCCTGTTTAGGCGCTTTTGCACTGTTCAGTCGCACAGACTTTTTGAAACGTCTAACACTTGTAAATTTTTAAACTTTTCAACTATGTAGACGCATGAGACATGTCAAACGTCTAACACTTGGTCAAAATCAAACTCATTTACTGTTTAGGCGCATGGGAGTATCACAAACGCCCAACACTTGATTAAAATCATGGACTTATAACAACTGTTTAGACGCATGGGAATGTGTCAAACGCCCAACACTTGTAAAATTCCATAGATTTATTACAACTGTTTAGACGCATGGGAATGATTCAAACGTCCAAACACTTGTACAATTCCTGAAATTTTCATCATGCTCCTAATAAGATGTATGTGCATTGTTTAGGTGCATGAGTTGACTTTGAGTTGACTTTCAGTTGACTTTGACTTTGAGTTGACTTTCATGATTTAAACACCTGTGATTTCCAATTTCTTCACCTGCACACTTGTTTAAAAATATTAGTAATATTTCATACTAATTTTTTAAAACATTTGAATTGAATTTTTCAAACTTTTTACCTTTTAGTCCCCCAATTTTGAACTTTTTGCATTTTGCACTTTCAATTCTACAATTTTATTTTCTTTTTATTTTTAAATTTATTTTGTCCCTTCATTTTAGTCTCAACATAAAATCAATTATCATCTAATTTTCAACTTATGACAGAAGCATTTTCATTTGCAAATTATGTAGGTTCATATTTTATTTTTCAAAAATTATATTTTCAATGTACACAAATACTTTGAACATATAGCATCATCCTTTCAATTCAACATTTTACTTTTGATATTGATTATGATTGTTTTCTGAGAACAACTCTTTCATTTATTACTCCCCCTAAACTTTTAAGTTTGAAAAACTTATAAGTTTTCTAGGAAAGATAATAAGATCACACATCACATTGTGACATTGCTTTCACACACAAAAACATGCATAAAAGCAAAATGAAATCAGAATCAAAATCTAATATGTTCCAGGTCAGTGATATCACAGCAAAGGAGACACAAGATCTAATGACAGACAATGAGTGTTTTTGACAAATTATCAACTCACTTACTTTTTCAATTCTTGGATTGATTAGGGTAGATTTAGATATGACATGATGTAAAACATAAAGAGACTAAGAGAGCTCAACCATCATCATGATATGCAAGAAAGAACACATACTCAACTTATTACCTGAAACATATGTATCACCAGAGTTCATGTTACTTAAATTAATAGAGAATGATCATGGATAACCATTTGATCAGCTCTAACTATTCATTTGAATAGTTTGTGCACATTGGCATCTTTTGCATCAAAAAGAGAATCCAGGTCTGTAATCACTTACAACAAAGGATATCTCAGCACTTCAGGTCTATGATGACTCATAACAGAGAAGTGAGATGATGCTTTGTAACAGATCTTATGATTAAACACAATATCAACAGGTGTGAGTGGTGTAACTTAAAAAGCATTCAATCTGATAAGCTAAAACAACTCAAAAGTACTCAGATGAATACACACAAGCATTAATATTTAGTTTGATCCCAAGAATTTACTTTTTCAGCATAATAGTCAGATATTGTCTACACATCATATCTGATTATATCTAGACATTATTAATGAGTGAAATATGCAACTGATCTCACTAATGTACTATTATTTCTCACATGTTGCAAAACATAATCCTTTCTAAAAGACTCTATTTTTGTAGTTTTGATTTATATTTTTGTATTTGATTTTTTAAGGAAAACAAGAATCACACACACACAAAATAAAAACAGGCAATTACCAATGAGAGTATCACTTATTATGATCTTTTGATTTAGGGAGTTCACATATGATTTATAAGACTAATTGATTCTACTAAATACTCAAACCGTCCTGGTAGAAAGGCTTTAGCAAATAGATCTGCCAATTGTTTTTCTATTGCAATTTGATTCGAATTTCGATATGTTTTGTTTTTGAGTGTTGAACAGGATTAGCTGTTATGAACATAGCAGCTGTGTTATCTATGTAAATTGGTGTTTTAAGAAAATTGAACCCATAATCCAGTAGTTGATTTTGCAATTAAAGGATTTGAGAACATCGTGCTGATGCAGCAATGTACTCAGCTTCTGCAGTTGAAACAGAGACATTTGTTTGTTTCTTACATTGCCACGAGACTAATCAGGGACCAAGAAATTGACACCCACCCGAAGTAGATTTTCTATCTTGACAACATCCACCATAATCACTATCTGTATATCCATATAATTCAAAGTTACCTTCGTAGGGATACCAAAGCCCTAAGGCTGGTTTACCTTTGAGATACCTGAATATCCTTTTGACAGCAATTAAGTGAGATTCTTTCGGGTCTGATTGATACCTGGCACGTACACAAACAACATACATAATGTCCGGTCTAGATGCAGTAAGATACATTAAAGAGCCAATCATTGATCTGTATAAAGTTTGGTCAATAGATTTTCCTTTTGGATCAGGTTCAATCTTGGTGTTTACATCTGCTGGAGTTTGTATGGACTGACAGTCTTGCAACTTAAATTTCTTCAAGAGCTTGTCAACAAACTTCTCTTGATTGATGAAGATTCGATCTTCAGTTTGCTTGACTTGAAGTCCAAGAAAGAAGTTAATCTCTCCCATAGAACTCATTTGGAACCGAGATTTCATGATTTCTTCAAATTCATTGCACAATTTTGGACTGGTAGAACCAAATATGATGTTATCAACGTACACTTGTACACATAAAAGATCATTATTATCCTTCTTTATGAATAAAGTTGGATCAATTTTCCCTCTTGTGTATCCATGTTGGATTAAGTGTTGTGATAACATCTCATACCAAATTCTTGGGGCTTGATGAAGTCCATATAAAGCTTTACTCAGCTTATATACTCGATGTGGAAATTATGCATCCTCAAAGCCTTGAGGTTGCTTCACAAACACATCGTCAGTGATAGGACCATATAGAAATGCACCCTTTACATCCATTTGATACACCTTGAATTTCATGAATGAAGCATAAGCCAAAAAAACTCGAATTGATTCAAGTCTTGCAACTGGTGCAAACACTTCATCATAATCTATTCCTTCTTCTTGTGTGTATCCTTGTGCAACAAGTCTCGCTTTGTTCCTTATTACAACACCACGGTCATCAGTCTTATTTCTAAATAGCCATTTCGTGCCTATTGCATTTTCTTCTTCAGGTAGATCCACCAAATTCCACACTTCTTGTTTGCGAAATTGAAGTAATTCTTCTTGCATGGCTTCTATCTGACCATTGTCCTTTAATGCTTCGGTAACATTTTTAGGAACAATTTGAGAAAGAAAACAAGAGTATAAGCACACGTTTGCTTGTTCTGATGTACTCCTTGTTGTTCTCTCATTCAATGGACCAATAATCTGAGAAATTGGATGATTCTTGTGAACACGAGATGTTGAAATCTCATCATATTGAATATTAACATCCAGATTTGTTTGGTTCAAGTTGGAAAGCTCATGTATCAAAGTAGAAGAATGTGGATTGAAGTTTGGAACTTGAGTCGGTGAGTTGATAAAGTAATCAAAGTTACCAGTATCAACTACATCACCAAAGATGGATGATGTTCCAGACTCAGGTATCACAAACTCGTTACCATCACTAGGAATATTTTGTGATCCTTCCTGATCAATTGAAGCTGAATGACCTGAAACTGTATTGTCATGATTTTGTATTGTTGAATCCTTGACGAATGAAAAAAATGGGTAGTCGGAGCTAGAATCATCTGGGTAATCAGAATCTGAATCCTCACTGAAAGATCCAAGATCTCTACTTGAGTTCTTCTTACCTGTAGAATCAAGACAATTTGGTTGATTAAACAAGTTAGATTGAAGAGAGTTTGATAATGAATCTAAGTCAACTAACCATGCAAGACCATTTGAAACTGATGGAAAAGAATTTTCCAGAAATTTAACGTTGAATGTTTCAAGAATTATATTTGTCCTAGAGTTGTAAACTCGATAGGCTTTTGAAACAGATGAATATCCAACGAAAAATCCATTATCAGATTTTGCTTCAAATTTTCCTAATTGATCACTTGAATTAAGAATCATAACAGGACAACCAAATGATTTTAAAAAGTTTATGTTTGGTTTCCTTCCAAACATTAACTCATATGGAGTTTTCATTTTATCTTTCACAATTAAGATTCGATTATGAACGAAACACGCAGTTGATATAGCTTCATCCCAAAAAGTGATAGGAATTTTTGCATCAACTAACATAGAACGAGCAGCTTCAATCAGTGTTCTATTCTTCCTTTCAGCAACTCTATTTTGTTGAGGAGTTATGGGAGCACTGAACTGATGAGCTATCCCTTTCTGTGCACAAAACATTTCAATGTTAGCATTTTTGAATTCTGTTCCATTATCACTTCTTATTATTTTCACTCTATTTTCTAATTGATTTTCTACTTTAATGATAAATTCTTTTAGTAAATCAGCCGTTTCAGATTTGGCATATAGAAAGAAAACCCATGAAAATCTTGTGTAGTCATCAATGATAACTAAACAATATGATTTTCGTCCAATACCTCTGATGTTTGTTGATCCAAAAAGGTCCATATGTAACATCTGAAGAGGTTTGGATGTTGAGTTTATAGGCTTGGACTTATAAGACGCTCTGTGTTGCTTTCCCTTCAAACATGCTGAGAAGTGATCATTTGTTGCAAACTTCTTAGATGGAAGTCCAATGACATGATTTCCTGCTACAAGCTTATTCATATTCTTGAAATTTGAATGACCAAGACGTCTATGCCAAAGCTGGCTTTCATCATTTGATGCCTTAGCAATTAGGCATGTTGTTTCAGTTGAAGGATCAACTTGAGACATATCCAACTTGTATACATCTCTATCTCTCTCAGCTGTAACAATCACCCAATCTTTGCTTATCTTGAAACCTGGCTTCAAAACATAACAGAATGAATCATCAAATAGAATATGATTTGTCACATATTTGAGATACGCTTAAAAGATTAAAGTTCAACTGTGAACAGAAGTTGACTTTATCAAAGCTTATTATCCCATTTGATACTGTTCCTTCTCCGGTTATTTTTCCTCCAGCATCACCACCAAATGCGACGTGAGTTCCATCTTTTAACTTAAAGTCTTGTAACAAGGCAGGATTGCTTGTCATGTGCCGGCTACACCCACTATCCACATACCATGTATTGAGTGGTCTTTTTGGACGTACCTGCACAACAAGAAAATTAAGTTGAGATATCTACCCAAGCCGATATGGTCTTGGGTTTTCCAAGTCAGGTTTATTTTTGATGAATTTACCAATTTTATTTTGAAAATTGTTTTGAAAATTGTTTGATTTATTTTTGAGAACATTCAGATCATTTGATTGATTAACTTTTGAAATGTATTGATGACTAGCATTTTTATTAGTCATCCTTACAGATCTTGGTATGAAATATTCTTGCATGTTTTTTTTTGATCTCACATAATTGTTATTTGGAAAAGATCTCAAACCTAAAGTAGGTTGATTAATGACTTTTTGAAATCCATTAGTTTGATTTCTCAAATATTGTGGATTAACAAATCCTTTGCTCATGTTTGATTTTGCAAAGTTTATATTAAGAGATCTATTTCTAAAGTAACAATTTGTAGTATTGTGAGTCTTTTCATCACAATAAGTACAATATTTGTTGAAATAACAATTTGTTGTTGAATGATTTCTCATGTCACATATGTTACAGTACTTGTTGAAGTAGCACTCAGCAGTATTGTGATTTTTCATATCACAAATTTCACAGTACTTTTGTGGTGTCAAAAATAGCTTTTTGTTCACTTTTGACATTGACACAATGTTTGATTTTGGTGTCAAATAGTTAATCTTTTGTATTTCATTTTTCACAATTTGATTTTGTGTCAGATTATTATGCATTTGTTTAACATGAACCTCCTTCTTGAATGTATTAGGAACAAATCTTTTTGCTACAGCGGAAGTCTTAAAATCTGAACTAGATTTCAGATCAGAGTGTGATTTGTTCATAATATTTGCTTTATTATTTTGAAGAGAATTCATATTTAACAGACCAGCTGACACAAATTTTTTAAGTTTTGATGTTTGATTTGTTGCTTTAATAAAATTTTCTGAACTTTTGTTTTGTTCAGATGTTGCTTTTGATGATTTCTTTCTTCTTCTTTTATTCTTTGATTTAGAAAAACTTGGTTTATTTTCAGATTGAACATCGTCAGAAGAAGATTCCTTTTCTGATTGAACTTGTTTCAAATTAATGGTGTTTGAATCTTCTGATGTTCCTATCTATTGTTTATCATTGCTTTTAACTTTCACTTCTTCTATTACATCATGAATTTGATCAGAAGTGTTTTGTTTTGGTTGTTTTGGTTCATAAGATTTTATCTTGATTGGATGACCATTTTTGATCTTTTCTTGATCTTTTTCAACAAACACTTGAACATTTTCTTTTTCTTCTTCTGCATTCTTATTTTTGATCTGGAAGGCTTTAAGTTTAGCTTTATATTCTGGAGAATGATCATGAGTATTGAAGTTCTCAGGTAGTGTGTTTGTAATAGATTCAGGCATAGGTTCATGAGTGAAACCTAACTCTGCTTTTTGTTTATCTTTTCTTTCACTTACCAGTTTTTCTACTATCATTTTTGAACTTTTTACTTTTGCCAGATCCATTTGAGTAGCAGCATGTGCTATTTTATCTTGTTCAAGATTCTTGGTCATCTCTTCTAATTGTTTAGAAACAATTTCTAAATCTTTTCTTGTTTTGTTCCATGAAGTTTGGAGAGAGATAATCTTTTGATCAGCTCTTTTATGATCAGATTGAAGTTTGCTATGCATAGATTCTTCTTGCTTTAGCTTCTCACAGATTTTGAATGAATAATTCTGTAGTATTCAACATGTTCATAGCATGATTTGGTGCAAAGTTTTTCTTTCACTTCTGATGGGATTTCAGGAAATTTTGGAGCTGTGGTTTCAGTTTTTGAAGTTGAGGAGTCAACCTTTGGTTGATCAGACTGTGCCATTAGAGCTACTTCATCTGTATCCTCCTTAGGATCAGACTTGTCACTCCAATCATAGTCATCTTCTTCTTCATCACTTTTCACTTTTGGGTCATTGTTTTCTGACCAATCTTTTCCTTGAATTTCTACAATAAGAGATAAACTTGATGTTAATTCATTTGTAAACTGATCTGCATATGCACTCCAATCATAACCATCTTTTATGCTGACTACTAGAGCTTTCTTTGTTTCATCAGATGATTTGGTTTCATCTTTAAGCTCAGGCATAGGAAGACTTTGATAAGGCTTTTGAAAAGTCTTCTGAGCTTGTTGAAACCTTTGATTGCTTGAGCTTGATTTAGCATTTCCTCCATTATTCCTTGGAGCTTTGCATTCTCTTGAGAAGTGTCCATAACTGTTACAGTTAAAACATCTAGATTTTGACTTGTCAAATCCAACTGTCTTGTTTGCACTTGGCTTGTATTTCTTGTTGACATAAGAATGTTTTTGAGTCCTGTAGGCAATCATCACCATCTGCCAGTTTAAGTCCATCTCTTCAACATCTTCAAGATCCATCTCAAATAAATCCTGCAAAACAAAATCTAGTTGAGGTAAATGGCTACCTTGATATGCTTGAAAACTAGCCAAAAACGCAGTGAATGCAGTTTTGGACTCTTCATCCTCTAATAGGATGTTAATTACATCTTTTACTTTGCTAGATTTAGTAGAGTTAGATGATGAAGAAGTCTCTGTTTGAACATTTGATGATTGAGACTGTGGTTTAGGAGGAGATTGAGAATGAGACCGAGATGTATAAGCAGGTGCACTGGTAAATGATGAGTCAGTGAAAAATGCTACTCCAACAAACAGATCTCCCTCTTTTTCAGAACTTTTCTCACTCTTTGCCATGAATGCATTCTCTATTGTGGTTGCAGGAGAAGCAACAAACTGATATTGAGACATTGATGCTGCTCTATCATTGTTTCTTGAGCTTTCATCGTTCTCCACTGATTCTATTTTTGCAATAAGAAGATCTAGATCCATTGGAAACTTCTTAGTATGCTTTAGTAGTGTTACAGTTTGTTTCCATGATGATGGTAGAGCATTGGGTAGTCTGAGATTTAAATATTCAAGATCAGGTTTGATACCAGCTGTTGACATTTCTGTTGTAAGTTGAACAAATCTGTTCATCATTTGATTTATTGTCTCTCCAAACAAATGTTGAAACAATTCTAATTGTCTTTTCAGCTTTTGTTTCTTTAGATTTTGAATCTCCTTGCCTCCTTCACAAATGATCTTTAAGGCTTTGTATAAAGTGTATCCAGTTTGGTATGCATCAAGCCTTGTAAGAACTTTCAAAGGTAGTCCTTTACACATCAATGAATATGCTTTAATATCATTCTTAACTCTTTTTAGATCATCTCCTTGAAGATCATCTTCTGGATATGGTTCTGGAGAATCTTTAGTGTACACAAACCCTCTGTCAGGCCCATCTTCTGGAATGTATGGTCCTTTTTCTATTGATTTCCAAAGATCAGTGTCAATGGAATTAAAATGTTGTTTTAGCCTAAGAGACCAATTTTTGAAATTAGCTCTATTTTTAAGTTTTGGAACTATGTTTTCATAATCTTCTGATTTCACCATTCTTATAGTTTTGTTGTTTTAGATTTTTGAATTAAGAAAATAAATGCAAAAGTTTTTGAGAAATTTTCTTTTTTTTTAAAAACAAAATTCTAAGTGTCAAGGAAATACGCCTGAACAGTGGTTATACTTCCAAACAGTTGATGCGCCCGAGTTGAGAAATGTCTAAGGGAATGCCTTAGAAAATTTTCCAAAACGCCCAAGGTTTATGCGTCTGAACAGTTGTCAAGCGCCTAAATAGTTGTCAAGCGCCTAAACAGTTTTCATGCGCCTAAACACTTGTAATTTTTCTCAACAAAGGTAATACGTCTGAGATTCTTCTCTTTAACAATATTCAAACGACTGAACTAAAAACGTCCACACAGTGTTAAAGCGCCTACACAGTGTTAATGCCCCTAACACTTAGACAAATTTTCCGGTCAATCTCAGCTCATGCGCCACATTCATCATCTTCATATGAATGTAACAAACTCAAATCTTCTAAATTCTTCAAATGTTGATGAATTCGATTGAAACTTTCCAATTAGCTGAGTTTTATGCCGATAAACATTCTTCTAACATCAATTTCATTCAATTTCAACAACAAATCACTCAAGTTTGATATTTTCAGTCCGAAAACTTCAAACCTTTTTTCGAACACAAATTCAACAAATTGACTTGAATTTGATGAATTGAACTGCTAATTGTGATTCAAATCATGTTTCTGATGATGAAACACAACTGAAATTCACAAATTTTCAATTGAATTGTATCTCAACCACAGATTCAGTGAAATTTTTGAGTTTTTAAAGTTCGACAAACTTCAAAAATCAATCACTAACATCTTACTGATAGCTCTGATACCATTTGATAGGATCAAATGTACCAATCTGTGATGACAATTCATTGAAATTCACACAAAGTAATCAAATCAAAACAAGATATCAACAAAAATTCAAGTTTTCATTTAATATCAAGCTAAGATAATTACAAAGTATCAAAGCAGGTTCGAATACAATTCTTAGTTACCTACTACCTGTAAGTCTAAGATATTTATAATAAAAACAAAAAGTAAAGGAACTAACTAATTACACAAATAGTCCCTATACTATTACAAAATATTAAAAGACAACTAAAGACATCATGTTAATCTTTCTTTGAGCACTAACAACTACGAGTATGGACCAACTAGTGGGCTTGGATGCACTAGTATTAGTACACCTGATTGTCAGCAGTCTGTTTTAGATCACAAGTCTAGTTTAAATTCTGTTTTTGTTTCTAGTTCTCCTGTAACAGACTCTATTGTCTTATGTTCTCATACGGTTCTATTTCATCTTTTAATTCAGTTTATTGTGGTGATGTCTTTTGTTCTAGTGAAGATTATGATGCAACTAATCTTTCTACAAAATCAACTAAGCAATTTAAAAACAATATGTTCGAAAAGTTCTTTTCTCATCCCATTCCATCTTTCACTCCATCAAATATGTCTTTATCTGATGAAAGAATTACCTCTTCATCTGAAACTAGTACCAGTGGAACTAGTTCTAGTGGTTCGTCGGACGATCATTCATCTATTTTTGTAAATAATAATTCTTGTTCAAATAAACTTCGATCTCGTGGCATGTTTGAGACATTTAGTGACATTGATTCTAGTATATCTGAATGTGATGAGGAAATTATCATTGAACATATTCTTACCCCATCACATCACAGACCTAGACACAAACCTCATTGTTTCAGGTGTGGTCAAGAGGACCATCTTGTCAAGAATTGTCCTACATTGCTTCATGGTCATCTTAAGAGGAATTGCTTTGGAAATAAATTAACAAAATTGGTTAATAATTTTCTTTGTCAAAAATCTGTTTCATCTAAAGATAAAGTTGCTCAATCTTGGGTTCCTATTACACCTGGTTGACAGGTTCATTAATTCATTTCAGGAGTCATCCACTAAGATTATAAACAGCTTGTGGTATGTAGATAGTGGTTGCTTCAAACTTATGACAGGGCTGAAAGACTTGCTGACCAATTATCGAATTATTGATGGAGGATATGTTGCTTTTGCTGGTGACAAAAAGGGTGGAAAGATGATTGGGCAAGGAGAAGTTACGAATGGTTCTTTAACCTTGGAAAAAGTCAACTATGTTCCTGAGCTGGCATTTAATCTTCTGAGTGTTTCTCAAATCTGCGATAAAGACATTCCAGTCCTGTTTAAATATGATGAATGTCTATTTTTAAATCAGAGATTGATATTCCAGATGATTTGATTCTTATGCGTGCTCCAAGAAAACATGACACATATCTTCTTGAAATGAACTCCAGCGAGTCAAAGTCTACTTTAACTTGTCTTCTTTCTAAAGCTTCAACCTTTGAGTCTCTTTTATAGCATCGTCGACTAGGCCATGTTAATTTTAAATAATACACAAATTAGTAAAAAACAATCTCGTTAGAGGACTCCCTTCAAAAGATTTTTCTGTTAATGAAAAATGTATGGCTTGTGCCAAGGGCAAACAACACAAGAAACCACATAAGCCCAAACTTCTAAATAGCATATCTAGTCCTCTCGAGTTGTTACATACTGATTTGTTTGGCCCAATTAGCATTAAATCTATTGCTAAAAAATCATTTTGTCTTGTTGTTACAGATGATTTCTCCAGATATTCTTGGGTGAGGTTTCTTGCACACAAAGGAGAGGTTGCTGAAGAATTGCATAAATTAATTCTTTCTATCAAAACAATCAGCAAGAGCAAGGTAATGTGTCTGAGAAGTGAGAACGGCACTAAATTCAAAAATCAGATTCTTGATTCATTCTGTGCTCAAAAGGGGATTGTGAGACAATTTAGTGCTGCAAGGACACCTCAACAGAATGGTATAGCGGAACGAAAGAATCGCACTCTCATTGAAGCTGCTCGTACAATGCTGATAGAATCTTCGTTACCCATTATCTTTTGGGCTGAAGCTTTAAACTGTGCTTCATATGTTCTAAACCGAGTGTTGATTGTGAAGGACAAAATGAAGACTCCTTATGAACTTTTTCATAAGAGGAAACCTATAATTGATTTCTTTCGGCCATTCGGTTGCTCTTGCACTCTTCTGAATACTCAATATCAAAAGACAAAGTTCGGTGCCGTATCTGATGAGTGTTACTTTGTTGGTTACTCTTTTTCTCAAAAGGCATATCGGGTTTATAATAAGAGAACACGTATTGTTCATGAGTCGTTCTATGTTGATTGGCAGGAGGCTACTCTTCTGATGTTCAATCTGAACCAGCATGGTTCTATGACTCCAATACTATGTTTAATTCTTTCAATCTTCCAGTTTTCGACGATGATGCGTCCACTCCAAATGCTCAAACCAATATTATCTCCTCCACACCATCACCTGTCCATTGCTTGATCCAGCACCAACACCTGATTCTTCTTCACCAACATCTCTTCCTTCATCACCTACATCTATCGATCCTTCACAACCTTTTCCATCTCTCTCTCCCTCATCTAATCTTTCACCATTTATGAGCGAAACTTCTCCAAACATCTTTCCTTCAGACACCGACTACGAAACTTTGAAAGATCATCCTCTTGATAATGTTATTGGATCTATCACTGATGGTGTTCGGATGCAGAGTCAATCTGGTTTGATTAATATCTGCCTCTTCTCTTGCTTAATCTCTCAAACTGTCCCGAAAAAATATGCATGCTGCTCTACTGGATCCATGCTGGGTGGAGTAAATGCAATTGGAGCTTCAACAATTCAGAAAGCTTAAAGTTTGGACCTTGATTGACTTGCCTCCCAACAAATGCCCAATTAGTACAAAATGGGTGTTTAAGAACAAACCGGATGATCGTGGTGTGGTGGTGCGTAACAAGTCTAGACTAGCTGTGCAAGGGTTTGCTCAAGAAGAAGGGATTGACTATACTGAAGTCTTTGCTCCAGTCGCCCGTCTTGAAGCAATCAGGATTTTTCTCACTCATGCTGCTCATAAACAGTTCAAGGTCTATCAGATGGATGTGAAGTGTGCTATTCTCTACGGAGACATTGATGAGGAGATATATGTGTGTCCACCACCATGTTTTGAGGATCCTGACTTTCCCGATAAAGTCTTTAAGCTTGACAAGTCTCTGTATGGTCTTCATCAAGCACCTAGGATCTGGTATGAGACCCTAACACGATAATGGTTTCTCTCGCGGTACCATTGATATGACTCTCTTCCAAAAGGAAGTGAATGGTGAAATGCCTTTTGTCCAAGTTTATGTTGACGATATTATTTTTGAATCTACAAATTCTCTATTATGTCGGGAGTTCGAAGAAGTGATGCGTCAACAGTTTGAAATGAGTATGATGGGAGAAATGTGCTTCTTTCTTGACTTACAAGTTGAACAAAAGCAAGAAGGAATTCTTGGAGAAGTATATTAAAGATATCTTGAAGAAATTCAAGATGGACGACGCCTCTCCTGAGATGACTCCCTTTACTGCTCAGACTTATCTCACTCCTGATGAGAACGGGAAACCAGTTGATCCTCACCTCTATAGATCTATGATCAGTTCTCTCATGTATCTTATAGCAAGTCGTGAGGATATCACTTTTGTTGTTGGATACTGTGCTCGATATCAGTCGGCCCCAAAAGAGTCCCATGAGAAAGCTGTCAAGAGAATATTTTGTTATCTCAAAGGCTCATCCCGTTTAGGTCTATGGTATCCATATGGAGGGAATTTTGATTTACATGCTTATTCTGACAGTGATTCTAATGGTTGCAGGTTAAACATAAAATCGGTGTCCGGAGGTGTCAATACCTGGGAAATTGTCTGGTGTCCTGGCAGAGCAAGAAATAGACCACTGTCTCTCTTTCTACAGGAGAAGCAGAATACATTGTTGCCTCTAGCTGTTGTTCCCAAGTTCTTTGGATACAACACCAAATGATTGACTACGGAATTAACTTCCTCCACACGCCGTTATTTTGCGACAACGAACAGCCATTGGGATTGCAAAAAATCCTATTCATCATTCCCGAACCAAGCATATTGAAACACGGATTCATGCAATTCGTGATGCTCAAGAAAAGGGTTTTATCGATATTATACCCATTGACATAAAATATCAAAAGGCAGATCTTTCCACAAAAACTTTTGATAAACCCTGTTTTTATGAATTGATCTCTATGCCTGGGTTAATATCCTTTTAAACCTCCTTTAAAAAATTAAAAAAAATAAAAAAATAATAATTAATAATATATATATATATATATATATATATATATATATATATATATATATATATATATATATATATATATATATATATATATATATATATATATAAACATATAATAAAATAAAATTTCTTTTAAAATAGAATAATAACAATAATCCTTTAACTAATATTATCCTTTTAATAAAAATTTTTGGGGGAATAACTAAATAACCTGAGTAATGAATTTGAAATGATGAGAAATGATTTTATATCTTCTGAATATGTTCCTTTATGCATGACTGCTACTAAAAGACAATAGAATAATGATTTAAATTAAAATATATGCTTAAGGATGTCTGGATTTACGCAATCATTTTGGCCTGCACAAAAACTGAGTCCCGACAAAAATTGGATAGAGAATTGATCTTTCACCCACTATGATACAAATCATATAAGCCATATTTTTGAGCCATGATTGGTGTATTTATGTGTCTTGTGTTTGTGCTAATCTCCTCTACTGTACGGAAGTACTGACCTGGAGTGATGATCTCCTCTGCTGTACGATAGTACTGACCTGGAGCTCTCATCGGCACATGATTAAATGGTCATCTCCTTTGTTATGCTTGAGTATAGACTTGGAGCTCTCACCATTTTGGTCTAAGTTGTGTCAATTCATCTAAATGATGAATTCATCACAAAAAGCAATTCTCTGTTGATAATCACTTGCACAGTAATACACAAGCCTCGCGCAATAAAGATCGTAGCGAAATTCAAGAAATCCTGAGGTTGGGTGAGGGTTTTTGCCAAATGATTGTGGGATCCTAACATTCTAAAGCATCTAATCGAACCTTAACAAATCATAAGTTGTTTGTTGAAAAAGGATAAGGCATGGGTTTAAGTAGACAAATATATCAGCAATCGTTATTGATATGTTTTTGAATTTCAACAGTTCCTTTGCAGATTATGATCAGATTCAGCTATCAGTATGATTTCATTGTCGGTCGATGATTAAAGTCATCTTTGCATTAATGCATATCTCGAGGATGTGATCTCTGATTGATTTAGATCTCAGTGTTTGAAGTTAATTAAAAAAAAGGGAGAAACTAAACTTTCGCTCCTTGTTTCGCTAGACGAAATTGCAAATTCGCTCGACTCGCTCATCATTTTTCATCTGTATATCACTTGGCGAAATTGCAGCTTCGCTTGGTGAAATTGGAAATTCGTCCGGCGAATCTATAGTTTCACTAACTGCAAAACTATATGCTATATAAGTTGTTTTGCGAAATTATTCTCTCGTTTTCGCACAAACAACTTGTGTTGTTTCTTAGGGTTTGCCCGTAACCTTTTTAGGCGATTTTGCATATCTGTGTTGGTTCTTGCTGATTGTTTGTTGATTCAAGTTTGCCAGTGAGTTTCGAACCTAGGACCATCCTTTAATCCTGTTTATATCATCTCATTGTGGGTATTATTGATCGAGACTCTTCGGTAGCCTCACTGTTCTTTCAGCAAAACTACCGATAATCCAGTGAAACTGAATGAAAGTTCTTATCTCCTCAGCGAAACTGTAAGCTTATGCTGTCCAAGCGAACTTAACAGTTTCGCTAGCTATTTTTCAGTTTCGCTGTGCCGAAACTATAGTTTCGGCTTGTCGAATCTACTTCTCTATTTGAGCGAAACTAATGTGATTTTGCTGGCGAAACTAGACTTTCGGCTGCCGAAACTATATATTATTCTGCGAAACTATAGTTTCGGCCAGCGAAATTATTTTAGTTATTGTTTATTCTTTATTATTTTCTTATTTTTTAATTATTTTAATACTTAATTCTTTGTTCTAATGTATTTCATTTGTATTTCAGATATAAATGGCAAACTTAAAGTTCGATGAGCGGAATAATATCACTGCTATTCTGGATGCTACACATCCTAAAGCTGCTGGGTTTAGAGACTGTATTAGATGGCTGCAACGATCACCCATAGCTTATGCCATATCTCATTCGACCACCATTTATGATCTTCATATCAGAGACTTCTGGAGATCTGCAGAGTACGATACACGAGGAAATTTACAATGAATTACTGCTAAAGTCTTAGATCACGAAGTGACCATTACTGCTGAGATTGTTTCGAGGATTTTGAGGCTAGAGGAAGATTAAGGAGACGAGGTCTCTATGTCTGATTCATAGGTGTTCGAGGCATTTTGAAGCATGGGATATGAGGGGCCTGCTTTTGGTTCCCGCAAGGAGATCAAGAAGTCATTTATGTCCAAGGAGTGGAGGTTTATTGCTCATGTTTTTATTATGTGTCTTGATCATCGTAAAGGTGGATCAGACGGACTAAACATTGATTGGACAAAGGCAATGGTGTTATGTTGCAAAGGAAAGAAGGCCAACATTGCCAAACTGATATTTGCATGCATGGCTGAGAACGTGATGGCCTTGAAGAAGGACAAATGGTTGCTATATCCTCGTTTTCTTTAGATATTTTTTGATAATCTTATACCATATTAGATGATACACATCACATCCTAAAGCTGCTGGGTTTAGAGACTGTATTAGATGGCTGCAAAGATCACCCATAGCTTATGCCATATCTCATTCGACCACCATATATGATCTTCATATCAGAGACTTTTGGAGATCTGCAGAGTACGATACACGAGGAAATTTACAATGAATTACTGCTAAAGTCTTAGATCACAAAGTGACCATTACTTCTGAGATTGTTTCGAGGATTTTGAGGCTAGAGGAAGATTAAGGAGACGAGGTCTCTATGTCTGATTCATAGGTGTTCGAGGCATTTTGAAGCATGGGATATGAGGGGCCTGCTTTTGGTTCCCGCAAGGAGATCAAGAAGTCATTTATGTCCAAGGAGTGGAGGTTTATTGCTCATGTTTTTATTATGTGTCTTGATCATCGTAAAGGTGGATCAGACGGACTAAACATTGATTGGACAAAGGCAATGGTGTTATGTTGCAAAGGAAAGAAGGCCAACATTGCCAAACTGATATTTGCATGCATGGCTGAGAACGTGATGGCCTTGAAGAAGGACAAATGGTTGCTATATCCTCGTTTTCTTTAGATATTTTTTGATGATCTTATACCATATTAGATGATACACATCACATCCTAAAGCTGCTGGGTTTAGAGACTGTATTAGATGGCTGCAAAGATCACCCATAGCTTATGCCATATCTCATTCGACCACCATATATGATCTTCATATCAGAGACTTTTGGAGATCTGCAGAGTACGATACACGAGGAAATTTACAATGAATTACTGCTAAAGTCTTAGATCACAAAGTGACCATTACTGCTGAGATTGTTTCGAGGATTTTGAGGCTAGAGGAAGATTAAGGAGACGAGGTCTCTATGTCTGATTCATAGGTGTTCGAGGCATTTTGAAGCATGGGATATGAGGGGCCTGCTTTTGGTTCCCGCAAGGAGATCAAGAAGTCATTTATGTCCAAGGAGTGGAGGTTTATTGCTCGTGTTTTTATTATGTGTCTTGATCACCGTAAAGGTGGATCAGACGGACTAAACATTGATTGGACAAAGGCAATGGTGTTATGTTGCAAAGGAAAGAAGGCCAACATTGCCAAACTGATATTTGCATGCATGGCTGAGAACGTGATGGCCTTGAAGAAGGACAAATGGTTGCTATATCCTCGTTTTCTTTAGATATGTTTTGATGATCTTATACCATATGTACCAAAACATGGAGCGGTAAAGACGCTAATACAAATGAACCCTTGCATTTTTGCTGACTGCTGTGCAATTCGCCACGATTTCAGTGGAAAGATCACCCATATTTTGGAAAATATGTATCCTCCAGAGAGATGGAGTTATATTAAACGAGTGGATACATCTGAAATCAAAAGAGCTGAAGAATCCAGGGCACAGCGATCTGAAGCAACAAAGAAAAGAAAAAGATATGCTAAGGAAAAAGATTATGATTTTGAGGAAGATATAAATGATCAAGCTGAAGAGATAAAAGTAGAGAAGGAAAGAAGATCGAAGAAGAAAGCCGATACTGCAGAAACTGAGAGGCGTACAAAACAGAGACATGAAGGATTCACCAAGAGAAGGGAGGAAAGAGGAAACCTTGATGAAGACATGATTCGCAATCTGAATACTTCTTTGGCAAATGAACTGAGCATGATCAAGACTAAACTTACAAACCAAGAGATTCGAGAAAAGTAAAAAGATGAGGTGATAGAGGGCATGAAGAAGATGCTTGTTGATCAACACTGCCTCCTGAAGAAGTTATTTGAGGAGATTGCACATCTGAAAGCTGCAGCCGGCCTGCCTGATCAACTAACTCAATCTGAGTTAGATGATCTGACTGACACTTCAAAGTATCCATTCCTGAATATGGGTACTTCATCCATGGCAGGAAAGGGCATATCTGGTGCAACAACCACTGATGCTGGAGATTGTAAAGCTAGAGCTGAGGATGTTGGAAGAGAAAATGAGGAGGAGATTATTGAAGCTGGGTTGGTCAATATGCAATTTGACTTTGAGAAGGATTTAATTGGTGAAGAAGTGATAATAAAGAAAACTGCTGAAGAAGCTGCTGAGAAAGGAAAGGGATTAGTTGTTGAAGAAGAGGATGATGAACAACTTGTAGACTATGATTATGAACCTGAGTTCTATGAAGTTGATGAGAGACCGTTGATCTATGTAGCAAAGAAGGGAGAGGATGCTGCAGATGCGTTTGAGATGGATAGAGCTGATTGGTTTGTAAAAGAGAAGGAGTCGAAAGAAATCACTCCCCTTTTCCAACATATGGAAGGGTTGAGTAAGAAGGAGACCGACAAGAAGATTATAAGCTGGTCATATAACCTCGACTTAAAGATGTTCATGATAAAGAGAAGGGGAGGTGGTATTAGCTACATGCTTAAGAGGAAGGCTTTTAAGACCTTGCCTAAATGGGATCTTAGGCGGTTGGCAGCTCTACCACTTCTGAATACACATCTGAGCGAAAGAGCCACTCTTCTGGAGAAAGAGATAAAGAACGGGCTTAATGACAACTTTGAGTCGTTTGGTTACATGAAGGCAGAAACGAGGAGGTCAAAGAAAGACAAAGATTGGGAAACAGGAAAGGGAAGAATTGTTCTGAGGGTTAAACCGCCAAAGACAGTGAACAGAGTGAGATTGGCTGATCCCCTTCCCCGACAATTACAGAATTTCGAGAAATGGTTTTACGATAATAACACTATGGAAGCTGTGATTAGGGTGAAGAATGGCAAAGAATTTAAAGTTTTTGATCCTTTGGAGTTGTTCAGTTTCTGTGACGAAGATTTATTAGTGTTATGTGACAATCACATAAAGGCTGGAGCTGGAGAAGAGACTCGGAAAGAAGCTAGTCTCTTTATGAATGTAGCAAACAAGATCAGAGGGGTGAGGGCTGAGGTGAAGAAATTAGCTGAGAAGGTAAGGGCCCAAGATGACCTTAACATGGATATTCAAGATTTGGCCAAGCAGTTTGAGAGGGCTAGTGGTCGTCCCGAGGGAGCTCGTGAAGCAGGAGGAGAACATGGAGAATCATGTGCTGAAGCTTCTGAGGAAGACGTTGCAGGAGGTAAAGAAGACAAATCAAATGCAGCAGAGGAAACTGGAGCTGACAAGATAAATCAAGATGAGTGAAGGCGGTGAGGTCCAACCTAGGGGGAGTATTGAAGATCATGCATAGGTTGGACTCACCTTAGTTTAGATTAGGTCTTTTGTTAGTTTCCTTTTGTATGTACTTAGAATTATGTATTTTAGCAGTCTAGCGAAACTGTGAGCGAATCTATAAGTTCGCTCACAGTTTGCTGTTTTGTTTACCTGGCGAATCTACTGTTTTGCCGGGCGAAACTATAGTTTCGGCAGGACAGTTTCGCTGACAGCGAAACTGTCTGCGAAACTAAGACTGCTATATATACTCATGTTTATTTTCATTGTTGTGTAATCTTGCAAAACCCTAATCCATTATCATTGTTGCAAGTTTCAAAGCAGTTAATACACAGAATTACCCTTGTGCTTTTTGTTATTAATTGTCATTGATCATTGTCTTATCATGAAAGAGTTATTATTGTGTTCAATCCTCTCTATTATTGTTGTTTAGCATATTTGTTGGATATTGAACAATTCTTCATATCATTTGCACTGTAATTCGATCACATGGACCAACAATAAGGGGTCCATTATGTAGGGATTTAACAAGTTTATCAAAGCTCATATAACCATGTTTATATGAAAAACGCAGCGGATTTTGAAGTTTTAAAACATGTTAATAAGATGGTTATTAAACCCATTTAATAAGCAACCCTAAACCATGGATCATTATACGAAATTGCATACAATGAAAAACAAGAGATGGTGATGATACAACCTTTGTAGCAGCTCAAAAGAACAAGTTTCTTGAGGTGAAAGAAGATGAAAACATGGCTGAATCTTCAAGGAAGAAGACCTCAAGAGGTGATACCCCAAGCTTGTACAAACACCTTGATTGCTAGGAATCTTGACACCCGATTTTTCAGCAACCAAAACACATTTTGAAGCTGGAAAAATCTGCCCTTTTCTTCCTCAAAACCGTGAAAGAGAGAGAGACGAGCAAGTGTTTTCTTCAAGTGTGTGTGTAAGAGAAAGAGTGAGAGACAAGAGTGTTCAAGTGTCCAACTAAATGCATGGCCTTGGAACAAATAAAAGGGAAGAAACCAAGACAAGGGGCGGCCGAAATGGGCACCCTCTTGTCTCCCCTTGAATTCAAATTATTTTAAAAAATAACTTAAACACTCTTGCACTCTTTTATGTAAAATTAAACCATTTTAATTTTATATCACTAACACACACATTATTATTTGTCATTGTCTAACTAATTAAAAAATGAACAAATAATCCCATATGAACAAATATATATATATATATATATATATATATATATATATATATATATATATATATATATATATATATATATATATATATATAAACTTGTTCATTCGCAAAAGCAATGATTTAGAAAACCCGGTTTCTAAATTGGTGTCAATATTTATTTGTTTGATCTAATCAACAAATAAATATTTGTCGGTGTTTGTTTGGCTTGTTATTGGGTATGACCCGACTTGGATCATATCACACTAGCCACATCAATTTAATATATATCTTGGGCAGATCATTTCCTTCAATCTCCCACTTGCACAAGATTTATAGAAGATTGATGCAAGCAGCAAATAACGCCTAGCAACGGTTTGCTACCCCTAATGTATATGACTAAGTGCCATTCAATAACATCATCCTTTTCAAGTACCTTACTTGAATATGTTTTAGGTGAATTAATCATCTATCCTTTTGTTGCAGATGTCATGTTAAATCCAAGAGACACAGAATAGTCATTCTCCGATGATTTAACTTTAACAGGCCTTAGACATCTAACTCTCAACGAATAAGAGGAACAAATTCCATCTTGACTACATACGTCTCTCACAATCACCTCATGTCATACCTGAACTCAGCCTTATGTACTGCCTTTTCAGAACAGCAAAGGACTAAGTCAAAGTACAATACTTGGTGAATATCAAGACCCAATATGTATCTCAGGTCTGAGGATACAATGATATTCGCCTTTACTCAAAATTTCTTATGACTAATCAGAAAGATTCCATGCAGAAATAATTGAGAGCGGGTCAGTCCAATATCTATATCCCATAGATATCAATGAAACTTTGTAGCAACCTCTTGCTTTATATTCATACCTTATGAATATCAACCAATCCAAGTTCATTATAGTCTTACATTCATAGTTGTTCCCACAAGTATGATCGACTACGGACGTTGAGAATAATTTATTTATTCACGGATTTAAACATGCTAAAATAGAAGAACAAATGAAATTATAACCATATAATTAAGTCAAATAACATTAGTTCAATATCCAAATACAAAATACAACATCAAACCCAGTCACTTGAATATCTAAGTCCCATGGCACAAACATGACCTTCATGCTTTGCCTTTTCAAGGAGTTTTGTGAGTGGATCCGCAACGTTTTTATCAGTGTGGACTTTGCGAATACATATCTTTCCCTTTTCAACTTCATCCCTTATGTAGTTGAATCTCCGTTCAATGTGCCGAGTCTTTTGATGAGCATGAGGTTCCTTGATTTGAGCAATCGCACCCTCGTTGTCACAAAAGATCTCTAGGGGATCCTGAATGGAAGGGACTACCCCTAGATCGGCTATGAATTTCTTCAGCCATGCAGCTTCCTGTGCTGCCATTAAAGCGGCGACGTATTCAGACTCTGTAGTGGATAACGCTACGACTTCTTGCTTTGAGCTTTTCCAAGAAACAGCTCCCCCATTCAGAATAAAGATGTACCCCGATTGAGATCGTGAATCATCTCGATCTGTTTGGAAACTCGCATCCGTGTAACCTTTTACAATGAGTTCCTCTTCACCAGACCCGTAGATCAAGAACATGTCCTTAGTCCTCCTTAGGTACTTCAGAATGTTCTTGACAGCCATCCAATGACTATCACCAGGATTTTGCTGGTATCTACTTGTCATGCTTAAAGCGCATGACACGTCCGGTCTAGTGCATATCATTGCATACATGATGGATCCTATAGCAGATGCATATGGGATTGCCTTCATTCTATTTTACTTCTCCTTGGAGCTTGGAGATTGAGTTGTACTCAATATTGTCCCTCTTTGAATAGGTACAGTACCTTTCTTAGAGTTTTCCATCTTGAACCTTTTCAAGATTTTGTCAATGTATGCACTTTGATTCAAACCAATTAGCCGTCTTGATCTATCCCTATAGATCTTTATTCCCAGAATATAGGCGGCTTCACCAAGATCCTTGATGGAAAAACAACTTCCAAGCCAGGTTTTTACACCTTCCATGGTTGGAATGTCGTTTCCAAACAGTAGTATGTCATCAACATACAATACTAGGAAGGTTATTGTGCTCCCACTAGCCTTCTTATACACGCAAGCCTCATCAGCGTTTTTGATGAAGCCAAATTTCTTTACTTCATCATCAAAACGGTGATTCCAACTTCTTGATGCTTGTTTCAATCCATAGATTGATTTCATTAACTTGCATACTTTATTAGGATATTTTGGATCGACAAAACCTTCAGGCTGAACCATATAGACATCTTCCTCAAGATATCCATTTAGGAAAGCGGTTTTGACATCCATTTGCCAAATCTCATAATCATAATGAGCTGCTATGGCAAACAATATCCTTATAGACTTAAGCATTGCAACAGGTGAGAAGGTTTCATCATAATAAACCCTTTGAGTTTGAGTGAAACCCTTTGCTACAAGTCTAGCTTTGTAAGTATCCAAGTTTCCATGCATATCAGTTTTCTTCTTGAAAACCCACTTACTTCCAACTACTTTGGAATTAAGAGGTGGCTTAACAAGTTCCCAAACTTGATTGTCATACATGGATTGCATCTCAACGTTCATGGCCTCAAGCCATTTGTCACAATCCAAATTGGACACTGCATCATGATATGTGGCTGGTTCATCTGAATCCACCATATAGCATCCATCCATGAAAAATCTGTATCTTTCAGGTGGATTACTAGTTCTACCACTTCTGCGAACGTTTTGTGTGTATTGATCAACCGCTTGATCATCCTCAACATCCTCACGTTGAGTGCTAGTTTCAACCAAACGTGCATCGGGCTGTGTTTCTTGATCCTCCTCAAGATCCACTGTTCTACTGCTAGTTCCTTCCATAAGGAACTTAGTTTCTAAGAACTCACCCTTTCTGGCAACAAACACCTTTTGTTCCAGTGGATCATAGAAATAATATCCCATAGAATCTCTAGGATATCCAACAAAGATACACTTGGTGGATCGGACATCTAATTTGTTTGGGGTGGGAGTCTTAACATAAGCCTCACAACCCCAGACCCTTAAGTACGATAGGGATGGAACTCTTCCATGCCATATCTCAAAAGGTGTCTTTTCCACCTTTTTGGTTGGGGCCATATTCAGAATACGGGCCGCGGAGAGAAAAGCGAAACCCCAAAATGATAGAGGTAATGTGCTTCTAGCCATCATAGATCGAACCATATCCAATAAGGTTTGATTCCTCCTCTCAGACACACCATTATGTTGTGGTGTTCCAGGTGGAGTGAGTTGTGAGACAATCCCACAACTCCTAAGATGATCTTGAAAAACATCACTTAGGTATTCGCCACCTCTATCGATGCGGAGAATTTTAATTGACCTGTTGAGTTGATTTTCTACTTCATTCTTGAAGATTTTGAACATTTCAAAGGCTTCATCTTTGTGCCTTAATAAGTACACATACCCATAGCGACTATAATCGTCGGTAAAGGTAATGAAGTATCTTTCACCATTCCTAGTCATTGGTTTAAAAGGACCACATACATCCGAATGTATGATACCTAATAAATCTTTTGCCCTTTCGTTAGTTCCACTAAAGGGTGCCTTAGTCATTTTACCTTGTAAACAAGATTCACATACATCAAATGAATCACATTCATTTGTTTTTAAAAGACCATTCTTTTGAAGTATTTGTATACGTTTCTTGTTTATATGACCAAGACGGCAATGCCAAAGGTAGGTATCACTCAAATCTAATTTGTGTCTTTTGGTGGTTGCTTGGTATATTGAGCTATCATATGTTACGTTTTCATGAACCAATTCATAAATACCATTACAAGGTATAGCCTTGAAATAAAATACATGATTTAAAGAAACATGAATATCATTGTCAACAAACTTGAAATCATAATCACATTGTCTTAAACGGGAAACAGAAATTATGTTCCTAGTCAAGCTAGGAGCATATAATACATTGTTCAAAATAACTTCCAAACCACCTGGAAGCTTCAAAATGTAGTCTCCTTGGGCTTCAACGTGAACCTTTGCACCATTGCCCATGAAGAGACTTATTTCCCCTTTTGCATAATGCTCATTTCTTTTGAACCCCTGCAATAAATTGCAAATGTGAGTTCCACATCTGGTATCTAATACCCATGTGTTAGAAGAAATAACATTTAGCTCAACATGTATCATGTAAATTATACCTGAGGTTTGCTCTGCATCCCTCTTTTCTCTCAACTCTTTGAGATAGACTGGACAATTTCTCATCCAATGCCCTATCTCACCACATTTGAAGCATGGGTCGTTTACAGCAACCTTTTGCTTCTTCTCCTTGGGCTTCGGAGGTTCCGCCCTAACAACCATCTTCCCCTTTCCTACAACGTGCCCCTTTCCTTTGGCAACATTTGCCTTGGGAGGGGGTAGAGACCTCTTCCTTCTCCCACCTTCATTAATGGTGAGAACGGGTAAAACCCTTTTACCCATTCCCGCCTCAGCTGATTTGAGCATCGAATGAAGTTCATTTATGCTCTTGTCCCATCCGTTCATGTTGTAATTCATGACGAATGCCTCAAACCTTTTAGTTAGGCCATTAAGGATCAAATCCGTGGCCAACTCCTTTGAGACAGGACAATTTAGCCTTTGAAGGCGGTCGATGTGACTTTTCATCTTAAGAACATAAGATGAAACTGATTGGGATTCCTCCATCCGACATGCATGAAGCGCTCGAACCGTTTCGAAGCGCTCCACTCTAGCTTGTTGCTGGAACGTTTCCCGCAACTGAGTGATCATGTCATAGGCTCCATGGAGCTCATACTCCTTTTGGAGTTCGGGTGTCATACTTGCTAACATTAAGCAAGAGACTTGGATGGATGTCACACCCCGCTAAAAGCGGAAACACGGGGATGTAACGAGACCGGGATCGTCATAACACATGGTAAGCGATAGAGAGCAATATAAGTAAATGATGACATGCGTGTCATGACGACACCCGACAACAAGGGGACTTGTGTCGTGTTCAGTCAATGTCCACAACACATAGCCATAAGCAACATGATGATGATAACATATATACACATAAGATGAAAATGTAAATGTTAATTCCCACAACCCGGGAACAAGTTCAAATGTTGATAATTGTTTACAAGCGTTAACATTGTTCAAAAAGATTGTTTAACAAAACATGATAAGTCCCAAAAATGCATCCTAGGGTCTCCACTAAGGCAGCACACCTAGATTCCTGGACTTGCATGGTCACCTGAAAAGATATGCTTAAAACGGTCAACATAATTGTTGGTGAGCTCGCAGGTTTATGTGATAAAAATGTAAGTGATGCTGTATATAATAGTGCGTCGGAATACCGTGAATACAGTTATTACACAAGTAAATATCACATGACATGAGCTTTGCAACCAAACCTAGCGACGTACACAAAGAAATTGTCGGTATATATTCACCCATGGGCCCGTTCCTGGCCACTGATGGTACCAACTAGTATACCATCGAACGAGGGTGGGGGTGTCAACCCAGTAGTACTACCAATACCTAACCGTCGGTTCCCACACTGGAATTAAATAGTTGCAAAGATAGAACCACACAGCAGACCCAAGCATGTATCAAATAGTACTTGCAACACAGTATCACGTTGATTCCTTGTATGTAAAATGTATGTAAGTTGTACAGCATAAAAATTGTGTAAGCATACTTTTCCCCCAATTTGTAAATGATTGAAATAGTGTATAAGCGTAAAAAGGGGCCACGAAACTCACTTGTTAAGTGGTAAGTATGTATGAGCGATGTAATCCCAAATGTTGAATGCAAATAAACAGTCAAACACCTATTGACAGTTATTGTATAGCATTAATGATATGATATATGTATAAGCGCGCAATAATGATGGGTCGGTTCGGGTCGTATCGGATGGGTCGCGTACAACACACACAGACTGACACACGTACTGGATCTTATGTAGATCCAAGTACAAGACATTGTTGCCACTAATGATGATATTTAAGTAAAAGTATCGTTGTTAATCGAAGGAATATTGAATAAGTGTCAATAGTTATGAGTTAATTTAGTCGTTCGTGAAGCGTTGGTTTAATTTGCTCAAAATAGTTTCTGTGCCCTTTCTCACGTTGACATTAATCTTTGTGGCCAAACAATGGCATTATTGTGTTAGTGTTACCTCGACACCACACGACATACTCACGCCACGCACAAGGGGTCAAACACAACAATTTCAGTCGCATACAAGGCCAGACGCACGACTCAACCTCCATTCGTGCGAATCAACCCTCAATCGTGCGAATCAGCTTCATTCGTACGATTGAGCCTTCATTCGTATGATTGGCCTTCAGTCGTACCACACAACATCCAATCGTACGACTCAACTTCCATGCGCACGAATCAACCTTCAATCGTGCGAATTAGCTACTTTCGCACGACTGAACCTTCATTCGTGCGATTGGACGCCAGTCGTGCGAATCACATTCATTCGCACACATCCAGTCGGTCACCTGACTCAATCGCACACAAACACTCAGTCGCATGACTCATTCGCATACACTCATTCGCACGCATGACTCAATCGCACACAGACACTCAGTCGCACAACTCAGTCGCACGACATGCCTAGTCGCACAACTCAGTCGCGCGATTGATTCAGACGCATGATCCAGTCGCACGACCCACTCAGTCGCACGGCTCAATCGCATGGATGACCCAGTCGCCTGATCTGCAGAATCGCGACTGTGGTCGGGAGGAGCAGCCCCCGAGCTACTCTAAACACGGGTTTTACACCACAAGGACCTCCAGAAACACTCAACAAACATACCCAAGCATAAAACACAAGCAAAGAGACCTCACACGCACCCATACGACCTTGTGTGTTCGGGTTGAACCCGAACACCTGAAACCCTAGTTTGGACAGCCGTGAAAAGGCTAAGAAATGGACAACCAAAGACAACTACCTGCTAAGGAGGGGTAGTCTAAGCTGTAGATGATGTCAAGACGAAGAAAACGAGACCTCTCGGGTCGGATTTGGTGCAAAAATGGAGATTTAGTGTGTAAAGGAGATGAAGATGAAGAAGATGATAAAAATGGGGGTTTAGGGCTGGAAATGGGGTATTTATACCCAGCCCAAGTTTCCAAAATTACAAGTTTAGTCCCTGCACTTAACCCCCGAGTTTTCCCAAATTTTGTTCGGTTGAAAACGACTTCGTTAGGTGTTTTATATTAATTGTAAAAGTTCATTTAATGTTGTCATGACTTAAGAAATGGTTATATTAAAACATTTATTATATTTATAAAATGATATATTAACGTTTTCAAAAATGAAAGTTTTAATGGTCTTTTTAAGGTCACACACGGTTTTAACGAATGCACACACAACGATAACATTGCACACATGATATCCACATAATGAGTCAAATAATGATGAGGAATGACCAAATATAGAATAGATGACGGACAAACACGTCAATTGACGACCTTAAAGTGACGGATGTCACAGTATCCCCCAGTTGAGAGAATTTCGTCCCGAAATTCAGCTGGAGTTAGGTCCAAGAGTGTCATCCTCGAAAAGATGTGGATATTTGAGTTTCATCTGATCTTCACGTTCCCATGTAAACTCTGGCCCTCGTTTTGAATTCCACCTTACGCGAACAATAGGTATTCTACTGCGCTTCAGTTGCTTGACCTTTCGATCCATGATCTCAATGGGTTCTTCAACAAAATGAAGCTTGTCGTCAATCTTGATTTCCTCGATTGGCACGTGAAGGGATTCATCGGCCAAACATTTCTTGAGGTTTGACACGTGAAAAGTATCATGTACACCGCTAAGCTCTTGTGGCAACCTTAACCGGTAAGCCACTGGACCGATCCTTTCAGTGATCTCAAATGGTCCAACGTATCTTGGGGCTAACTTCCCTTTCTTTCCGAATCGAACGACTCCTTTCCAAGGGGAAACTTTGAGTAACACACGATCCCCAACATTGAATTCTAGAGGCTTCCGACGATTGTCGGCATAGCTCTTTTGACGATCTCGCGCGGCTTTAAGTCGATCTTTGATTTGGAAAATCTTGTCTGTTGTTTCTTGGATGATCTCTGGGCCTGTCAGTTGACTTTCACCAATTTCGGCCCAACAAACGGGAGATCTGCATTTCCTTCCATACAACGCTTCAAATGGAGCACATCCAATGCTTGTATGGTAGCTGTTGTTGTAGGAGAACTCAATCAACGGCAGATGAGCATCCCAACTACCACCAAAATCGATTACACACGCTCTCAACATGTCTTCTAGCGTCTGTATAGTGCGTTCACTTTGGCCATCTGTTTGAGGGTGATAGGCTGTACTCATGTCTAACCGAGTACCCATCGCTTTCTGTAGCGTCTGCCAAAAACGTGAAGTGAATCTGCTATCACGGTCGGATATGATTGACACCGGCACCCCGTGCCGTGTCACGACCTCTTTGATGTACAATCTCGCCAACTTATCCATCTTGTAGTCTTCTCGGATAGGCAAGAAATGTGCTGACTTCGTCATTCGATCAATAATGACCCATATCGAGTCATGACCGCTGTTTGTTCTAGGGAGTTTGGTAATGAAATCCATAGCTATGTTCTCCCATTTCCACTCGGGAATTTCAGGTTGCTGTAATAATCCCGATGGTTTTGATGTTCAGCTTTGACTTTCGAACACGTCAAGCATCGACTGACGTATAAGGCAATGTCTTTCTTCATGCCTGGCCACCAGTATAGATCCTTAAGATCATGATACATCTTGTCTGCACCAGGATGAATAGAATATCGCGTCTTGTGGGCTTCATCCATGACTAAGGTTCGAACACCTCCCCATTTGGGTACCCATATGCGATCCATGAAGTACTGAATACCGTCATCCTTGCGAATCATCTGTTTATCTAACCCCCGGAACTCTTCTCCCGCAAGGTTTTCTTCTTTCAATGCCTCACTCTGTGCAATTTGAATCTGAGCTTTTAAGTTGGTTTGAATGGTCAAACCCAACGCTCGTGCACGTAGTGGTTTCACACGTTCTTTACGGCTTAAGGCATCAGCCACCACGTTAGCTTTCCCCGGATGATACCGGATTTCACAATCGTAGTCGCTAAGAAGCTCTACCCAACGTCGTTGGCGCATGTTGAGTTCCTTCTGATCCAGAATATGTTGAAGGCTTTATGATCGGTGAAGATGATGCATTTGGTGCCATACAAGTAATGCCTCCAAATTTTGAGTGCAAATACTACAGCGCCCAACTCAAGATCATGAGTGGTGTAGTTCTTTTCGTGCACTTTAAGTTGTCGCGAAGCGTAGGCAATCACCTTGTCCTTCTGCATTAGTACACATCCCAATCCCTGATGTGACGCATCGCAGTAAACCACAAAATCATCTGTTCCGTCTGGGAGAGACAGTATTGGCGCGTTGCACAACTTCTCTTTCAACGTTTGGAACGCTTGCTCTTGTGCATATCCCCAGTCAAACTTCTTGTCTTTCTGAGTAAGCAGGGTTAACGGTTGCGCAATCTTTGAGAAATTCGCGATGAAGCGACGATAATAACCGGCCAATCCTAAGAATTGCCGTATCTCTGATGGTGTCTGGGGCGTATCCCATTTCTTCACCGCTTCGATCTTGCCGGGATCTACGTGAATCCCGTCCTCATTAACCACATGACCCAAAAACTTCACTTCTCGCAACCAAAACTCACACTTTGAGAACTTGGCGAAAAGTTTCTCTTCGCGTAGCAGCTCCAAAATAGCCCGAAGATGTTCCACATGATCCTCTTTTGATCGGGAGTAGATAAGTATATCGTCTATGAACACGATCACGAACTTATCCAAGTAAGGTTTGCACACCCGATTCATTAGATCCATGAACACAGCTGGTGCGTTAGTCAATCCGAATGGCATGACCAAGAACTCGTAGTGCCCATAACGAGTCCTGAACGCAGTCTTCGGTATGTCGTCCTCGAAAACCCTTAGCTGATGATAACCAGAACGAAGATCGATCTTTGAAAAATACGAAGCTCCTTGCAGCTGATCAAATAAATCGTCGATCCTGGGGAGAGGATATCGGTTCTTCACCGTCAACTTGTTCAGTTCACGGTAATCGATGCACATACGGAACGATCCGTCCTTCTTCTTGACAAATAGTACCGGCGCTCCCCACGGTGAATGACTCGGTCGAATAAAACCTTCTCCAGTAGTTCCTGTAACTGACTAGACAACTCTTGCATCTCGGATGGCGCTAGTCGATAAGGCGTTTTCGCTACCGGTGTAGCTCCAGGAACCAACTCAATACGGAATTCCACCTGTCGTGGAGGAGGTAAACCAGACAAGTCATCTGGAAATACTTCTGGGTAATCCCGTACCACTGGAATATCCACCAGTTTCCTTTCCTCGTCTTTCTTTTCAACCACATGAGCCAGAAAAGCGTAGCACTGCTTTCGTAGACTCTGGCGTGCTTTCATGCAGGAAATAAGCTTTAAACTCTTACCCGGTCGTTCTCCCTGAACCTTGAGTACTTCCCCGTTTGGCATAGGGATACGTACTACTTTGTCTCGGCAGACAATCTCTGCTCCATTCTGCGACAACCAATCCATACCCACAATCACGTCGAAGCTTCCTAACTCGAAGGGTATCAAATCTATGTCGAATGTATGATCCTCCAACGTCAACGAACACTTCCTAATAATCTCATCGGCCTGAGCAACCTTACCATTGGCCATTTCTACGGAGTAGCTAGTTTCTAGCCTACTAGGACTCAAATCAAGCAATTGCACAAACTCAGAAGATATGAAACTATTGTCTGCTCCAGTATCAAATAATATAGATGCGAAGTGATGATTGAGTAAGTGCGTACCCGTGACAACATTCGGGTCCTGACGAGCATCATTAGCTCCAATGACGAATGCACGTCCCCGAGCTGCATTCCCCTGAGTAGCCGGGCCTTGATTCCCAGCGATAGCCAACACCTGCTGCTGGTTGTTCCCCTGTTGACCCGGTGCCCGATTCAGCCTGGGCACATATTCCTGTAGTGATCGGGGCTCCCACACTCAAAGCAAGCCCTTGCATTCCCGGCGGGGTTAACCGCGTTGACGGGTGCTACAAGATTCGGTGCAGTTCTGCAATCTCTTGCCAAATGACCCGGGCGCTTACAGTTAGCGCACACCCGGCACTGCGTCCCTGGGGGATGATGATAATTGCACCTTTCACATTTGGGGTGCGGCCCCACATACTCTCTTCTGGCCTGAGACACGGCCACAAAATTCCTGGTCGGCTTAGACCTCTTCTCAAACCTTCCGGCACTCGACCGGCTCGATTCCCCAACATCTTCCTCTTCTCGGCCCCTCGGCCCAAAACCCCTGTTCTAACCATCTCATCAGTCAAAGCGCCAGCTTTCAGAATTGCGCTCTGAATAGTAGGAGGAGCGGCTGCTGTAACCATCGCTCTAATTTGAGGCGCGAGTCCCCAAATGTACCTTTCAATCCTCTTTGATTCCGGCGTAACCAGATGCGGAACCAACCTTGCCAGCTCATGAAAGCGATCAGTATAAGCTGCATGCCCTGCCCCCACCATAGCATGATTCCAAAACTCATGCTCCAGTTTCTGCATCTCGTTGAGAGGGCAGTATTCCTCGGTGATTAGGCTTTGAATTCATCCCATGACATCTGCATCGCAGACTCTCTTCCTCTGCTTGAATCTGGGTGTTCCACCAGGTTAGGGCTTTACCCTGTAGAGAACAAGTAGCATACTTGATCCTCTGGCTGTCGAGGCACTCACTGATGTCGATCACTGCCTCCATCTTTTCCAACCACCTGGTTAGGGCTATCGCCCCACCTTTCCCATCGAATTCCCTTGGCTTACAAGCCACAAACTCCTTGTACGAGCATCCCCGACGAGCATTGACCACTCCAGTCTCGATACCGGCAGTACCACCATTCCCGGTTTCCTGGTTGCTCTCGTTTCCAGTCGGGTTCCCGTTTCCCGTTTCAGTTTCAATCCCACCTTGGGCTCCATCATCGTTGCCACCATCCCCGTGAGGGTGGTGTTGTTGAAGTGCGTCGCTCACTTGGGCCACGATAGTAGGAATCAGTGCGGCCAATTGCTGAGCGATCAGGGCTGCCATGTCGGCGTTCCCTGTTCCTTGACTGTTGCTGGCAGGAGCATCGTTTGTTCTTGGTGCTCTGCCTCTGCCTCGGCCTCTGCCCCTTGGGGCTTCACTCCCGCCACTACTGCTACGGGTGACTCTTCGAGGCGGCATGTTCTATCATAAAAGAGGTAACATAAACTTTAGTCACCATAAGATACAAATGTATTCCACTTATCAAATTCCAATGTTCATGTTCCGGTCAGCCAGACCACCATGCAGCCCATTTCAAGCATATTCTCGGTATACCGGTGATGTTTATATATAGGGTTCCCCGCAGCGTTCCCACCACACCCACGATGTACCGAGAATGATGCCTGATCCGGTTACATGACATCCGACTTTCCTTTACATCATATCCATAATAATCCATCATAACAGTTGTAAGTCCATGTATACAATCACGTTTAGTCTAGCGGAGGTTGTCTATTTCCTCATCTTTCGAGGTTTCAGACATATTCCTCCTCAGAGTTAATCTCAATGTTCAAGGTCAAGCGCAATAACATGATCTGTGAAGATCTCTTCGGGTTAATACCCGGATCTGATAAACTAACTCGGCGCGCAGAGGGAACGGAAGATCCAATAGAAGCATTCCCATAAAAGAGTGAGCACAAGGGCTCTCTCATAGGGTAGAAAGATCACATAACAAATAGATGAACAAGTCAAGCAGCGAGGAACACATACACGAGATATAATATGCATACAGAGTCCTAGCATGCAAATCTACATGAAGGTTCCTAGGTTATAGTCTAGGTCAAGCGTATTGCCTAATTCTCTATAACCAATGGCTCTGATACCAATCTGTCACACCCCCGCTAAAAGCGGAAACACGGGGATGTAACGAGACCGGGATCGTCATAACACATGGTAAGCGATAGAGAGCAATATAAGTAAATGATGACATGCGTGTCATGACGACACCCGACAACAAGGGGACTTGTGTCGTGTTTAGTCAATGTCCACAACACATAGCCATAAGCAACATGATGATGATAACATATATACACATAAGATGAAAATGTAAATGTTAATTCCCACAACCCGGGAACAAGTTCAAATGTTGATAATTGTTTACAAGCGTTAACATTGTTCAAAAAGATTGTTTAACAAAACATGATAAGTCCCAAAATGCATCCTAGGGTCTCCACTAAGGCAGCACACCTAGATTCCTGGACTTGCATGATCACCTGAAAAGATATGCTTAAAACGGTCAACATAATTGTTGGTGAGCTCGCAGGTTTATGTAATAAAAATGTAAGTGATGCTGTATATAATAGCGCGTCGGAATACCGTGAATACAGTTATTACACAAGTAAATATCACATGACATGAGCTTTGCAACCAAACCTAGCGACGTACACAAAGAAATTGTCGGCATATATTCACCCAAGGGCCCGTTCCTGGCCACTGATGGTACCAACTAGTATACCATCGAACGAGGGTGGGGGTGTCAACCCAGTAGTACTACCAATACCTAACCGTCGGTTCCCACACTGGAATTAAATAGTTGCAAAGATAGAACCACACAGCAGACCCAAGCATGTATCAAATAGTACTTGCAACACAGTATCACGTTGATTCCTTGTATGTAAAATGTATGTAAGTTGTACAGCATAAAAATTGTGTAAGCATACTTTTCCCCCAATTTGTAAATGATTGAAATAGTGTATAAGCGTAAAAAGGGGCCACGAAACTCACTTGTTAAGTGGTAAGTATGTATGAGCGATGTAATCCCAAATGTTGAATGCAAATAAACAGTCAAACACCTATTGACAGTTATTGTATAGCATTAATGATATGATATATGTATAAGCGCGCAATAATGATGGGTCGGTTCGGGTCGTATCGGATGGGTCGCGTACAACACACACAGACTGACACACGTACTGGATCTTATGTAGATCCAAGTACAAGACATTGTTGCCACTAATGATGATATTTAAGTAAAAGTATCGTTGTTAATCGAAGAATATTGAATAAGTGTCAATAGTTATGAGTTAATTTAGTCGTTCGTGAAGCGTTGTTTAATTTGCTCAAAATAGTTTTTGTGCCCTTTCTCACGTTGACATTAATCTTTGTGGCCAAACAATGGCATTATTGTGTTAGTGTTACCTCGACACCACACGACATACTCACGCCACGCACAAGGGGTCAAACACAACAATTTCAGTCGCATACAAGGCCAGACGCACGACTCAACCTCCATTCGTGCGAACCAACCCTCAATCGTGCGAATCAGCTTCATTCGTACGATTGAGCCTTCATTCGTATGATTGGCCTTCAGTCGTACCACACAACATCCAATCGTACGACTCAACTTCCATGCGCACGAATCAACCTTCAATCGTGCGAATTAGCTACTTTCGCACGACTGAACCTTCATTCGTGCGATTGGACGCCAGTCGTGCGAATCACATTCATTCGCACACATCCAGTCGGTCACCTGACTCAATCGCACACAAACACTCAGTCGCATGACTCATTCGCATACACTCATTCGCACGCATGACTCAATCGCACACAGACACTCAGTCGCACAACTCAGTCGCACGACATGCCTAGTCGCACAACTCAGTCGCGCGATTGATTCAGACGCATGATCCAGTCGCACGACCCACTCAGTCGCACGGCTCAATCGCATGGATGACCCAGTCGCCTGATCTGCAGAATCGCGACTGTGGTCGGGAGGAGCAGCCCCCGAGCTACTCTAAACACGGGTTTTACACCACAAGGACCTCCAGAAACACTCAACAAACGTACCCAAGCATAAAACACAAGCAAAGAGACCTCACACGCACCCATACGACCTTGTGTGTTCGGGTTGAACCCGAACACCCGAAACCCTAGTTTGGACAGCCGTGAAAAGGCTAAGAAATGGACAACCAAAGACAACTACCTGCTAAGGAGGGGTAGTCTAAGCTGTAGATGATGTCAAGACGAAGAAAACGAGACCTCTCGGGTCGGATTTGGTGCAAAAATGGAGATTTAGTGTGTGAAGGAGATGAAGATGAAGAAGATGATAAAAATGGGGGTTTAGGGCTGGAAATGGGGTATTTATACCCAGCCCAAGTTTCCAAAATTACAAGTTTAGTCCCTGCACTTAACCCCCGAGTTTTCCCAAATTTTGTTCGGTTGGAAAACGACTTCGTTAGGTGTTTTATATTAATTGTAAAAGTTCATTTAATGTTGTCATGACTTAAGAAATGGTTATATTAAAACATTTATTATATTTATAAAATGATATAATTAACGTTTTCAAAAATGAAAGTTTTAATGGTCTTTTTAAGGTCACACACGGTTTTTAACGAATGCACACACAACGATAACATTGCACACATGATATCCACATAATGAGTCAAATAATGATGAGGAATGACCAAATATAGAATAGATGACGGACAAACACGTCAATTGACGGACCTTAAAGTGACGGATGTCACAATGGAGTCTTCCGTATATCTAACCCAATCATTATAGGCCTCCACATCCTCCTCGTTAGGTTCATCGGTGATGGGATCATCAAGAATGTAGGCCCGCTTTTCTTGCTTGAGAACAATTCTCAAGTTGCGGTACCAATCCATGAAGTTGTTAGGTGTTAGACGATCCCTTTGAAGGATCGCCCTAAGAGATTGGTTGTTTTGGTTTGGTACATCGTTATTAGCGTTGGTGTGGTCGGCCATCTACAAGATTTTACAAAGTTCCATTTTAGTAATCGTTGATATAATTATACATTTCATTTATTAATACCCTTTACGTCTCATAGACTATTAATAAAAAAAATTTTAGAATCCAATGTTATATTTAAATATTGGTTAGGTGACCTTTATCCCATTATTTAAAGAAACAAGGTAGTCATAAATGACAATTGCAACCCATTGCAACTTCTAATGGTATGGGATCGTTTAAACATCTTATGTTTATAACGGCATGTTTACCCCATCAACACCTTTTATAAAACACATTTTAGGTGATCCATTCAATATATTTTATAAATCAAGTCGTCCTACTTACACACACGTGTGAGTTTACCACATAAGTGGTTAGGTGACCTTTATCCCACAAACATGGCATTATCACCTCAAGTTACAAGTTCCCTCAAAGTGGTTAGGTGACCTTTATCCCACTAAGAGTTTTCAAGTAACCTAAGTGTTGTGTAAAAGGATGGTGTTTAACTTGTTTTTCAAAAGGGATTTATAATTTTACAATTCATGTTTTAGAAAAGTCCATGTACTATATGATTGTATGCATTCAACCATATGGTACCTATTTGGTTCTTATAAATAAAACCCATTTTATTTGAAACCATTAACTCCTTTTTATAGACCCATTCTATTTTGCTTAATGATTTGAGAACCAATTTCTTGTAATAGCTTGTTCTAGGTGATGTTTGTTAATGACATCCAAATATCCAAAACAAAACAACATCATAAGCATTCAACCAAGCATAACCAAACAATCCATATATGCATAACAAAGCATACTAAGTTGAGCACACTTGTTTAGCCAAAACAAGTGTGTCAAAAGGTCTTGTCCTAAGGGTTAAGAACATGACACATGGTTGACAAAAGGAACTCCCACTTGAATCCACATCTTCAAGCATCCTCTTTGTCCATCTTTTCTTCAAGTCTTGATCTTGAGCATCCTTACAAAATATGTATCCTAATACATTTTTCTAGTAAAGATAAACTCCTAATCTATTTATTACAAACCATATGAATGAATAGATTACAAAACAAGACTTGAAACAAAAATAAATTATTACATGCTCAAATGAATATAACATGACAACCAATCATCCAATCCAAAGGGTCTAGGCTTTGTTATGCATAATCAACAACAACATGATGAAACATACATAAGACAATCGATATTGGCAGCCCCTTATAGCCCATGTTTTTGGCCAACATAAACCAAGAACAAATGGGTTATGAACATATAAATAAACATCAAATAATCTAGAGTTTTAAAGATCCTTATATGCATAAAGAAGCATCTTTAAAACACCAAAAGGGGTGACCAAAACAGCCCTCTAACTCACGGGTATGTGGTGTCAAACACCACAAAACCGTGAACTAGCAAGAATATACATGTATGCATTCGTATAAGTGGCTCTTGATGCCATTGTAGGGATTTAACAAGTTTATCAAAGCTCATATAACCATGTTTATATGAAAAACGCAGCGGATTTTGAAGTTTTAAAACATGTTAATAAGATGGTTATTAAACCCATTTAATAAGCAACCCTAAACCATGGATCATTATACGAAATTGCATACAATGAAAAACAAGAGATGGTGATGATACAACCTTTGTAGCAGCTCAAAAGAACAAGTTTCTTGAGGTGAAAGAAGATGAAAACGTGGCTGAATCTTCAAGGAAGAAGACCTCAAGAGGTGATACCCCATGCTTGTACAAACACCTTGATTGCTAGGAATCTTGACACCCGATTTTTCAGCAACCAAAACACCTTTTGAAGCTGGAAAAATCTGCCCTTTTCTTCCTCAAAACCGTGAAAGAGAGAGAGAGGAGCAAGTGTTTTCTTCAAGTGTGTGTGTAAGAGAAAGAGTGAGAGGCAAGAGTGTTCAAGTGTCCAACTAAATGCATGGCCTTGGAACAAATAAAAGGGAAGAAACCAAGACAAGGGGCGGCCGAAATGGGCACCCTCTTGTCTCCCCTTGAATTCAAATTATTTTCAAAATAACTTAAACACTCTTGCACTCTTTTATGTAAAATTAAACCATTTTAATTTTATATCACTAACACACACATTATTATTTGTCATTGTCTAACTAATTAAAAAATGAACAAATAATCCCATATGAACAAATATATATATATATATATATATATATATATATATATATATATATATATATATATATATATATTTAAACTTGTTCATTCGCAAAAGCAATGATTTAGAAAACCCGGTTTCTAAATTGGTGTCAATATTTATTTGTTTGATCTAATCAACAAATAAATATTTGTCGGTGTTTGTTTGGCTTGTTATTGGGTATGACCCGACTTGGATCATATCACACTAGCCACATCAATTTAATATATATATTGGGCAGATCATTTCCTTCACATTAGACCAAGTATCTCTCCTTGGGGTGCTCTGGTCTTATTTGTCAAGAAGAAGGACGGTAGTATGAGGATATGTATCGACTACTGTGAGTTGAACAAGTTGACGGTGAAGAATCGGTATCCATTACTGAGGATTGATTACTTGTTTGATCAGCTCCAAGGTGCCAGTTGGTTCTTGAGGATAGATCTCCGATCTGGTTTCCATCAGGTTAAGGTGAGGGAGCAAGATATTCCTAAAATAGTTTTGATCAGCTCCAAGGTGGCAGTTGGTTCTCGAGGATAGACACTACGAGTTTCTCATTATGTCTTTTGGTTTGACAAACGCGCCAGGTGCTTATATGGATTTGATTAATCGAGTGTGCTAGCCGATGTTGGATAATCCAGTGATTGTGTTTATTGATGATATATAGATTTACTCAAGGAGCGAAGAAGAGCATGCCGGTCATATCCAGGAAGTGTTGAAGACGTTGAGGAAGGAAAAGTTGTATGCTAAGTTCTCCAAGTGCGTGTTCTGGTGGCGCCAAGTTCAGTTCTGGGGTCACATGGTGAATTCCGAGGGGATTATGGTGGACCCAACAAAGGTAGAAGGGGTGATGCAATGGAAGTCTCCAAAGACGCCATCCGAGATCTGTAGTTTCTTGGGGTTGGCGGGATATTATAGAAGATTCATCCAAGACTTCTCCAAGATAGCTTCTCTATTGACTAAGTTGACCCGTAAGGATGTGAAGTTTGTATGGGGTCAAGAGTAAGAGAAGGCTTTTGAGGAGTTAAAGGCAAGGCTGACGCAAGCTCCTGTCTTGTCATTGCCCGAAGGAAGCGAGGACTTGGTAGTCTATTCAGATGCATCCTACTCGGGGTTGGGTTGCGTGTTCATGCAGCGAGGAAAGGTTATAGCTTACCCATCCCGACAATTGAAGGTTCATGAGGTTAATTACCCTACTCATGACTTAGAGCTAGCGGCTGTGGTCTTTGCATTAAAGATTTGGAGGCACTACATATACGGGACGAAGTGCACTATCTTCACTGACCACAAGAGCTTGAAGTACTTCTTCGTGCAGAAAGCTTTGAATATGAGGCAAAGGAGATGGTTAGAGCTCATTAAGGATTATGATTGCGAGATCCAATACCATACGGGCAAGGCCAACGTGGTGGCGGATGCTTTTAGTCGAAAGGAGACACCCAAGCCGATTCGAGTGAAGGCTTATCAGTTGATTATGACCTCTGATGTGTTGACACAGGTCAAGGAGTTTCAAGACGAGGCGATAAAGGAAGATCGTCTTAACTCTGAAAGGATGAGAGGTCTAGTCATAGAATTAGGTGAAAACACTCAGGGTGTTAGAACCCGATCTAGGCGAATGTGGATTCCTCATTATGGGGATCTACGTGGAAAGATCATGGATGAGGCTCATAAGAGTCGATACTCCATTCATCCCGATGCTACAAAGATGTTTCAAGACAAGAAGAAAGATTATTAGTGGCTGGGAATGAAGCGTGATGTGGCGAAGTATGTAAGTAAGTGCCTTACTTGCTTGCAAGTGAAGGCGGAGCATCAGAAGCCATACGGGAAAATCCAACCTTTGGATATACCCGAGTGGAAGTGGGAACATATCACCATGGACTTTATCATGAAGTTACTGCGTACCGCGAGAGGGTATGATACCATATGGGTGATAGTTGATCGTTTGACGAAGAGCACTCACTTCCTACCGATCCGAGAGACGTATTCCTCAAAGAGACTCACGGATCTATTCATCAAGGAGATTGTAAGTCGCCATGGTGTACCGGTGTCTATTGTGTCTGATCGTGACACTCGGTTTACATCCAAGTTTTGGAAACGATTTCATGATGCGATGGGACAAGGTTACATATCAGCACAACTTATCATCCCCAAACAGATGGATTCAGACGCTAGAAGATATGCTTCGGGCATGCGTCATTGATATTGGTGGAGGTTGGGATGAATACTTACTGTTAGCCGAGTTCTCATATAACAATAGTTATTATGCCAGCATTGGTATGCCTCCTTATGAGATGCTATATGGTAGGAGATGTAGAACACCCGTTCGTTGGGGTCATATTCGGCAAAAGGAGTTAGGGAGCGTTGAGGTGATTGAGGCTATGACTGAGAAGCTGGAAAAAATCAAGGCCTTTATGAATGCAGCAAAGGATAGGCAAAAGTCATACGCCGATAAGAGACGTAGACCAATTGAGTTCCAGGTGGGAGATAAAGTTATGCTGAAGGTCTCATCTTGGAAGAGCATCCTTCAGTTTAGAAAGCGCGGGTTGGAACTACCCGATGAGTGGAATTCAGCCGACATCCATGTATCTCGTCTGCAGAAGTGTTTGCCTGATGAAGACATGGTTGTACCACTGGAGGACATTAAATTAGATGAACGACTCAATTATGTGGAGCAACTAGTGGCGATCATTGACCGCAAGGAGAAGAGGCTAAGGAATAAAGTGGTTCCCTTGGTACGAGTTCAGTTGAAACACATAAAGGGATCCGAGTCTATGTGGGAGACTAAGGAGGAAATGAGGCAGCATTACTCACGTCTGTTCGAGGAATGATAGGTTTCGGGGACAAAACCTATATAAGGGGGGTGGACTTGTAACACCCGGATTCTTAAAGGAAAGAAGAATAAAAGAATGAAAAGAAATAAAACCCAAGTAGAGGGGTTAAAGGTGTAAAAAGGGTACAAATGAAATAAAATAATATATTTTGTACAAAAAGGTGATATGGCCGCCCATATCACCCTTGCACATCACACTTTGTTTGGGTTTTAGAGAGAGAAAGCGGAGAAACTTTGGGTTTTGAAGAAGATCAAGAAGAAAACCGAAATCAAGGTAAGTTTTCGGTGTTTTGAGGTGTTTTTGGTTGGTTCAAGCCTTGGTTACATGCTTATATGTGTGTTTTGTGTTCGGGTTGTGTTTTTGGTGGGTTCTAGGTGCTTGAACTCAGTTGCATTCGTGTTTGAAGGAGTTCTACCTGAAAGTTATCAAAGGTGAGTTCTAGATCCTCTATTTTACATGTTTTCAAACTTCTTTGGGGCTGGAAATGCATGTATGTATGTTTTTATAAGTGGGTATTTATACCCGTATGTATGTATGAATGTGTATGTGGGTGGGGTATGTTTTGGGTGATTATGATGTTATGATTATGTTATGTATGAGTTTATGTTGCCTAGAGTGTAAGAACTAAGCTTAGAACATGTTAGGATGGATTTTAGGACTGAAATTATGTTGGTTAGTTAAAATTAGTTGCTCATGCGCCTGAAACCCCATGCGCCCAAATAGTATCCATGCGCCTAGATTTATGCCCAGGAGACTAAGTGTCCTAATGCGCCCAACCTGCCCATGCGCCTAAATCAGGCTCATGCGCCTACATAGTATCCGTGCGCCAAGAAAGTTGCCCAGAATGACCATTTGTTGGCCATGCGCCCTGATAGGATCGGATCGATTAGATTTGAATTTTGCAGCAGAATATAACAAAATAAGATCGAATTCAAGCAAGAAAAATGATGAATATGCAAACACACAATGACGATTATAGAGAGAGAATATTTCTGTTAATGGAATGTTTTCATTCACGCGTAATGCTTCGATTGCAAAACAACTAGGTCAACATTCCTTTTATAGAGGAATGTGACGTCTGCTGATGTCACTTGATAGTGACATCTAACAGAATTATACAAACAACTGAAACAATGCAAACTACTGAAATGTTCTCAACAACTGATCACATCTCAGAGAATGCTAAGTACAAGAACATAAAACTACTGACCTACAACTACTGAAACAATAGACTACTGAAAGATAAAATACAAGTACTGAAAAGGAAAAAACCATCACGACTAATGAAGTTAATAACTTCAGCTGTTGTGACAACTACTGATCATTCTGGTCTTCAGTCTTTGTCTTCAGTACTTCACTTTCAGACTTTGTCTTCAGTTCTTTACTTTCAGACTTTGTCTACAGACCTTTGTAATCAGCTGATGTCTTCAGCTGTTGTGATCTTCTTCAGTAGTTGTAATGTCTGTGGGACTTGGAGGTTTTTCTGATCAGGCTCATTGGTTCTTTTGGTCCAACAAACTCCCCCTGAACCAATGCAGCCAAAACCTCTAAATTTATTGATGATCCCACTTATTCTTTGGCAGAAATACTCTCTTGATCAGCTTCAGAGGTAATCATATAAGCATAGGCCTTAAAAAGGTTTCTAATCTTTTGATTGTCTGAGTATGGAAGGGAACTCTATTTTGGGGAAACTGGACACAGAGTCTTATCCCAACCATGAAACCTATTTCCCATTGATGAGTCTGTAAGACTCTCTTGCATAGGCCTCAAGGAGAACAACTTGTTCCTCCTTGGTGAGTTCTTCTGCTTCTCCCTCAAAGAAGAACTCTGGACCATAATATTCAGACAGATACCTTACTATCTTCCCATTCTTCAACTCAACAGTTGTGATCTCTCTGTATGCAAATTCATCTGGATGAGAGCCTTCTAGCAGCAAATGGAGTTCACTCTTTTGAAGATCTTCAAGTCTTTTGTATAACAGCCCCTTCTTGATCATTTTGTTCTCAAGTATAGATAGAGGGGTTGATTTTGAGGTGTGTGCTCTCTTGAATTCTTCAATAATTTCCCAGGGTGAGACTACCATGGCCAACATAATTGCAGCATTCAAAGTCTTTCTCACTTGGCCATGATATCTACTTGGTATGTTCTTCTTGTGTATTCTGGAACTTACCCTGGGGTCTGGCCAAATCCTCACTCTTTCTCTTTGATGTTGGAATGTATGCCTAAGAGTGTACAGCCTCAGAGCTTGTTTCTTCATTGCTTGAATGGATGAGGACTGAGGGAAGTCCTTGTCAACCATTTTGGGAAATTGCTCATCATGCTACTTCTGCTGTTCTTCTTCTCCAATCTTAACTTTAACCATTTGCCTTTGAGTTTCATGAGTTATTGTTTTTGATTGACTCCTAGGCTCAGGTTTCTTCA